>JAUMHR010000062.1:1036894-1055854 GCA_032361145.1 Enteromius fasciolatus | reverse complement strand
TCAAACTTGGTTTTCGGCAGTCTGATTTTCAGTGGTGCCACAGTGTCTATAACAGTTCTGGATGTGTTATGTAGCCAGGAGCTAAGCTCATTAGTGTCCACAGACTCGGGCATGTACATGTTTCTATGAAGGGTAGGTTTAGGGAGAGGGGTTGGGTTGGGTTGGGGGTTAGAAAATATTGTTCACCTGATAGAAAATCAATGGAAGTCTATGCAATGTCATCACTAAGATAGCAAAACAAACTGTGTGTGTGAGTGAGTGAGAGAGTGAGTGAGTGAGTGAGTGAGAGTATGTTTGTGTGTGTGTGTGTGTGTGAGAGAGAGAGACACCATTACACCTATGGAATGTCCATTTAACATGTAAACCCAACATACGTGTGTGTGTGTGAGTGTGTGTGTGTGTGTGTGTGTGTGTGTGTGAGAGAGAGAGAGTGTGTATCTTTGTGTGTGTGTGTGTGTGTGCGGGTTTATGTGGTTTATGAGGACACAAATATGTATAATGACATGGGTATGGCACAGGTATTACAATATGAAGGTGATTTATAAGGACATTTTCAGTGTCCCTGTAATTCAAAAGACTTATAAAACATACTAAACGGTGTTTTTTGAGAATCTAAAGGTGTGTTGTGTTTCCTGTAAGGGGTAGGTTTAGGGTCAGTGTAGGACATACAGTCTGTACAGTAGAAACACCATTACACCTATGGAGAGACCTCAGAAACCACAAAAAAACAATGTGTGTGTGTGTCTGTGTGCATTTACTTTGGAGACAAAAATGTTCTCATGTTATGCGTTTGTATATATAGTTTTTATTCATTTTGTTTGCGTTGTAGTTATTTTAGTACTTGAACTGAAAAAGATAAATGTTGCCTTAGCAACTAGCTAAACTAAAATACTTGTTTATATATATATATATATATATATATATATATATAATTTTAATTTTTATTAACTTTTACATTTAACTATTATAACCCAGTTATATACAAAATGTTTGGTAACACTGTAGATTAGGGAACACTTAACTGCTTGCTTATTAGCATGCATACTAGCACATTGGCTGCTTATTATAATCCACGTATTAATGACTTATTGTGCATAACCAATTCTTAGATCATCCGACCCCATAGCTAACCTTGTTAACTATTAGTTTATTGAGGGGAAATTCTTAGTTAATCTAAAATGTTACAGAATATACTACATAGTCTATAAAAAACTAGCCAAAATTCCTGATTTAGATGAGTGCGTGTGTGTGTGTGTGTGTGAGAGAGAGAAGACGGAACTAACGTCCTGTTTGTTGAAGTACTTCAGAGCTCCTTCTCGTTCAGACAGAATGAACTTGCGACTGAGGAACTGTCCGTTGTCTCGACCACGTTTCCACAGAAAGCCCTCTCTGTACCCTAAAAACAGCAAGAGCGAGAGAAAAGAGAAAAAGAAAGTATAAGAAGGAGTGTTTTCCATCTACCCACTTTTGGAGCGTCTATGAATATCTACATCCTTAAACTATTTTAGCGAAAAAGGAAGTTGTAGCTAAAAAGATAGCTAAAGATGGTTAAAGATAGCTAAAGCGTTTTGTAACTTATAAGTACACGTCTGTTAGCTTTAGCATACATTATACTGGTCAATCGTCTGGATCAGAACCATTTTTAATGTCATCATGGCTGCATTTATTTGATCAGAAAGACAAGAAATATTATTACCATGTGAAATAACATTTTTCTATTTTAATATTCATTCCTGTGATTCAAAGCTGAATTTTCAGCATCATTACTCCAGTCTTCAGTGTCCCACGATCCTTCAGAAATCATACTAATATTCTAGTGCTGATTACATTTTTTTTATTTTATTTAATTATTTATTTATTTTTGGAACCTGTGATGCGTTTTTTAGGATTCTTTGATAAATAAAAAGTTTGAAAGAATTAATTTCAAATAGAATTCTAACCATATGCTGTTCGAAAGTTAGGGATCAGTCGATTTTTTTTCCTTTTTTTAAAGATATTATTTTTTGTTTTTCAGCAAGGACATTTTAAATTGAAAATAAGTGATAGCGAAGATTTATATTGTTACAAAAGATTTATATTTTTAATGAATGCAGTTTTTTTTAATCTTTTTATTCATCAAAGAATTCTGAAAAAAGTATTGCAGTTTAAAAAAAAAAACATTGATAATGCTAATAATAAATCAGCATATTAAAATGATTTCTCAAGGATCATGTGACACTTTAGAACGGAGTAACACGCTGATGGAAATGCAGCTTTGCATCACAGAGAGAAATTATATTTTAAATTATATTAATATAGAAACCATAACTTTAAATTGTAATAATATTACACATATTACAGTTTTTTCTGTATCTTTGATCAAATAAACGCAGCTTTGATATAAGAAAAAGCATTAATAATCGCTCTGATACAAAACCTTTTAGGGTTTAAATGTCCTTAAGCAACAGCAGTGCTTACTTTAGTGTGCGCTAATAAGGAGTTGGTCTCTATCTGTCTTACTGTCTTCTCTTTTTCTGGTAGACTAATGCTTATGAATCATTCATGACCTCATCGATCGATAACCACGCCTCTTCACATGACCATAAATAACTCAATTGATCAGCGGAGGAACACACACGCACTCATACACACACACAGGAACTTTCACGACGGACTTATTCATCTATCTGTCTATCTATCAGTCTTGTTACAAATGGTATATGTACTCACTACTATAATAACAATAAATTGTGCGTAATTACATGCAAGAAACCCCAAACCAAACCCTAATCAGCACACAGTAGTTGATTAATATGATGATGACTAAGAGATGAAGGAGTGGGAAGGTGGAAACAGAACGTCTCAAGCAGGCACTGAATTCAGTCTAGCAAAAAAAATACCAATGCCCACGCCATAGCCTCCAGACAATATACTCCAGCATTCAGATCGCACAGTTCTGTCGGGAACCAGCATGCTATTAGATTGCAAATGGCCACAGTGTGTGACTAATGCTATTTACTGTACACCCACAGCAAAAACACCATAACACACACACAATTGAATTCAGTATGAAGGTCTAAACACAGGCAGCACAATGAAATGCATGCAATTCAACACAGATGCATGTATGTTTGCGCGTGCATGTGTGCTAATGTGTCTCAGAGATGAGATCACTGCCAGCCAATGAGACCTCGCTTCCCAATAAATAAGACTGTAAGCCATGAAACTGGATATTCTGAGTGGCAATCAAACAGAGTTTCCTGGTAAGACGCAGTGTGGACCTCTGAGACAAAACTCACAAGGTCAAGCGTGCGTAGTCAGAATAAACATCTAGAGATGTGGCTGAAATGAGAGAATGACGCTGGTCTCACAAAACCCACGAAAACAAGAGCTAATTGCACTCACCTGCTGAATAAGGCTCTTGTTTCTCGATGTGTATAAACTCCTGTCGCTCGTACTTGGCTCTGATCCACTGCTCCCTCAAGATCCTGCCCATGAAAAACACAATAAATGTGTCCGTATTACATTAATGGACTCTGAGGCCATCCAAGATGTAGATGAGTTTGTTTCGTCATCAGCTTTCGAGAGTTTAGCGTTACATCACTTGGTGAATGGGTGCCGTCAGAATGATAGTCATAAAAGCACCACAATAATCCACAGCACTCCGGTCCATCAGTTAATGTTTTGAGAAGCCTAAAGCTGCATGCTTGTAAGAAATCGTTAGGATGTTTGGACTCTCATTCTGACGGCACCCATTCACTGCAGAGCATCCATTGATTAGACAGTTATGCAGGGCTGCATTTGTCAAAGTCTGATGAAGAAACAAACTCAAACTCATCTCGGATGGCCTGAGGGTGAGCACATTTTTAATTTGGGCTGAATTATTCCCTTTAAAACACCGCACGCACAGTGAAAGAGAAAATGCAGTCTTTGCTGATGTTTTGTTGGTGTAAACAAAAGCATTAAAACCTTCTTCAACCACAGCGAGACTCAAATCAACACTCACCACCTGCTTTACTTCTGTAAAATGACGTATTTCCAAAATTGCAAAATATCACGCAATCATTTTGACAAACCTTAGACAGAGCAAAACAAATAAGAAGGCTATTGTGACTTTGCGTCTTTCTGTTGTGTCTGTATGCTTCACAACTGTAACGTCATAACTTGTTGTGACAATATTGCTCAAAATTGTCACAATGATTTCATAATGGGTTTTTTTATGTCACAAAGACCTTTTTTACTCCGAGGCAGAAATGTTTTAAACGGTTTAAGGTTTACCAAGAAACAATTCACTCCGAAATTTCTATTAAATTGTACCATTAATTACAATTAATACATTGTATTGCACGTGAAAAATAATACTTTCTTGTAAATCAAACATTTTACAACATTGAAAAATAATTGTTACAGTGTAGAAAATGATCCCAAGTGATATTATATATTATATATAAAATAATATATACTGTACATATAATCTATTAGTAGTCTAGAAATGGTTCAAATGAACATATTTGACATTTAAATATGATCTTTATTTTGATTTTCATAAAAAGATGTCTACAGCACGTGCAAGCAGAATAATTTGGCCAATGTGCCACTCATCATATAACGCAACCTACAACCAGGAAGGAAGTAAACGTCTACATCACTGGACCACATTCTCGAGCCATGTGAGAAAACAGTCCCTTCGCCGGTCTGTGCGTGACTGGTAAAAACCCCCACAATGCTGCTGCTGCTGCTGATGTCAGAAGAATGACCACAAGAAAACAAACACCACCTTAAAGCTTTAAAGCTACAACACTGTAAGTGCACTCGACAGGGAACGGGAAGAAACTAGCCTGTCACAGCAAGAGCAATCAGTGTGTTTTCTTGGAAACGATGCTGTACGATTTTAAGGTGTTTGAGCCTTACCTGCAGTCTGTGTGGGAGGGACGGTAATAAAACGGTGGAACCTGCTGTTCGTACTTGGCCTTTGCTGCTTCATTCCCCATAGATGTGATAAACTACAGGAACAGAATGCACTGCCTGATTTATAGGCACAATATTAAACAAATAGATAACACTTTACAGTATTTGTTCACATTAGAACTGCGAGCGATGCATTTATTAAAGGACTAGTTCACCCAAAAATAAACATTTGCTGAAAACCTGAGAGATGTAGCATCACTGTCTCAGCAATGGATGCCCTGGAGTGAATGGGTGCCGTCAGAATCCAAACAGATGTATTTATTTAAATGATGTGTGCAGATTTCTCTTCCGATTCAGACCACATTTTTACTGGAGGAAGCGTTGTTATGGATTATGGACTAGTTGAAAAATGTTTTTTTAGCTTTTGTCTTGTTAGATGACAAGATGTTAACTGAGTGGTGTGGGCTACTTGTGGATTATTGTGTTGTTTTCATCAGCTGTCATTCTGACGGCACCCATTCACTGCAGAGCATCCATCGATGAGACAGTGATGCAATGCTACATTTCTACATCAGGTGCATTAAATAAAGGGGACAAACTGTGCAGGGCGGTGGGCCTCGAGGACTGAGTTGAGAATCACTGCTTTACTTTAAGCCGTAAAAATAGGTCATAATAACGTGTCATTTTTTTGTTGGACCGGCTCAAACAAACACAGATATACGCAAATATTCACTTTTGGGTGAACGATTCCTTTAATGTCAGCACTGGAAGTCATCAAATTTCAACAAACTTCTACAGTGGCGAATGGGAGAATACATCAAATGCACATTTTTGTGTTCCCTTTTGCTCAGACTGCAAAAGTAAAACTCCACAATAGTGTTTTCACGAATATCAAAAAGAGGAAAAAATATAAAAGGTGAAAAAACGGTGTTAAATTTAACTTGACTTCCACAGATGCTGTGATAGATACATACAGTGCTTGCATTAGCATTGATTATTTTTTGTAATTTGATGTAAAGGTAACATAATATACACTAATGATATTTTAAATGTAAAAACCGTACACTTATAAACACATAATCACTGTGAGGTTTTTAATTTAACGCTCCATTTACTTGTGCAGCTCTTCATTATTCAACGGTTTGATGGCTTCGTTCAGATAATCACAAACATCAGCTCTCTTTGGATTCCCAGGCTTATGTTGAGCCCTAATGGTTTGCATCCTCAATCTTTTAAATAGGCATAGAGCCAATCAATCTCTGTGGCTCTTGAGATTACTGCAGATTTGGATGGTATTCAGGAGATCAGAAATGCTGGTTTCTGCAGACCTGGAGCAGTAAACAGCCTTTAGCCAAACTCGTCTATGACTCACCTCGATTTCTTTATCTTCAAATGTGTCCTGCAGCACAGACTTCACCTGGCTGAGGCCTTCAGTGCTTCTGTGGATGAGCGAGCATCCCTGACACACAAACACACCCAGCGTCACAGACACCCAATCCGCCTCTGAAGAAGAAAGAAAGAAGAAGATTTATAAATATTTGAGGTGCATCTTCAATTAGCATATTTAGATGAAGTATGAATTTGCCGCTGAAGGGAGTGAAGCTCATAAAGTGTGTTGCAAAAAATATTTTAAAATATCATTTAAAATATCAATTTACACAGTTTAAATTAGTGCTGTCATAACAATTAATTGCAATTAATCACATATAGAAATTTTTGTTTAAATAAAATATGTGTGTATACTCTGTATATTTAGTATGTATTTACAGTATGAAGACACACAGATATTAGCATGTTTACAGATATTAGCATGCATATATAAATTATATCATATATAAATATTTAACATATAAACTTATAAACATATTTTTATTAATAAATATATACGTGCATGTGTATTTATATACTTTTACATTTTTATTTTGGATGCAATTCGTCACGATTAATCATTTGACAGCACAAGTTTAAACATTAACTAATTTTTTTGCACATACAAAATATGTCTAATGCAAAATTTCTGCAAAACGATATTTCATTGTTTTTCACACGTTTCACAACAATTTCGCAGTGAAATGGCCAGTTGGTGGCGCTAAAATCATGTTCGGCTTTTTTTTTTTTTTGTATATATTTCATGACAGATTCGAAATGCAGTGTGCTAAAAGGTTAATTCTGCATGGCGTTTGAAAATAACGCAACTAAATCCAACCCTAAACCTAAGCAATAGTGTTAATAAAAGCCAATGTGAGATAAAAAAAAAAGCATTTGTTGAAGCAACCATGTCATTTTATCTTGCTTCTACAAGTACGAGCTGTTTTATTGTGACTCGTGTTTGACAGACTCATACCCGAGTGCCTCACATCACACATGCAAGGTTTTACCGGGTGCGCTAACAAGCAAGTTTACTACGTCAGAAAAGCCAAATATATGGAGCTGTTTATGATGTAAATATCAAAATGTGTTCATTTACAAATCATATATTACAGTAAAACTGTTTAAAGCTCATAACATAATATTGTGCACGAAAATTTGTCCTTATTTGTTTGAATAAAAGGTGATAGTGTTTCATGCCAAAAATACAAATTCTGTCATTATTTATTATATAGGCTGTTTTGGTCACCATTGACATCCATAGTAGGTAAAAAAAAATACTATGGGAGTCAATGGTGACCTAAAACTAAAATATCTTCCTTTGTGTTCAGCAGAGCAAAGAACTGTTCCTTTAACTATTGGTTAAAAAACACAGCGGTCTGTATGTTTCTCTTCCCCTCACAGTTGAAGCTGATGTTTAAGTGGTTGAAGTGCACACAAAAGAGGTTATTTATAACAACAAACCTGTTAGCCTCAGATGAAACGTTAAACGCAAGTGAACCCACAATACGAGGGCGACAGGAAAGTATGTAATGTCACCCACACCTCACATACGCCTTTCTACGCACAGCTCAGAGAAACTGTATGAGTTAACACACTTCAGGTGCTAGTGTTGCTAAACGCTGAACTCCTTGAGTTGAACAGCCTCGGGCTCACATGGGAGTTTCGCTGCGACAAAGCAGGCATAAACAGAAAGTCAGGTTTTCTGACTTCTTCGAGTGACGCAATCTATGAGAAACTGTGTCATTCGAGTGTGTGTCTAACACCCGCTGTGCAAAAAAAACAGTGAGGTTATTGTTTGAGCGAGAAATAGGGGCGATTGGAGGGAGCGGCAGAAAGGAGGAGAGAAGATAGAGAGGCTTGTGATCAAATAAAAACGGACTTTGTTTCGCCTTTTTGAGTTTGTATGGACCGGTTATCTGCTGATCAAGGTGTGGCTCTGTCTGAGACCAGACTACACACATTAAACCAGCTGCAAGAGTGACTAGTTACTCATAAACTCATAAAGCTACTAGACGCTGTTTCACAGCTCATTAAACACTAACAAGAGCTGAAGAGCACAGATTTGTTTACACTTGGTCTTAAAGGCATAGGGACCGTCATCCTTTACTCATTCCAAGCCCAGATGACTTTCTTGAAGCACAGAATGAGATGATTTGAAGGATGCACTGTTGCTCTTTTCCATGCAGTTACACTTAAACAAAAAAAAAGTGATAACCTGCAGCTAAAGAGCTATTTTTGCATCATTTAACCCACGTAAAGTAGTTTTGGTGATATATATGAATATATATTATATTATTTAAAGTCTCAAAATTCATTGTCATCTCAATCGAACTGCAGTTTTACTAAAAAAAAAACAGCTAATTAAAAAATATAAATAATATATATATATATATATATAATAAAAACATTATAAAATACAATAAAAACATGATAACATTTTTTTTTATGTAAAAAATGTTTTGCTAATAAACTATTCATATGTTAATTCAGTGGTATTGATTAAATTATAATTTTGATTTGTTCATTTAGATGTTAGCATTTTTCTTTTGCCTTGTGTTGCTTCACTATGGTAATCTAAAGAAACCATATGATGACTTTGATTGAAAATGAAGTTATTATTCACTTATTTTCCTCCATTACTTTAAATATAATAAATATTAACTTTTAAATATTAACATTTTAACATAACTTATTTCAGCTAGTTTCTGTAAGAATAAAATAAACATGAACTGAAGGAGTAAAATGTCAAATATTAATGTTGTCATTGAAGCTTAAACGTATTTTATTTCAGAGTTTTACAAGCTTCAGAAAAAGATAAAATAAAAATTAAATGAAATAAAGTAAAATCTCAGATGTTTCCATAAAAACAGATTTTGCTTCAAGACAAGCTTAAGTACTAACATAACTAGGTTCATTAGTTAACATGAACTAAATACGTTCAGGATTTATCAATCTAATTTCAGCATTTACTGATGTATTAAAACATCATAGGTTGTGTTTCTTAACATTAGTTAATGCACCGTGAACATGAAATAACATTGAATTATCATATTTTTTAAGATTAATAAATACTGTTCATGTTTGTTCATGTTAGTTAATTAACTAATGCTAACATATGATACCTTATTGTAAAGTGTTACCCATAACTAAAACCAAACATTGACAGACAATCAGAAATCACTCCCTCTCTCCACTCTCTTAAAGTGACAGATGATAAAACTGCAGTGTGCGCTTATAAAAAATCATAAATAAATGAGTGCGCGCTGGTGTGAACTCTAATATAGTCATCATCTTGGTTTCTCAATCTGATTTTAGAGATAACCATGCATACCGCTTTTATTTTGAGCCGCTCGATCTGTGAAACAAGTAGACTACAAAGATGTTTCAAACCGGCCTGATGACATTTAATCTTTATAATAAATGTCAAATGTTTGGCACCTTGTTTGCACATGTGTGATCAGATCATCAGTCTGAAGATGAGAGTAGTGTAAAGGGGTCTGAGATGATTGGACGTGTGTGATGGCAGTGAACTAAACGCTCTGACCTTTACTCATCGAATGCTAAAGCAGTGTGTTTCACCAGAGACTGAGCTGCTGCATGCGCTGTTTGTCAAACCAGAAACACCCCAGCTTTCTGAATATAGATCATTGCGCTCTGTGTGTTACTCGGTGGCTTCAGTTATTCTGGATATGAAAGATTTTATGTTTGTGTGTGTGTATATAGCCTATATATATATACATATATATATATATGCGCAGAGTTCAGTTGCAAAACCCTCTGAAAGTCATCAAAAATGAGATAACGATGCTAAATGAATGCCCTTCACACATACTGTAGCGTGTTTATCAAGCACTTTTTCTTCAAATGCGCTAAATGCCAGCCTCAACCCATTCAGAGGTATCAGTGCTTTCATAGAAACCTATACAAAGAAGCCAGAAAAAATGCTAATTTCAGAGGAAAAACGACGTACTTAGAGGTTTTTGCATCTGAACTCTTCAAATATACATATTTGACGTACTGCATCAGTGTTTCCTGGTGAGACAGAAAAATGAAGAGAGAAAAATATAAATTAACCACCCATATATATATATATGTATATATATTAGAGCTGTCAAATGATTAATATGTGTGTGTGTGTGTGTGTGTGTGAGTGAGTGTGAGTGAGAGAGTGTGTAAATACAGGCTCACACTAAAAATATTAAAAATAATTAAATAAACAAAATCAAGGTGAAATTATGCAATAGATAGTAGGTTGATTCCCATGACGTGTAAGCAGTCACGTGGAGTCAAATTAATCTGTATAGTGTTTTCACAATGTATTGCTTCAAAGCAGCTTCACAGAAAACTATGTTATAATTTAAAATGTTCTAATATCTTCATGCCGTATAGTCCTATTTAGCAGATTAAAGCTGGGCAGTAATGCATTTGACATTTTGGGACAATTGAAACCTTCAAGCAGATGAAGGTTGCTATATGCTGCAGAAATCAATGTACTGTATGAATGTAGACAAATTTGGGCATACTTATATATCCAGCTTTATATAAAGAGCAGGACAAAAATGTATTAAAAATATATTTTAAATGAATAAATAAATAGATCTGGCTACATTTTAAGATTTCCTGAAGAAACTCTAGGGATGTATTTTGGATGGTTGCCAGGGTGTTGCTAGATGTAGGTTTTGCTAGGCAGTTACTTCTAAGTCTCCATGATATTATTGTATTTATTTACGCTGTTTGATCATCTGACCAATTAAAACATTAATAACATATAAAGAAATACGAGGTCAGGGTTATATACACTGCTCATTAAAATAAAGGGAGCACTTAAACAACACAATGTAACTCCAAGTCAGTCACACTTCTGTGAAATCAAACTGTCTGCTTAGGAAGCAACACTGATTGACAATCATGTTCACATGCTGGTGTGTGAATGGAATAGAAACAGGTGGAGATTATAGACAATTAGCAAGACACCCCCAGAGTGCTTCAGCAGGTGGTGACCACAGACCACTTCTCAGTTCCTGTGCTTTCTGGATGATGTTTTGGTCTCTTCTGAATGCTGGCGGTGCTTTCACTCTAGTGGCAGCATGAGATGGAGTCTACAACCCACACAAGTGGTTTAGGTAGTGCAGCTCATCCAGGATGGCACATCAGTGTGAGCTGTGGCAAGAAGGTTTGTCAGCGTAGAGTCCAGAGCATAGAGGAGCTACCAGGAGACAGACCAGTACATCAGGAGACGTGGAGGAGGTCGTAGGAGGGAAACAACCCAGCAGCAGGACCGCTACCTCCACCTTTGTGCGAGGAGGAACAGGAGGAGCACTGCCAGAGCCCTGCAAAATGACCTCCAGCAGGCCACAAATGTGCATGTGTCCGCTCAAACGGGCAGAAACAGACTCCATGAGGGTGGTATGAGGGCCCAACGTCCACAGGTGCTTACAGCCCAACACCGTGCAGGACGTTTGGCATTTGCCAGAGAGAATACCAATAGAACATCCTCCAGCATGAGCGGTTTGGCAGTGGGTCAGTAATGGTGTGAGGTGGCATTTCTTTGGAGGGTCACACAGCCCTCCATGTGCTCGACAGAGGAAGCCTGACTGCCATTAGGTACTGAGATGAGATCCTCAGACCCCTTGTGAGATCATATGTCGGTGCGGTCAGCCTTGGGTTCCTCCTAATGCAAGACTACGCTAGACCTCATGTGGCTGGAGTGTGTCAGCAGTTCCTGCAAGATTAAGGCATTGATGCTATGGACTGGCCGCCTGTTCCCCAGACCTGAATCCAGTTGAGCACATCTGGGATATCATGTCTCGCTCCATCCACCAACACCATGTTGTTCCACAGACTGTCCAGGAGTTGGGCGGATGCTTTAGTCCAGGTCTGGGAGAAGATCCCTCAGGAGACCATCCTCCACCTCATCAGGAGCATGTCCAGGTGTTGTAGAGAGGTCATACAGGCACGTGGAGGACACACACACTGCTGAGACTCATTTTGACTTGTTTTAAGGACATTACATCAAAGTTGAATCAGTCTGGAGTGTGTTTCCATTTCAGTTCTGAGTGTGACTCCAAATCCAGACCTCCATGGGTTAATTGATTTCCATTGATCGTTTTTGTGTGATTGTGTTGTCAGCACATTCAACTACGTGAAGAACAAAGTATTTAATAAGAATATTTCATTCATTCAGAATTAGGATGTGTTATTTTAGTGTTCCCTGTATTTTTTGAGCAGTGTATATATACATATATCAATGCTGACACATATACATCAAAAGTGGTCTACATTTTCTCTAACCATATTCAGCCTGAATCATCAGAAGCATCCTTGTGTCACTGGAACCGCATCCATTGCTCCGTCTGGCCTATACGCTGTGTTTTCCTCCGTCTGCAGTCGTAATACGGTCAGAATGGGCCGACATCCAAAGCTGGGCAAAAATCCCAGAACTCTCTTGTGAGAGTCACCATATTATTAGTGTCTTAATAGGACAGTGTGTATGTAAGCGCGTGTGTTTGTGTGCGTTGTACTGTACTGAAATGCTGCAATGCAGAGAAATAGCTACAGTGTGACACTGCATCTGAACTAATTCACATTTTCTTGCCTAAAATCAGTAAACGCACGCTCAGAAAAGAGCTGTGCAGGTGCAAGACCTGAGAATACAGCTGAGTCACTCACTCTCTGTGACTCACACACACTCATCTCTCTGACAACACCCCTCAGATCTACCACAAACTCATGTTTAACACCTCGCTTTACAAACAACATGCCTGACTCAGTGCTGCGTGTCACTGTATGTGTGCATGGAAAAGCACCATGTTATTATCATCACATCATGAGAAACACACATCTTTCCCTGAAACAAGAGCTCAGGGACATTCAAAGAGGCTTCATGTTGTTTCCCTGTGAGGCACAGTGATGACATGTGATCATACGCAATGCTGAATCACTTTAGACATTGTAGACACTGTAGAAGTCCCCCATATGAAGACACAAACATGTGGCCATCGCTGAAGAAAGTGTGAAATGAACAACATTTATATGGCTTTAAATTATGTTGGAGGAGCTTACACATGTTTATTGCGCTGGCTATCAATATATACATAACAATTAATTATAATAATTAATTACAAATAAATGTAAATATATATATATATACATAATTGTACTAAATAATATAACTACATAATTTTATATAATGACAGTACAGAATTAAAAGTAGCAATAAATAAATGTATTATATTTATAAAATTTAAATAATGCTAATTATTACTATGTTATTTAAATAACTTACTGTCACATTTATTTAATTGTTCTGTTTAAAATATAACATTATAAAATGCTTCATAATAAATTAAAAAAATTAAAAATTAAATTAAAATCTTAAATATAATGCTTTATTTATTATATATTATAACTTAACTTACTATTTATGTTCATTTTACTCTACCAAATGTAATACCATTACAATATATGTCATTAAAATGCAGTATTAAATAAAAAATATACATTAAATATTTCATAAATCACATTATATAACACAATTTGTTATACATTATGACCAAAAACACATACGTGTGCACACACAGGTGTGTGTATATATATATATAATACAAATTAATGAAAAAATAAACAAATAACTAGAAATAAGAAAAATTAAATAAATTCAATAAATATATAAAGTAATTAATAAAAAATATAAATTAATTAATTAAATAAATAATGATATTAAACTAAAAGTTATTAACGGGGGAAAACATGTTACATTTAAATTTATTTTATTTTTTTTATTATTAAAAATATCATATTTGACATTAGCACGTGTAGCCCTCTAAGCTCTAGGCCTTTCACAGCAGATGCGAGCGCGAGTGCAGCGCTGACAGGTGCGGCGCTTCGAGCCTCTGCTGCCCAGGTGAGACGCTCTTACCTGCAGCGCCGCAGTCCGCGCACAGCTCGTTCCCGGCTCGCTGCCGTAGATCGCGGAGAAGGCAGCTGTTCCGATCGGGATCTTTCGCCATGACTCGCCGGAGGAACGGATCGATAGTCTCCGCTGGGCTTCTCTATGGCGAGCAGGTTGATGAATGGAGCAGCGATAAAAACGTAGAAGCAGCAAATAACTGAAGGCGCGTCTAGTATGAAGCCCGGGGCTGTATGTCCACTTGGTGATGGGATAGAAATGCGTAAAATATAGAGTCTTTCTCTTCCTCTTTGTTTTTGCGCTCAATGTTCAGGCGGTGGAGAGAGAGAGAGAGAGAGAGAGAGAGAGAGAGAGAGAGAGAGAGATCCTTTCCTTTCACTCTAGAGAATTTATCAGCGTCTTATCGCCTCCCTCCCTCATTATACTGCCCACAAACACACTGGAAATGCAGAGACACCCAGCGGACACTTTCAGATTCACTCCTTTCTTCTGTTGAGTCACAATGTTTTCAAATCATGTATGTATGACTAATGCTATAATTGCATAATTGCGGGTACATTTGGTGTCTCCTTCTGTCACCGTCAACTCTGTTACCTAGGTAGACTTACAATGGAGACAATAGTGTAACAGATTTGACATTTTTATTTATTTTTTACCAAAAATTCCACTTGCTGACATAAATGCTAAGAACACATGAAACTAATGAAAACATGATTAAAAGAGCTTTAAATAACCCAATGTGTGATCAGTAATATAGGTCTTCTTTTTGATATTGTAGTAACAGAGTTGACGTTTTAAAAATATCTCTTGGTGTAAGAAGTCTTTAGATTCAAATATTTTCTCAGAGAGAGCACCAATACTTTTCAGAGTTTCAGATCTTATCAGTGAGTGAAAGTGACATCATTTCCTGTAACGTGTGACAGATAATTCCAGCAATTTAAAGGGAAAACAGTGGTTTGGTAACGGAGTTGACACAAGATTTGGGGACACATTTTATTGCTATAGACGTACACATCTTGTAATTCATAAAGAACTATAATAAATAAATAAAAATATGTACTATTGAAATTATTATGCAAAACGATCAATTTAAAGATCCTGATTACGTATATAGAAATATTACATTTTAGGTTTATTTAGAGTAGATTACGAAATTAATGGGAGGGTGGGCCTTTCTTGCTTGCTTCTATTCTCTGATTGGTAGAGATTTTGCAGAATCATGGGTAATGTAGTTTTTCATCAGTTATGAATATTTAACAAATATATATATATATATTTATATATATTTAAACATATATGTATGCGGGCAGATGGGTTCATAAAAGCATATTCCATCAATTACAACCTCAAAATAATAAAAAAGAGCAAACTTTAACGGTGAAGTATAATTGTCAAAAAATCAACTCATCTATGGAGAAAATGAATAGGATAATTCTCACTTGTTGCCATTTCTGAGTAAATAAAACCACCCAGTTGTGTAAAGCACTCATAAGTAAAACTAAAATAAATTAATTTGTTGTTATTGAACTTAATGAGGAGATACAAGCGTGTGTGTTTCAGCGTTAATTATTAATAAATTGTTCTTATGACCAAAACAATCCCTCGTGCTGTTATTGAAAGTGAAAGCAGCCAATCACCGACTGCCCTTTAAAAAGCCACGGCCGGCCTCCAGGAACATATGTAAGCCAATCGGATATAAATTTTGAGCAACAGGCCCAAAAAAGCGAGACAGACGTTTTGTTGAACCAATAAGATTCTTCGTGGCGCTATGACGTAAATGCATCACGTCATCTGGTTTTTGTTTTTGCTCAACGTTGTGCATGTCAGCACTTGGACCCTGTTTAATCGAGCATGTTATAAGAATCATTGTAAAAAAATAAATAATTTCCCAACATATCATTTTCTTGAAAAGCAAAACCGCCGCAGTTAATGGACAGCGTGTTCTGAGTCACTGCTGAGTGGGACAGTTTTGGGATGATCGAACCGATCCCAGAGTTCCGAACCGGAGAGAAAGTGCGCAAATCCGGTTCCCCTCCAGACGAAGAAAGATCTGATGGATCTCTCAAACTTCAGAGGCTCTTCTGCGCTTCCTTCAACCAGGACATGACGTAATGCTGTATTCCTTTTTGTCAAGCTCTTATAAATCCAAAAGAGAAGATCCATATGTGACCTTCGACCTCTAAACCAGTCATTTTTCTTAATTAACATGTTTTCCGTTGATGTATGGTTGGTTACGATAACACAATATTAGATAAAAATATTTGGAAATCTGGAATCTGAAGGTGCAAAAAAGGGGTGCATTTGAAGTGTTGTCTAAATGAAGTTCTTAGCAATGCATATTACCTATCAAAAATTGTTTTTTTAATATATTTTCTGTAGAAATGTTACAAATTATATGCATGAAACATGATATTTACTTAATATCCTATTTTTTGGCATTTAAAAAAAAAAAGTTACATATGTGCTACATTAGACTGGATTTTGTGCTCCAGGGTCTATAATGCGCTGAAAAAATTCATGAAATGCCCAAACCAGGACTCTGTGATAATCACCTTTAATTTGGCCTGCAATGCCGTGTAACAAAATGGGGGGGGGACATCCCTTTAAAGCATATCTTCATTTCTAATTTTAATATATTATAGATGCATGTGTGTGTGTAACTATATCTAAACCTTCTTGCTCAAAAATACAATTTTGATCTTTTTGGAAATAGATTTATCCATCTCTCTCTTTTTTCAGGTCTTTGGCTGTTGGTGGTAAGAATGGCTACAGGCTTTTCTCTCTGTCCTCTGTCGACAGAATGGATTGCATTCATCAAGGAGGTAAAAACGGTCTCAAAGTTATCTGATCATGTCACTGTGCAACTGTCTTTTGATCAGAGGGACATTAATGCCTTGAGGCGCTCACAGATGTTCGATTGCAGCTGCATTTGGAAAATTTGTTAAATAAACAGAACCAAGGCAAGGGTCAGGTCATCTCAGACCGTCATGTACATGAGCACCTGCACAGAGCCTATCAACAGACAACAACTATATAATGCATTTGGACATTTTTGTGGTTGTCAAACATTAGTGAAGGATGTTACTTGATCGTTTAATGAAGTAAACAACATAGTTTGATATTTTGTATCTAAATGCAGTGCCTTTCATCCACTTTGGGTCTTGTTTGCAATGTAATAATTGAGTGTATAACGTCTGTGTGTGTGATTAGAGGAAAGCCCTGATGTGTATATAGCAGAGCGGCTCTTCTCCAGCAGTCTGATGGTGGTTGTGAGCAGATCCACACCCTTCAGAATGAACATCTACCATTTCAAGAAAGGCACAGAGATCTGTAACTACAGCTACTCCAACAACATCCTGGCAGTCAAACTCAACCGACAGGTAAGAGCTTTGTAATGCTCATTCAATTGATCAAAAGTCACAGTAAAGACGTTTTTAGTGTTCAAATATTTCTATTTCAAATAAATGCTGTTGTTTTGAGCTTTCTATTCATCAAAGGATCCTGAAAAATAAAACCTATTTTCCAAAAATAGTTTCTTTAGCAGCGACTCAGCATATTAGTATGATTTCTGAAGGATGTGACACCGTGAAAAATGTAACTTTGATCACAGAAATAAATTACATTTTAACATAAATTCACATAGAATACAGCTATTTTAAAGTGTAATATTAAATCAGAAAATGTTCTTTTTTTATAGTGCTCTCAAAGGATTCATTTTTTTTTTTTTTAGTTTTTGATTACATTATATATATATATATATGTGTGTGTGTACATATTTATTATTTATATATAAACACACACACATACAGTTTATATTTTGAAAATATTTACATGTATATATTTACAATTCATATCAATTCTAATATATAAAAATATTAAATTTTATGGTTGCCACATCATTTTTTAAAATATATATATATATATATATATACATGCACCTGTGTGTAATTATATAGATAATAAATATACACAGTATACACACATGTGTTATGTAAACAAAACCTTTTATTTTAGATGCACGTAATCAGGATTGATCGTTTGATATCACTACTTTTAGTTTTAGTTGTGCTGAGTCTTCTTTTAAAATCATGTTTAGATATGACAGGGTTTACATTTTCTTCAGAGGCTTGTAGTTTGTCTGGAGGAGGCTCTGTACATCCACAACATCAAGGACATGAAACTTCTCAAGTCTCTTCTCAACACGCCACCAAACCCCAAAGGTGACACTGTAAAACTACTTTTGAGTTATCGGTGTAATGACCTGCCTGTCAAAGTCAGCACTCTGTTTATTGCTTTAGTTGATCAGAGTGTGGCTATAAACTGGCTCGTGATTGATCTGTAACGGCTCTCCTTTCTGCCAGGTCTCTGTGCACTTTCTGTCAATCATTCCAGCTCGTATCTGGCATACCCAGGGAGCTTCACCGCTGGAGAAATCACTCTGTATGATGCTTTGAATCTGGTAAGAACCGCTTTGAAACGTGCTTTAATGAAAACGAATCTTATCGCCACTTAAAGCTCTGCACTTTGGTTATTTGTAGAATAAGGTGACCGTGATCTCGGCTCATGCCAGTCATGTGGCTGCCATCGCTTTCGATGCTTCAGGAACCCTTCTGGCCAGTGCTTCTGAAAAAGTGAGTGATGTCTTGACGTCGGTTTATTGGAGGAGCTTCAGATGCTGTACTGTGATCTGATTTGATAATGTGGTTCCCAGGGCACTGTTATACGGGTTTTCAGCACACCTGACGGAGTCAAGCTGTTTGAGTTCCGCAGAGGGATGAAGAGGTGAGGCATAC
>JAUMHR010000062.1:1018089-1036794 GCA_032361145.1 Enteromius fasciolatus | reverse complement strand
ACTCAGATAATCAACCACAACTCTTAGAAAACAATTGTTTGTTCAGCTATATGTTATTAACACACTTCCTTCTTTCTTTTTAATTAATTTTTTTATATAATATAAAATTATATTGCATTGTAAAATTGCATAAAAGATTGAATAAATGATGGAATATGCTTTTTATGAATCCATCTGCCCACATTATTTCAACATGAACATGAGTTGAAAATGTAATGTATATATATATATATATATATATATTTATTAATTTGTGTGTGTTTGTGCATGTAGTTTTAAATTTTCAAGCTGTGTTTTTGACAGATTTTCCCTCTATGAATTTTAGCCTTATTAAAAAAAGGAGTTATATATTATTAATTTATTTTTTAATAAATACAATATATTTATTCATTAACTCACTCTTGACGTATTTATTATTTGTTTAATTTTATTATATAAATATATTATAAATATATTAATTTATACATTATTAGATTATTTATTTAATAATAACTACAAAGGCAAAAGTTTATTTATGTGGCACTATTTATACAGCAAAATCTGATCGATGTGCTTTACAATGCATCAAAAAACAGACCAAATATCAAAAGTAAAAGAGAAAATACATAACAGAAAGACATCATACATAAAATACATGATAGACACATTAATAAAGAGTAATGAGTTTTTAATAATGACTTTAAAACTGGCATAATCTGAAAGGTCAAGTGGATAAAAAGCTTACTTGTTTGTATATTATTTCATGTTGTTTGTGTTTAGGTATGTCAGCATCAGTTCTCTGTCGTTCAGTGTCGATGCAGAGTTTCTCTGTGCCTCCAGTAACACAGAGACCATTCACATCTTCAGACTGGAGCACAGTCCCAGGTGAGATGTGATGTGCATAAATGAATCCAGCGCAATGTAGGCTTTATGGCACCTTCATGATGTCATGTGTGAACAGTAAGGAGTCTCCATCGTGGTCTGCATACATGGGGAAGATGTTTTCAGCGGCCAGCACCTACCTTCCCTCTCAGGTGTCAGATATGATGCATCAGGACAGAGCGTTTGCGACCGTTCGCCTCAGTGTGGCCGGAGTGAGGAACATTACAGCTCTTTCCACGTGAGTGCAATGCATTACTGTATATGAGCGCACGGAGATGAGGAAATGCTTGATTGTATATATCATCTTCTGCAGGATCCAGAAGATTCCACGTCTTCTAGTGGCTTCACTCGATGGTCATCTCTACATCTACAATGTAGATCCTCAGGAAGGAGGAGACTGTCGTTTAGTGAAGAAGCACAGGTGAGCCAGTACACATTATACATTATTATTTTGTTTAAGAAATGTAATTATGTGTGAATTTACATTTTTTTGTCATAAATTTTGACATGAACCATGGAATATAGAGTTGGCTTGTCTACATTTATACAAATTGCCATTCAATTTGATTGAACTATATATAATATACATAAACTATATAATTTATTTTCTGATTTTTTGGTCCAGTTTTGTTAAAAATAAAATGTAATTAATGTAAAGTTTTTCAATGTGATACAAAATATAAATAATAAATATAAATATATAAATAATTGATTTTACAGATTTGTTTTAGTCCAATTTTATTAAAAAAATAAACCATAAAATATGACATTCAAAGTTTTCTTTTTCCAATTTGATGCACAATAAGCCATAAAATATACCATTGATTTACATTTTTTGTCCAATTTTATACACAATAAACAAAAAAACAAACAAAAACAAAATATATAATTGATTTTACAGATTTTTTTTATCCAATTTCATAAAAAAAATAAACCATAAACTATGTAATTCATTTAAAGTTTTCCACTGTGATACACAATATACTAATATATAATATATATATATATAATTGATTTAACAGATTTGTTTTGGTCCAATTTTATTAAAAATAAACCATAAAATATGACATTCATTTAAAGTTTTCATTTTCCAATTTGATAGCCAATTTGATAAATTACCAAAACCATAAAGTATAAAATTAATTTACATTTTTGTCCGGTTTATACACAATAAATATAAAAAAATAATATTCACAGTTGAATCGCTGTTTGTTACTGTTCGATATACAGTAAACCATAAATTATATAATTGATATAATTTGCAGACTATCCAATCTGACTCATAATAAGCCATAAAAATGTATAAATATGGCTATTATTATTCTTTGACTGAAGCTTTTGAAATATGCGGCACTGATGGTCAAATCTCTAGATAAATGTGCCTTTGATTCATTCATCAGACTGTTCGACAGTGAAGATGAAACGGAGACCGGCAGTCCATCGTACGCAGAAACTGTTGCCACCAGCACAAAAACAGACTCTCCGTCTTCTAGTTCCCTCCCAGGTACATCACAAGCCCCGTAAGAATACATCAGGCGTCTATTTCTCTGCCCTTCCTGTGGATTTATAGCTTAACGATATTGTTTCCTTCAGGTTTCTCTGAGGATGTTGGTGTGAAGAGAGGAGAGCTGATCCCAGAACATGAGTTTGCGGATGGACCCGTCCGTCTGGATGATGAACAGGAGTTTCCTCCAGTCAGCTTTCAGAACAGATGAAGACAAACATATTTCATTTCAGTGTAAATATCACAGTCATTGATCAAATCATCCTAAAATAAATAGAAGGCAGATGTAGATTCAGGGATTACTAGATTACTAGCTCAGACGAACCTTTTACAAATACATTCCCGTTACGAACTCGAGCAGCTCATAGATGTACAGCTCTACAGCTGTGAACACATTATGCCACAGATGTCTGTAAATGCTGGCTAACATGCTACATTATTATGAAGAATGATGCTTTCAGTGAAACTGATTTTTATGAATGATAAAAGGAGGTGGCCTGCAGGAGGGAAAAGTCAAATCAGATTTTGATTTGTGTAAACAAGCAGTCTACATACAGTAGAGTACAGTATGAGTGCCAAACCACTACAATAAGCAATGGACATTTTAGTGTTGACCAGATTAAATAGATTTGTTTAAATGTGCATTAAATAAAGTATTTGAGGTGGATAGAAAACCAATTAAACACATTAATGTGTTGTTTTTCAGTGTTATTAGAACTCTAACATAATAAAATAAAGTTGACAAAATGAAAACTAACTTTGAGTTTGTTTGTGTTGGGAATGATGTGCTACAAACACTTAAACACAAGGTTTGCATACATTATTTTATATTGTAAATTATTTATCTCTACACTCCTCTGATTAATAAATATATATATAATGTATAGGAATCATAATATACAGACTGAATACAAGTCTTCTAATCACATGGTATTATTAATTAAATAATGTATTATGCTTTAAATTTATAACGAATGCAATCATCCAAACTTATAATTTCATAATTTCTTCTGTTGTCTTTGAAATATGGTTAAAGTGTTGAAGCTGCATGTACTGACAAGCATCATTAAACAAATGTTATTATTATTTCTATTGAAACCTTTATTGCATGTATGTAAATAGCCTAAATTCATAATTACATAGCTTATTCTTAATAATGAAGTTGCAATTTAAAACATATTATCTTTAACATATAGTTAAGTTGGATATATACCCTGCTGAAAAAACAGCATATGCTGGTTAGGTATGTTTTGATGCTGGTTTAAGCTATGCGTTTTGCTGGTTTATGCTGGTCCTCAGCATCCCAGTATCAAAACATAACTAACCAGCATAATGTTTTTTAGCAGGGTAGGCTACTTTAAAACGCTCACAAGTTCTCTTTAAAAAGTATTTTTTTTTTACACTTAGGCTAAGTGACCCTTTATTAATGTTATACGATCTGCAAGTAGCCTACACTTACAGAAACATGCTTGTAAGATTTGAAGTAGTACACTATAAATATAGAAGCAAATTTCTACCGCTAAATTAAAAAGTTTTCTAACAATTCTGACTTTTTGATAGAAAAACAGTAAGGGTCTCAATTACATTATATTTTTTTGTTGAGTGGCGAAAGCGAGCTTCCAAACTATAACAAGCGCATATTCAGTACAATTAAGCGCACTTCTTTTCCACATAAGTAGCCGCTGAAGATTTTCCATAAACGCAACCACAGTATGCTCCCTACATAGAAGTCATTCTCGCACACTACCTAGTGTAACCGCGCATGTTTTGTGACGCGGCCAGCGCCTCGCGGCTGCAGTGCATGCTGGGATATGGCGAGCGCAATCAGCTCCTCCCCACGTGTTTGTGTGACTGCAGGGCTGCGATGAGCAACATGGCAGCAACATCTTCCCTCATACAGACACAGAGAGAGATCCTCACGTAAACCAGCTGAAGAACTTGAAGACAACTTCACCAACGCTTGGTTCGGAGCGTGGACGCGCACGTCTGTTGACGCACAGCTCAGATCGCAACTTCAGCGCGAGGCTTTTGTTGATTTAGTGGACCAGCGAGGCCTCGGTAAGTGTGTGTTCAGAACAAGTTGGCAGTCACCGTGTCTCATCAAAAGTTGCGTACGCATTAAAAACATGTATAAATGTACACAGACTGAGAAAGGTATGGATTTGAGGAGATCTGCGCGCGCGTGTCGTCACGCGTCATGTTGATCTGTGGAGAGCTGCTAACTCATCTTAGCATGTTGTTTCGTTTGCTGACTCTGGCAGATTCTCTTCAGCTGTGCTTTATTTAAACCCTTTTACTGTTATATTTAATATGTCGCTGTGATCGTACGTGTTATTAAGCTGTTGGCTGTCAGTATTGTATTGCATCATGCAATAAACACGAGTCGCCAGCTAATTATCATGACAAACAGTGATTGATTGACGGTTACAAATGAATATGAAAGTATATACTTATGTGTGTGTTATGGAACCCTGTTTAACACACAATAAAAATTTTGCTTTGCAAATTAATAATTATGATATAAATGGTTGAAACTGTGATGTACTAAGTCAAAATTATGAGGTAAGTAATTATAACAGTTGTTTTGGAGTCATAGACATGTCTTTTCCCTCACTTTGACTTTTGTGTGTAAATACAATGTGTGTATGTGTATATATATCTGTATCTTATCTATCTATATATATATATATATATATATATATATATACTAACTAATGTGTGTTTGCAGGTTTAAAGTCCTCCTCCATCTTCATTATGGCCAGCGGAGACGATGATGACCCAATTATACAAGAGGTAGACATGATCATGCTGAACTTCTACAGGGTTATCAAACTACAGAGTCACTGTTGTTTTTTAGCATCTGTATCATTCTTTACTGCTCTCTTTTGTTAGATTGATGTGTATCTGGCCAGAAGTCTCGTGGAAAAGCTGTATTTGTTCCAGGTAAGAATGACAGATAATGTATTCCCTTAAATCAAAACTGGCATCAGAGCTGTTAATATTCATGTATTGGAGTTTAATGATGGCCAATGAAATATGAGGTCAGTTCTTTTTTTATAGTATCCTTTTTTTTCTCACCGAGCAAAAAATACAGTAAAAACAGTAATATTGTGAAATATTACAATTTTAAAGAACTCTATTCTGAGCGAGTATATTGTAAAATGTAATATTTTTTTCTCTGATGCACAGCTGAATTTTCAGCATCATTACACCAGTCTTCGATGTCACATGATCCTTCAGAAATCATTTTAATTTGCTGCTCAAGGAACATTTCTGATCATTTTCAATGTTAAATCGGTCGTGGCACTTATTTTTTCAGCCTCCTTACCGTAGAAAAATCTTTTGTGACAATAATAATGTCTTTACTGGCACTTTTGATTCTTCTTCTAAAATAAATGAAACATACTGATCTTAACCTGTATTGTATTATGCACAAAGAAATGACACATCCATAGGCAAGGTTGGAATTTCAGTGTAATACAAAGGTCACGCAGATTACTGACTGATATACTTTAAATATCGCCAGTTGCATAACTGCTGTAGTCACTGTTGTGCACGTTCTGTACCCTTTCCTCTCCAGTATCCAGTGCGTCCTGCTTCTATGAGCTATGATAATGTGTCTCATTTGGCGGCCAGGATTAAACCCAAGCAGCAGAAGGTAAGCTGGTTTTCCCAGCTCGACCCTGAAGGTTTCTCCTGCACCCAGAGCTCATGTTTTTTCCTCCCTGCGTCCAGGTTGAAGTGGAGGTGGTGATGGACACCATGAGTCCAAACTACTGCCGCAGTAAAGGAGAGCAGATCGCGCTCAATGTGGACGGCACGTCCTCGGAGGACTCCAACGTTTACTCGACGTGAGGAACATCAACCTTTCTGATGTTTACAGCCGAACTTTGGTGTTCGTATTTTTATTCTTTCCCTTCTGCTTACAGGAAAATGATGGACAAACAAGCGTTCTCCTCGATCCAGGCCACCACTAACACGTCCCGCTACGCTGCGGCTGTGTTTCATAAAGGTTGGCTTCTGGATTGTTGCATTCCTGTGGAGTAGAGGATATTAACATGAATGTTGTGATGATCTGTCATGAATGTTTTGGTGGCAGGAGAGCTTCATCTCACTCCGCTGCAGGGAATCCTTCAGATGAGACCCAGCTTCACCTACCTGGATAAAGCTGATACTAAACATAGAGAAAGAGAGGCAGCCAATGAAGGTGCGGGAACACTTCTTTCTTTTCGTAAATCAGATAGCTAAAACTAAAAATTGACCTCTTTGAAAGAAAGAAATAGAAACATTACATGAAAATTTAATTTGTCTTGATGTACTAAAATGACAAACTAAATTAAAATGAATAAACGCTGTATAGACGTTTATTAAAAAAGACAAAATTACT
The DNA here is from genome assembly GCA_032361145.1 of Enteromius fasciolatus. Lineage (NCBI taxonomy): Eukaryota > Metazoa > Chordata > Actinopteri > Cypriniformes > Cyprinidae > Enteromius > Enteromius fasciolatus. The sequence goes on along the minus strand of JAUMHR010000062.1, from coordinate 1,030,042 downwards.
GAAGCGAAAATAGAAAAAAACTGATTCAAAATATTAAAGTGCCTCTATTATGCCTTATTAAAGGTGGAGTCTCTTGTATGCAAGCTCAAAAGACACTTTAGTTCTCTCCAAAAATAATTTAATTTTGCCCCAGTTTGAAGACTCAGTCTGTCTAAACCCCGCCTCTCTGCTGTGATTGGTCAGATGGTGCAGTACTTTATGATTGGTCTACAAAACTGTACTTTCTGACATTACTAGAGGTGCTTTCTAAAAGAGAATACGTCAACTACTGTAGTTAGCACAGACTGCCAGGGAAAGTGCTTCTGTAAATGAATTGTACGTTGTGAACTTCAGCATTGTATAATGCAAAACACTGTGTTAAACATCGTTTATTATGACTGAAACTAATAAGACAGACAGACAGTCAAGCTGCATCAATCACAGTATTAGACTGCATTAGGCCCTCAGCGGAACAACAGAACTACAGAAACGTAAGTTAGCCGGTGACCAAGACATGTGCAGGGTTGTTACTCAACACAACGTACATAAATACGATCGCTAGAAAATACCAGCATCAATTATACTAAAATAAAATACTTTTATTAATCATTCTATAGTTATATTTAATGGGTCAAACTATATGCAACAAATTCTGAAGGTGCTCTCATAAAGCTGCATATTTATATATTGTGGGATTCTGGGTATTATGTGAGATGCACTATTATGATGAACTAATGAGTGTGTCCGTTTGCAGCTGGAGACTCCTCTCAGGATGAGGCAGAAGATGATGTTAAACAAATCACTGTAAGACTTTGTTTTTGTTGTTTGGAAAGTATCGAACAAAATGCTGAGTCACGATCTGTGTTTCATGCTCCTCGCTCGTACGGTTTACTTGCCCTTTAACCAGGTGAGGTTTTCCCGGCCTGAGTCTGAACAGGCCCGTCAGCGCCGCATCCAGTCCTACGAGTTCCTGCAGAAGAAACAGGCTGAAGAGCCCTGGGTTCACCTGCATTACCATGGTATAAAGGTGTGTGTGATCATGTGACGTAGCACACCTGACTGACGTATTCTAGCACACTGATCTCACTGTAAACCATCAATCAAACGCAGGACATCTGCACTGGTTTTACAGCTCAGAAAATTGTTTCACGTACAAAGACTTGGAAAAACAAGTTTACTGTGATTTCAGGAGCAGTGTTTGAAAGTAAAGAACTAAAGACACGTACCCCTGGTTTCACGGACGAGGCTTAAGGCTAGTCCCAGACTAAAATGCATGTTTGTGAAAATATCTTAAAACCATGTCAGTGCCATCGCTCTGTCTCAAGATGCACACCTCTAACATTAAATTATTGAAATATTATATAGTTGCAATACTGTTTTATTTTTGTTCAAACTAATCAAGCAATAATTCAAGAATAAATCACTGAAAGAGTTTAAATATTTAACTTATATTTTGCTGTAAACTCAAATGTGTTAAATTATTGAACTATTAACTTGAAACCTTAGTTTAGGCAGTTATTCATTGTGTATTATATTATTTATTCCTCCTTGTTTATTTGGATTGGTCTTCAGGATGGACGTTCTGAGCACGAGCGCCAGTACCTTTACTGCCAGGCCATGGACACCACCGAGAACACAGAACTGGTGAAAACACCACGGTTAGTGTCTTCTGTCGTTTACCCATGAGCACCGGAGGAGTGTGTGGTCATCTGATGTGTTTTTCTTCTCTCTTCAGTGAATACCTGTCCATGCTCATGCCTCCTTTGGCTGAAGAAAAAGTGTAAGTAGAGGAACAGATGCTGTGTTTGTATCTTTCCCATGTTCCTCCTCTAATGTTGGCGTCTCGTCCTCTAGAACCAAACCCACGGGTCCCAGTAATGTGCTCTCCATGGCTCAGCTCCGCACGCTGCCGCTGGGCGATCAAGTCAAAACACTGATGAAGAACGGTAAGCTTGGGTTGCATTGATGTTTATGGTCTAGTTTCGTAAATGGAGAACCACAGCCTGATTCTGGACCCTGTCATTGTTCCACAATATGACAAGTAGCACCAATATTTCTACTAGTCTAAAGCAGGGTAGTTGATTTAGTTCAACATTTTTTGTTAGACTGGTTGTCTTCACATCCCGATTTTTTTTTACTGATCAATAAAATAATATAACAACACTCAAAACAATACAAATATTCTACATTAAGCAGCTTCAGAGTATACAAATATGAACGCGCATGCATTAACAAATCCAATATATTAGCAAATTAAAACCGAAATCAGATGATAGCACATGTTCAATGAGTCAAAGGGTTCATAATAGGTCTGAAAAATATTCCAAGTCTCTAAGAAGATGTGGGTATTGGTTTTTAAACTGTATGTTCAATGTTTCATGTGCAGTGTGTCAATTATGATGGAGGAGGGTGTTCTTTTTTCTAGTTTAAACAAATTATTTCTTGGGTACATAGTGAACCAGACTTACCCTTTTAATAAATAAAGGGCCAATATCTGAGTTAAGGCCACCCCACAATATTAAAGGAGATTTGTAAGATTTCTTAATATCAAGGATCGTCACAGAGAACTCCTAACCAGTAACAGGCATGGAAATCCCTCACCTTTCGAAAATGTTTTAAAGCCGAAACAGGTGACCCACGTGAATCGTGTAGATCCGATGAGAAATTAATTTTGAGGATTGTATGTTTTTCGATAATGGTAGTAAATAAAATCATGATGGAAGAATAGACAAAAGTTACAGCATGTCCCCTAATCAGACCATAATATTTATTCTGTGGGAGTCCTCCCTCCTCCCGGCCCATCAGAGGCCACATCACCCCTCGAGCTCCCTTCTCACCTTTTTCACCCCTGATCCATTTTCATGCCTGCAGTAAATTTATGCCGGTTTCTGAAAAATGTGCATAATGGTGACCCTGTGTGTCTTCGAAGGAGAGGCATTGAATATTAAATGTATTAATACGTCTGTGGAAGGTATAACATGGTAAACACAAATATTTGTCTAATCATGTCCCTCGGTGCGTTTCTTGGTAAATAATTTGTCAAGATGAAAATCTTTAACTCTTCCAAAAATGCATTAACCGGTCCACAGCTGATCCAGAACCTCTTAGAGCTTTCATTGTATACCCCGGCAAAGTTTTTCTGTCTCCTATATAAAGGTTTTCTGTTGCTCTTAGTGAAAGTGATGCCGTTTGCCAATCTGATGGGGCTGCTGGCCTCAGGAACAGACTCCACCTCAGTGCTGCGCTGCATCCAGCAGGTGGCGCTGCTCGTTCAGGGAAACTGGGTCGTCAAGAGGTGAGGATTGTGTTCTTTCTACATTGAGTTAATTGCATGATGTTTTAGTAGATTAAGCGCTAAACTTGCTAAAACGCTGTGTGTGTTTATCTTTGACAGTGACGTGCTGTATCCCAAAAACACCTGTAGTTCCCACAGCGGTGTTCCTGCTGAGGTGCTCTGTCGCGGAAGAGACTTTGTGGTGAGTTTTATTTTTGATTTTCTTTATATAGTTCTCTCTCAGGTTATTGTGTAATCTGTCTCTCTGATTAATAGTAAGATCCGTGCCGCAAAAGAAACAGAAGTTTAATTACATGTAAAGTATAGCAAGGGTAAATTACAGTGGAAGTGTCATATGATGCAGTTTACACATGGACGAAGATTAATTAATTGCATTGGAGTAAGAATAAAATATTAATAGTAAAAAGAAGTTATTATAATCATAGTAGTTACATAAGAGCAGGAAATAGCTTGCATTTACAAGCTATTTGCATTTCTCCCTATTGGCTGAAAAATGTGAAATATTGTGGTTTCGTAGCCTGATATGATTCCTGCGTCTTGGTTTGAGGGTATTAAGAAGCTGTCTCATATTTGGTGATCTGAAAAGTGTTGCTTTCTGAATGTTTGCTGACTTCATACTGCTCTTTCAGATGTGGAGATTCACTTTAGAACGATCCCTGATGAGAAAAGAGGTTGCTGCCATCATAAAGGTTTGTGTGCTGAACCCAGATGAACACTTACTGGACTGAAGCAATTCCCCATCAATCAACTCTTAAATAAAATGAGGGGGAATGTTGTTTTTTTCCAGAAACTTTACTTTCTTTTCTTTTTTGAGGAGTGTTTATTTCTTCATCTCTCATCACGACAAATAATCTCTTTTCGTCCTTGGATTGAATTGCATTATATGTTTGAATAATTAAAATCATCTTACCAAGACATAATGCTGAAGATGACTGATATTTACGTCATCTGCTGTACTGTTATAAAGATCAGAGACTCATTGTGTGAATGTCAGCATCTGCACTGAATTGCATGTTTTTGCATCTTATTCTCACTGTCAGATCATAAGAGCCTGATGTGTCATATGATACAGTCTAATAAATGTATGTATACAGTATATATACACAGCGCACACACATATTAATATATACACGTTCATTCAAATCCTTTAAATTTTAAAGCAAGTTTCAGTTATGTTCTTATTTAATTTTTTACATTTAAAAAAAAAAAATCATTCTATCATTATTCTCTAATAACCAGTCTTCTCTAATAATTTAAGGGGGTCTGAATACTTTCCGTACCCACTGTATATGATGTATATATGCTTTTCTTTTGTCATGTCACTACAGCTTCCTCCGGAGGACGTTAAGGACTTCCTGGAGCAGATGTCTGTCCCTCGATTAAACCGAGGCTGGGAGTTCCTGCTGCCCACCGATCATGATTTTGTCAGAAAGCATCCTGATGTGGCTCAAAGGCAGCACATGCTTTGGCTGGGCATTCAGTCCAAGTATGACATGACCTCACAGAATTGCACACTTAACCCTTATTTTCTTTTGATCATCTAAAAAGATGTGCAGGCACTATTGTACATGTACAGCAGCATGAACACTTGAGCTACTTAGGATAAACAGCACAGAATATTAAAGATATCGTACAGAGTTTGGTCAAAATGGGAAGTGAGAATCCCCCGGTGTTTTTCTGAAGCTCCAACTCTAAACTCTATGTTGCAGGTTGGAAAAAGTGTTTAACTTCTCCAAAGATGACTTTGCACCTAAAAAGGATGCTCAGATGGGTACGTTCTGACTTTTTACTTGTGTCAAATATTTATGTAATTGTATCACTATACACACCACTGCTCAAAGGTTTGAGGTCTGTAAGAATTCCTGATGTTTTAATGCTTAATGGCTGATGTTAATTGATTGGCCTGATCAAAGTTGTATTTCCAGCATCATTACTCCAGTCTTCAGTGTCACATGATCTTTCAGAAATCCTTCTAATATGCCGATTTGCTGCTCAAGAAACCTCTTGAACCCAAACGTATCATCAGCGTTGTTTCTGCATGTTCATGTGTTGCTGTGTTGTCTGCAGAGTCCGTTCATATCAGCGGAGACCAGCGTCTGAAATCAGCACGGGAGAGTGCTAGAGAGAACCGCGCCGCCATGCAGAAGGATCTGGACACTCGTAGACTAAAGGCGGCTAGAAACACGGGCTCGTCGAGTGACTCTGCCGCCCCGGTGAAGATCAAACAGGAGCCCGTGAGTGACTCAGAAGAGCCCATGGACACGTCAGGCCCGCTCACTAACGGTTCCATCAACGGTTACCCCAACTCTACCTCTCCGGTCTCGGACCCTCATAACGGACACAGTCAGGCCTTCACCCCGGAGCTCCAGGACTTTGTGCGGAGCACCTTCCGGAAGCACTATGTTTTGTGCCTGAGTGAAGTGAAGAGGCTGTTTAACCTGCATCTGGCCAGTTTACCCACGGGGCACTCTGTGTACGGCCACGTGACGGACCGCATGCTGCAGGACACCATCCTCCAGAGCCAGTGCAAACAGATCCTGGTGCCTGTAAGTACAGCCGACAGAATGCTTGGAGTTCGATTTAAAGGGTTAGTTCACCTGAAAAGGCAAGGCCCGGAGATGAACAAACAGGGTTTGGAATTTTGGGGTGAACTAACCCATCAAGATATGCATTGGGAAAACACACATAGATGCACTGATATTAATATTAATTATAAGCCCAATGTAGAATTAAGAATATGCCCTAGGTTTTCATTACTTCATTTTAGCAGAAAGAAAACTAAGCTATCCGTGATTTTGATGTGATTTAATTTAATTTGACCATTGTTTTGTTACATATTATTAATTTGGTGACACTTTAATTTAGGGAACAGTTGTAACTATTAAAGGGTTAGTTCACCCAAAAATGGGAATTCTGTCATGAATAACCCTCATGTGGCATCAGAACACCAAGTACAATCAGCAGCACAGGTATATGTGTAGCAATAGCCAACAATACATTGAATAGATCAAAATGATACATTTTTATTTTATGACGGCGACAAATTATATGAAGGATTATATTCTGTGAATATTTAGTCAATGTCCTACCGTAAATATATTTAAACTTAATTTACATTGCTAAAAACTTAATTTGGACAACTTTAAAGGTGATTTCCAGTCAAATATTGTCTTCTTGCAAACCATACATTGATGGAAAGCTTATTTATTCAACGTTCAGAAGATTGACCTTGATGAGTGGATGTGTGGTCCTGGGTCCGAGAGCTGTGTGGTCAGTGATGCGAGCACATCTTAAGAGGAGGGAACTGTTTCCTGTTAGTTTGTGGTTTTAACTGACTTAAGACTGTCTGTCTTGCTCATTAAGTTAATGTGTTTGATTTTAAGATGTGGTCTGGTCTTTTGTTCTTAAGTCTAATTGGATTAAGTGTGTGTAGCTGGGAAACAGTACTTGTGTAACTACTCCTAATGGAGTTAAAGCTCATTACAAATAGTCCAGACTGATGTCTGAGAGTCTGAATGTGTTCCTGACTGTCTCTTTAATTCTTAAAACAACACGTATTTATCTGAATGTCAGGATATACTTAAAAAAAAATATAGAGTTGTAACCGTGTCTGTGTAAAAGGGTATTTTTGGTCCGTTAAATAAAATATTTTGTGGTATAAATTTACTAGTAATTAACATACACTTAAAATAAATGTCCAAATAAAAAAGGGTCGGTCTGATGTGTGATGGTGTGTGTAGTTTCCTCCTCAGAGCAACGCTTCGGCAGAGGAGCAGAAGGTGTTTGGCCTGTGGGAGAGCGGAGAAACCTTCGACAAGGTGATTTCTAAGAGCTGCTGTGGGATTCTTCTGGCTTTATTGTGGTTTTTGGGTATATGAGAATGCTTTTGTTTTCTCAGCACCGGCAGGTTCTGTTCGAGATCTTCATGAAGAACTATCGCGTCAGAAGAAACGTGATCCAGACACGCCTCACGCAGGAGCTCGGGGACGCCGTCATCAAAACAGATGTGGATCGTCTGCTCAAGGTGCCTTTACAATGTTAAAAACCAAAACAAACTGCTAATTTTGTTTTTTTAAATCAATGGCGTGGAACCTCCTAGTATTTCTAAATGAAGTTCCTCCAAAAAATCAAAATGTTAGAAAAAACAAAAACTCAGAAAACTAATGTAAATTAAATAAATTACAGGCAATAAATCAGATTTAAAAAAATTAACTGTCAGTAGCAAATTAATGCATGGGTTTTTTTAAGTAAACATTACACTATTTGGAAAAACAGTCTTTTTTTTTTTTTTTGTAATCCGATTATATTGTCAGACAAAGAGAAGCAGAAAAATTAATTGAATAAATAAATTGCTAATAAAAAATAAATAACCTATTATGTAAAAATTTTACTTCACCAAAGAAAAACATTTCTTGCATACACATGACAACAGATAGAAAGGTTAAAATGTTTTAATGGTGATGCAACATGTCCGATTTAACAAAGGTATTCTGTATTAATTTTTTAAAAACTATATACGTTTAAATCAATTTAACCTTCAGGTAAACAGAAATAAATGAAAAATGACACGCAATCAACTAAAAGTAATACAGCGAAACGAAACATTCAGAAGTTGATAGAGAGAAAGATGATGATAAAATTAACTTTAGATAACACCTATATATTAATTTGCTGCTTATTAATAGTTAAGTTTAGATTAGGAATGTAGAATATGTTTGTGCACTAATAGCCAATATGTTAATAGTAGGCATGCTAATAAGCAGCTAGATAATTGTGAGACTTGGTCCCTAAAGTGTTATCATGTGTAGCATTGTTAACCCTTAAAGCGTCTGCTGCTAGTGAAGTGATGATGTGTGTGTGCTTCAGGAGTGCTGCACGAGTCTGGGAGGGATGTGGTATCTGAAGGGAACCGTTCCCTCCTGACAGGAGAGCCGGAGTGCCTCAGATCCCATCAATCAAGAGTTCAGTGTGTGGAGGCGGAGCCAACACCAACCAATCACTGCCCTCGGCTGACACCACCGGCCCGGGGACACGCCCACTCCGGAGCATCTGCTTCCATCACCCGTCTGGTCACATGAGCATCTCACCAAAAGGGCTGAAGATCCACTCAATCCTGCGTTTGCTGAAAATTGTGTGCTAAACACATGATCCGTTACGCTGGGTTCTTTTTTTATGACCTAATATGAAAGTAGGTATTGCTAATAAAAGTGACAGGAGATCATGATTCAGCTCATTTTATCCTGCTTGTGGCCTTTGGGAGCTTGTTTCTTCCCTTCAGCTGACTGAGATAAGATGTTTGGTTTGATCGTTATGTTTGGGTTTTATTGCATATCGAGGATTGAGTTTTTTGTTATTTTGCCCCACATTTAAGAATGACTTAGAAATACTGTAACCCAAAGAAAACCGGCTGCAGGACGCTTTTGAAGAGCACTAGATTTATTATAAATCCTCTGAAATACTAATTTCTCAAATGAAGGCTCCCGTTGAAATGTTTACAGCTCTGACAACCGGAACAAAAGGACAGAACTTTGCTGGATATTGGAGCAGACGAATTTATGAAGCAGTGCTCACTGGACCTGAAGGGAGGTGAAGCTCTGAAGGACATTTACAGCGGATTGATATTTGCAGTCTTGTCCGTTCTATTTCAGAGCGTTTATGGCATTCTGCACAAATGCTGAAGCAATTAAAAAAATAATTTCTTCTGAAAATAAAAAATGCATAATGGTTTCTTTTTTTCTTCTTCTTCTTCTCTTGCCATGCAAGTGATCTGGGATTTTTTTGCTGAAGTAGCTAAACTGTGTTAGAAAGAAAGTGCCTCTTAGTTATTCAGGGGAAATATTCTGTCAGTATGATTTGCAATCTTAGTTATGACTGAAATCACCATCACACGCACATGTGTCTCTTCCACACCTGCATACTTAAAGCATTTACTGTCCGTCTGTTTATTAAGCATTCCACATCTTCATCTTCTGGATCGTTGTTGCCAAGTCTGTACAGTGACACACACTCGAACCCAGATCTGACCTTTCTTTATTTGTATGTCATTCTGAATAAACGTTGCAACTGACAACTCCTCCTCAAAAGTTCTTCTCATGTGTTTTCCTACAAAAGACGATTAACATTCAGTAGCATCGTTATTACTGCTGTGACGAGCAGTAAAAAAAGCAAAGCGCTTATTCTGTAGAGCTGCTTTACAGCTGAAATGAATGATTGATCAATTCTGCTACAGTGTATTTACACAATATTTAGTTAATTAATATATAGTTCTTATCAACTTCCTGTCTGGTTTGGTTTATATTGAATATGATTATGCATTATCTGCTGTTATTACTATAATAGAAAATGTGTAACAAAGGCACCGAAATAGAATGTAATCTAAAATAATCTTAATTTATATCAACAATCACATTATACTTGATTTGAATGGTTAATTTTTCAAGAAAATATTTTATATAGTAGCAAATACAGGGAAAAAATGTGTTAGTAGAACAAGGGCTAATTATTTACATAAACACAATCGTTGTTTACTGATTACAGTACTTGATATTCCTCCCGATATGTCTCAAAATAAGTCATTTCTTCTTTAATGTATGCTTCTTAAATCCCACCGAGCGTCTAAGCTTACAACACTACGCCTTTGTACTTATGCATTTTAAAAGCAACCCAGAGCGATCTCTAATGAGCAGAGCATCTGTGTTTAAAGATAACGGACGGTCCTGATAAATACATTACCTAATGCTGCGATGTCACTCAAATCTTATCAAACGCCCTGATTACAAGCAGCCTTTCCTCTGGAACTGAAGACCACGTTCTCGGAGTCTGGGTGGAAAGTCCATTTATGTGCAGAATAAAGTTCAGTCTTCTCATTTGCACTGACACAGGTGAAAGTTCACATGCTGATGCTTGCCCTGCTATGGGGTTATGAATGTATGCTACCAGCAAGCAGAACTAGTGCTGTCACAAAGTTCACGTCCCGATAAAATCTTTTCCTCATATCTTCAGGATAATGGATTTTCTTTTAGCAGACGCAACACACGCACAGATCAGTGCTGACTAAAAGGCAATATAGCACATCTCAATATTCAAGGAACATATAAAAAATAAAGACCATTCTTATGATTTCATTTCATTATTTTCATGGCAAGTAATGCAGACCAACAAATTCTATATTTAAATAGCGAAACATCTATAAATATTAGTGTTCTTCTAATGTTTGAATCTGCTCTGCCTTTGATTCAGTGATTATTAATTGTTACAGACCCCCAATGAATTATTTTAATTCTATTATTCTTCTCAGATCATCATTAGATAATGTTTATCAAACTAGCTTGATATACAGTATTTTTACATTCACACAAAAGGCTTTATTTTATTGATTTATGCTAATTTTTTTCTACTGATTATGTAGTAATATATAACCTGGTAATGTTTTTGTGAGATTCGCCTCACTATAAATACACAAAGATTTAATGTTTGCTTTAGAAATCAGTTACAGTACATTTAAGTTTACAGCCTTTTTTGACAGTAACATTTAGAAATATTTACAAAAGTGCTTCATATACAATCACCGGGTAATAAAAGCAGACAGTACCTGGTTTAAACCTTTAAGCTCTCGATACTAGCTCTGCCCTCCAGTTTAGCATTTCCCAAAAGCATTTTTAGCTAGCTATGATAATTTAGTTCTATTGAACTCTATTGGAAACGGGCAACTATAGTTGCTTTTGGAAAGCGCACCTTTGAGCAGTGCCTCATTCAACCTGACCAGGCTTGTTCTCGTTCTCCTTCAGGTCCTTTTTGCTCTTTTGGATAAAGGTGAAGATCTCCTGAAACAGGGCCTTGTACTCGGGCTGCTGGGAATCGTTCTGTGTGTTCAAACCTGGCGAGTGTGTGTGCGTTTGGTCCGTTTTTTGCTTCTCTGACAGCTCCAACATCTCACCCTGGCAGCGGCGTAGCAGCGTGTCGTATTTCTCCTGCAGGGCGGTGTATTGAGCATCCACCTCATTTAGCAGAGAGACGCCGTGATGCTTCACTGCGGGCTGCTTGTCACTAAGCAACTGCCTCTCGCTGAAGCTCCGCCCCCTGTTTCCAGCCCCGCCCACTTCATCATCCAATGGGAGGAACACATTATCTTCGCTCGAGCGCAGGAGTAGGTGGAGCTCCTGGACTTCAGCCTCCTTCTGGGCCAGGCGCTCCGTGTAGACTCCAAGCAGCGCTGCTTTGGGCTCCAGCTGGCTGAGTTCATGAGCCAGAGCGTCAGCTTCCAGCTCGGCCGTCTCTCTCTGAGCGCGCTCTGTGCTCAGCTGCGTCTGCAGGGAATCCACCGAACGCTTCAGCTCCCAGTACTCCGCTCGTTCCTCACACTTCAGTGAAGAGCGGCTGGTGGAAACAGAGCACTCATGGGAAAAGTACCTGAAATACATGCAGCATGGTTAGAAATCAGAGCTGAACAACAGACTGCGTTTTAATGAAATCTGCAGTTGTATAAACTATAATATGATGTAAAATGTTTACGTTTTCTGAGATCAACCAAAAGAGACTTTAAGGTCCATATGAATTTGTAGCCGTTTTAGTGTGTTTTTTTTTAGTTTATTATTCCAAACAATGAAATCACAATTGTTAGATATAAAGTCGCAATTCCGAACAATGAAATCACAATTGATAGATATAATGTCGCAATTC
>JAUMHR010000062.1:981763-1003465 GCA_032361145.1 Enteromius fasciolatus | reverse complement strand
TATATTTATTTACATTTAATTATTTTTATTTAGGAACATGCCATCTTAGAATGACACTTCTTGTTTCTGTCTACAGTGTTTAACGGCTAAAATACTAGAGGAAATAATTGCTTTGCAAGTATTGCCTTAGAATAAAAAGGACCGAGAAACTGCTTTTGAATCAGGGAAAATGAAACGTATTTTAGTGTTTAAAACTGCAATTGATTGTGAAAATCAATGTGACGAAGTACTACCAGTTCAGCAATGATCAAACATCACTGTAATCAGTAAGGGAACACGCATCTCATGCTTGATTGTTTTAATACAGTGGTATAGATCATGCATTTATTCGACCTGTTAGTGCATCATCGCATATATCAGCATTATAGTTTAGGGTTTAATTGTTAGGTCATATTGATTCCAGTGGGCTTTTAACAACATGCTCAGCAGGATCTAAACAAATGTTGTGGCTGTCTTCATAAATGGTATTCTAATTTGATCGTTGGAAGCTACTCAAGTGTTTCGTTTCATTATTTCAGTGTTGAAAGGAAAGAAGCTGAGTCTGCCAGCTTAAGTCTGAAAGAGCGCGGCGCACGGAGCGGCACGGGATGCTGAGGACGAGTAAGATGCCTGAGACGGAGTGCGAAAGAAGACATCCAGTCCTGTTCACATCAGGTGCTCTGGAACAGCTCTGGATTCCAGATTCAGAAACACGGCTTCACCACGTCTTCGGATTCCTGTTTTATGCATCTTGTCTTACCCTTTTTTATTATTCTGTATCAAAGAAAAAGTTTTCTACATGAATCGTGTGCTATGATTTGACCGACGGCATCACGAACGAGCTGAACATTGCCTCAGTGCTAACAGCCAGGGACTGATTCTTACGATGAATATTGATTTTGTTTGTAAGAGTATTTTCAATCTGATTAAATGTACGTTTTCATAAAGATTATGGGAGTGTTTGTAGCTCCATGAGATAAAATTTAATAATTTTTTTTTTTTTTTTGCTCAAATTCTTATTGCAATAATCTTTTGTTAAAAAGGTCAGTCGTTATATAGTGGTTGCCCAAACCTCTGGTTTGATTAGGTACTGTCTCAATGTTTGCAAGATGGAAATTTCACATTTGTTCTTAAAGTGTGCCACTGTCTGTCAGCGTACAGTATTGACACTGCCTTTATCACTGTAAATGGCTTTATAAAGAACCAAAACAATAAATTGTACAAATGTTCTCACTGATTTTAATGCAGTTTATTTTTAGGATTTTCTTTTCTTTTTTGCAATTATTTTTTTTCTGCAGTTTGCGTTAAAGTTTTTCTTTTTATGTTTTTGATTGATGTAAACGATTGATCATCAATTGAATCCTGAAGTCTTTTCCAATGTTGCCCATACTAAATTAATATCAGCCCGTGTATTGGCGTGATTTTATTTTATTTGATCAGACTTTTAATACAATAAAAAATATTAACCACTTATAACCACAAAAAGGTTTTAGACTTGCTTTGACTCAGGTTTTTGCACGAGGGCACAAACTAAAATTAAGATTTTATGGGAAACACTGCTTGTTTTGAAAATTTTATTAATGCACAAACAATTTTTTGTTCAGCACATGACACCGAAGCTTTTTAATGTCTAAGAAGGAATCTTGTCCTGTGACATTATACTGTTGTGAACAAATCAGACCGGTTCAGTGAATTCAGAGTTCATTCACGAACAATCTTTTCCAGAGACGTCCCACTAAATATGGAGAATTGATGGCAAAGATGTACAATCAATTTATTTATAATTAGTGCTGGGCAATGCTTAATCACAATTGATTGCATCCAAAATAAAATACTTCGTCTACATAACACACATTACCGTTAAAAATTTTGAGGTCAGTAAGATATTTAATGGTTTTTAAAGATGTTTCTTTTTTAACCCATTTACTGAGTCTTCATTATTACTAAAAGTCTTTTCATTATATTTATATATTTTGTTTATATACACACTTCATACGCAATGGTAATTCAAAGTGCTTTACATACAAATAAATAAAATAGCCTAATCGACAACAAGACAGGACTTTTAAAATTATTTAAAAATTGAATTAAAATGAAAAAGTTTAAAAAGCAGTTAAAATATAATTTTTAAAATACAGTTCAGTCATTTCGGAAGTAACGCACAGAATTCCACACGGAACTATTTCGCTCCTGGAACTACAGCTGACGGAGTCGGACACATTTCGTTGCTACACAGAACAGGAAAAACAAAGCGAGCAGGGATGTTTCCTCGTGTCAGACGTTAGTGGAAGAGGCGTTTATTACTCTCACGTCACAATATCAAGATCCGAAGCGCGGTCGCAGGCTGGTGGGGTAATGGGGTTTTGTAATGCTCGCTGCCATACTTTGTTAACCGCGAAAGGAAATCTGTGTTGAATTTGAGATCATCATCAGACAGCTGTCAGGATGCCAGGGATGGTGGTGTTTGGACGCCGATGGCGGATCGCCAGCGATGATCTTGTGTTTCCTGGTGCCTTCGAGTTATTTATTAGAGCTGTGTGGTAAGACACTCAAAACAACGATCTTCTGAGCTTCCTGTGATAGTATACCTTTACAGAAATACCACAATACAAAAAAACCCGGACTATGGGGGTGATAAGATATTTATGGGCAACTACATGCCTATAAATATATGCTATCTAATACTATGGTACATGTGGTAAAACCATTAAATAATAGAGATATGTTTTGTGTGTATTAAGTGCTGGTTATGACACTTAAACTTCTTGTCATTTGTGTATAGGTGGATTGTGACTTTAGTTCTGTACACTAATCATAAAGGACGATTTGACTGTGAAGGTGGCACATATTTGCATAATTACCTCGTAGTTCTTCTGGTTCTGTTGGCTGTCATTGTTTTGACACTGTGTGCAATCGTTTACATCAGTGCTCAAGGTAAGTGAGCGAGCGGAGATATGCTGTGCTTTCTTCACATCCGGAGGGTTTTCTTTAGTGTAACGCTGATGTGATTTGGTTTAGGAACCATCATGAATCCCGGTCCCCGGCGCTCTATGACTGCTCTGGTGTATCTGCGGGCCCTCCTGTACTTGCCTGAGTTCGTATGGGCCTGTCTTGGGGCCGTTTGGGTGTCTGACAACAGCACAGGGTGTAAGCCGGAGGAGGTCGGGGCTGTGATTGGAGCTGTGGTTTCCAGGTAAGGCAAATAAAAATCCTTTTACGAGATGTTAATACTTAAACTCAGCAAGGATGCATCAAATTGGTCGTAAGTGACAGCAGACGTTTATGACGTTGGTGTGATTGAATGTCTTGACTGGAAGCGATCGTAGATTGATGTAAGCTTAGATAATCATACAAACCCAATCTTAAATAAATAAAGAGTTTAGTTTTTAAAGCGCTGTGTGTGTGTCTCCTCAGCTGGATCATCCTCCTGTCTATGGTGGTGGGTGTGTTAGTTGTGTTCGATCCTCTGGGCAGTCAGAGGCCGGGCGTTCTGCCGGGCGCTCCTCTGGGCGTGAGGAATCTGGAGAGCAGCGAGTCGTCTCAGCTCTTCTACACGGCTCACACGGTGGCGTCTCGAGTGTGGGAGAGCCGTCTGCGTCTGCTCTGCTGCTGCCTGCCGCAAGACGACAACCACCGAGCCGCCTTCTCCAGCATCGCCCAGCTCGTCAGCGGCTTCTTCATGGTCCGTTGTCTTTACCACACAATGAGTGCATTACACTGAAAGAGTCACACAGTTCATATGAATCTCTTAAGAATAACAGATGTTTACATAAACATAATAATAAAAGGACCCCATTCAAAAGTTTACATACAGGAAATGACACGTAGTATTTAGATTCGGTATGTAAACTTTTGAATGGGGTCCTTTTTTATAAATTGTTATTGTTTTGTCTTGCAGTTTATGTAAACATCTGTTATGTGAAATAGCTCATAGCTAAGGATAGTACTAAATAAAACATAACATGCTATTTTCGTGATCCCTCTTATTTTGTTTCAGTTATTAACATTTTGAACATTCTGCAGAGGTATGTAAACTTATGAGCACAACTGTGTATATATGTGTGTGTGTGACTTGTCTGTATTGTTTGCAGGACACAGACCTGGTTCCCAGTGACATCGCTGCTGGCCTGGCTCTTCTGCATCAGGAACAGGACAAAATGGAGCAGTGCCGAGACCCAGATGAGGTCCTGTCCCACAGCCCGTCCTCCCCTATAGTGAGTCTCTAACCCTGCAGCTGCTGATGGATGTATGCTGTTGTTTGTGTGAGCTCACGCCTCTTGTTTTTTCCTCAGAGGGAGGATCTGGAGGTTGAGCTCGAGAAAGCTGCTCACTTTATGCAGTTTGCGGCGGCTGCTTACGGATGGCCTCTTTACGTCTACTCAAACCCACTCACGGGCCTCTGCAAGCTCAGCGGAGACTGGTGCGTATGACCTTCGCCAGCTGATCCCTGACAGTGTTAAATAGAGAGCTGCACTCATCTGAATCTACGTTTCAGCTGTCGAAGCCGTCAGGCGGAGTACGATCTGGTCGGAGGAGACAGCCTGGGCTGCCATTTCACCTCCATCCTACAGAGCACAGGCCTGCAGTACAGAGACTTCATCCACATCAGCTTTCATAATCAGGTGACGTCTCACATGACTCCAGTATGCCTGTAAGAATGTTTCGAATACAGGATATTGAAATAAAAATGGTATGGCTTTGTGATTAAAAAAAAAAAAAAAAAAAAAGTGCAGCCTTAGATTTAATGAAATAAATGCAGTTTTTAGAACAAAGCTTGATAATCTTGATATCTAAAAATAAAATAAAAATCAAGCAATAAGACATATATTATTATTGTAATTTTATTATCCCCTGGAGACATACAAAAAAGAAATTCCATATATTTTTTCCTAAATGTGTATTTTTACTGGGGCTGCAAAACGATTAATTGCATGTATATATTTTTAAAAAAAATTCTGTGAAAGTACTTATATTTATATTAGTATATATATATATATATATATATATACTAATATAAATATATGTATATAAATCTAACATATGTTTCTATTCTATATATATATATATATATATTTATTTTTAACAACTCTAACTTTAGGCTTTTTATTTAATAATAATAAAATTACAAAAAAGCATAAAAAAGCATATTAAATTGGATAAAAGCTGTGGGAAAATGAGAAGAGATTGTCTTTTTTAAACTCTGTGTAATTATAGTTTCAGAAAATAGTCAGTTTTTCAAATATTGTGCAGTCCATCCTCCAGCAGTGTCTGTTTACTCTGTAGATCTACGAGATCCCGTTTTACGTGGCGTTAGATCACAAGAGAGAGGCGGTGCTTGTGGCTGTGAGGGGAACGCTGTCACTGAAGGTGAGATCAAGCATCAGTTCTACTCTCAAAATGATCAGAGAAAGAAAGCATGCTGGATTACGCAGTCTTCACCAGTGTGTTTCTGCTCGTGGTCAGCTGGTATTTCCCTAAACAAATCACACTCTTGATGCTTGCCAGGCGTTCCTGTGCTGAGCTTGTATTTGCTGCTGTCGAGGTCGTTTCATTTTCAAATCAGCCATTTCATAGAGTTTGCATAAGGTGCTAATACAAAGTTTTCCCCTGGACTTTTACTTTCGGGTTGAGAGTTACTAATCTTGTGCTGTTTATTCCACTGATCGTGTGACTTTTTTGACGAGAGCTGTGATATATTGAGAAAAAATAACTAAATAAATAATAATAATAAAAAAAAAAAAAAAATATATATATATATATACACATAATTTTATTTTTTCATTTAAATGACTTCTTTTTGTTGTTGTTGTGTTGCACAAGTTAATCTGTTACTTTTTAGAGTATGATTTTATTTGATAACATTAGTTAACTGCATTAGTTAACATGAACTAACAATGACAGCAGTTCTTCATTTTAATTTTTAAACATACTTTTTTTATGTAGAACAAGTGTTTAAAAATTAAAATTAAATAAGTGTATATACAGGTTTTTATTTAAATAATATATGTTTGTAAACTGTATGTAATATGCTTATATAAATACACAAACATGTATGTAAGAAAAATATATTTTTATATGTTAAATATATCTGTGTACAATATAAATTATATGAATATAAATATATACATATTCTGTATGTGTGTATTTATATAAAAATAAATGTATAAATAAATATATAAGAAATATACACAATACACACATATATTATCTAAATAAAAACTCATTTTTATTTACGTTTATTTAATTTTACATTTGTTATAAATAATACATGTATAACAATTTTAATTAATAACTGCTATACAAATATAAATTTTTCATACTGTTCATAATGTTTTAATGCCTAAGTAAATTATATTTTATTAAGTAAGTATATTTATTAATGAACATTAAAAAAGAATAATAAATAATATAGAAATAAATAAACTTGTGATAAATGTGTATCTTAACGTTAATAACCTGCGGTATTTAAAATGATTGATTTTAGTTGTTTAACATTTTATTATTTAAAAAATCAGTTTATAATTATTTATTGATTGTGGCCCAAAACGTGAAGTTAATCGTTGGCATTGACTGAATCCCCTCTGTCAGCCTGATCTCTGTATTACTGTGGTCTTTACGGTATTTCTTGCTGATGTGGTTTTGTGTGTGTGTGCAGGACGTGTTGACGGATCTCTCGGCTGAATGTGAGAATCTGTCTGTCGAAGGTGTTTCAGGAACCTGCTACGCTCACAAGGTGACGAAATCACTTAACATTAAAATCATCAAATGATATACTCACTACATCAGTTGTGGAGCATGATCTCTGTCACCGAGTGCTTATGTCTCTCTATCGCAGGGCATTTCTCAAGCTGCACATTACATCTACAAGAAACTAGTGAACGATGGGATTCTGAGTCAGGCGTTCAGCATCGCGCCGGTGAGAGCGCTTCTTTCTTCAGATCCAGCGGGAGCATCAGCAGCTGAGTGACGGTGTTTCTTGTGTTTGTGAGCAGGAGTATAAGCTGGTGATCGCCGGTCACAGTCTGGGAGCAGGAGCGGCGTCTCTGCTGGCCGTTCTCCTGCGCAGCACACATCCCACGCTCGAGTGCTACGCCTTCTCTCCACCAGGGGGCCTGATGAGGTACAGCACACAGAAACACTCTCGCTCTGAACGCAGAGGCTCTTTCACATACAGCCGCTGCTGGAGGCTACTTTAGAACAGGGCTGTCACGCAATGAACGGTTTGTAAACAAATGCTTTTATTTTGATGTCATTTTTTGTTTGACAGCACTAGTTAAATGTAATTAATAGGTAGCAGATTACAAGTTAGCACGTTTATAATGTAAGAAGTAGAGTAACTGTTTCAGTTCCTTTATTAAAGTAACGTATATGATGATTACATTTGATGACTTTTGTAAAACATTTCTAATTAAAGTTTTCAACTGTTAATTATTTTGAATTATTTTAAAGAAGGCAGGTGCAGAAGTACCCAAAACTGATTACTCTCACTAACTTGCTTTGAGGTCATTATTATTAAACTCTTATTAATAAGGGTTCTTAGTATAATCAATGTTGTTTTTTTCTGCATTTGTAATGTTCTTTAACACTTTTGATCAATTTAATGCATTGTTTAATGCATATAATATTATGATTATTACTATTTTTTATTACATTTTTTAAATGTTGGTTCCCAAAAACAAATCATAGCCTAAGCTTTTATTTTACCAGTAATAAATGAAAAGTGTGTTTGTGTGTGTGTATATATATATATATATATATATATATGTATATATACATTAGTGCTGTCAAAGGGTTAATCACATCGAACATAAGTTTTTGTTTCCATAATGTATGAGTAAATCAAAAGTTTAATCCTCCGGGAAAATTCGGACCGCTCCGGCCCACCCCAGTTTTTCAGGAAGCTTTGCCAGTAGGTCTTGACAGTCTTAAAATACAATCCTAAAACACTGGCAGTTTACAGAGACATGTATTTTACATGTACTGTTTTTGTCTTCTCTCTCTCTCTCTTCAGTAAAGCGCTGGCCGATTACTCAAAGCAGTTTGTCGTCTCGGTGGTGCTGGGAAAAGATCTTGTACCCAGGTAAGATTTAGTCAAATGGTCACCAACCAGCTTGATTTCATTTGTACGTGTTAAAGTGTGTCTATATTTAGAGAGCCTCCTTTTTTCTCACTTCTACTTGTATAGTCTGCATCGTATCACTTCCTCAAATCGTGCTCGTTTGTTTCTCTAGACTGAGTATCCCTAACATGGAAGACTTAAAAAGAAGATTACTAAAAATGGTTTCTAACTGCAGTAAACCCAAGGTAAGATGGTTCACTCTGTGTAGATCAGACAGTCTGTCGGCCTGTGCTCTATCAGCGGTACGTCTCTGTTTCTCAGTATAAGATCTTAATGCACGGCTGCTGGTACGAGCTGTTTGGAGGAGCTCCTGATGACTTCCCTACGGAGCTGGAGAACCGGCGGGAGGAAGTTCTTAACCAGCCGCTGCTGGGTGAGGAGAGTCTGTTAGTTCAGCGCTCAAACACTTACCAGAGCCTGTCGTCCGATGACTCGCCCTCACACCCCACACACCTGCCCCTGTACCTGCCCGGACGCATCCTGTACATCACAGAGGACGGCCCCGCTCGCAGGTCAGCCGCTTGATCACACTCACAGGCAGAGTTCACCCCAAAAATTATATTCTGTCATTAATTACTAAACTTCATGTCGTTCCAAACCTGTGAGATTTGTGTGTTAAAGGAATAATTCACACAAAAATTGATGAATTAATTATTCATTAATGACAGAGAAATTAATGAATTAATTTTTTAATTTTGGGTGAACTATCACTTTAATTTTTGCATGTATAAAAAAAAAATATATATATATATATATATATATATATATATTAGAATGATGAAGACAGTACAGTAAAAGTGGCTGCAATATAACAAAGACTGAAACATTTAAGGGGGTCTAAATACTTAATACTGAATCCGTACCCGCTGTATGTATTTTTAAAAAAATCTATATATATCAAAACATCATGTGATGATACATATCCTCCTTTTTTTGAAACATGGCTGCAAACCAACAAAATAAATTAATTCAACATTTTAAAATAATCCCAGCAAGCAACTTCTTCTTACTGCGCTTGATTTAAAAACAAAAGACTGAGAGCAATGAAAATTATATTATAAAATATTTACCATAAAAACAGTCCTGATAAAATAGCAGACGTACTGTTCAAACACGTGGGACGCCATAAAGCACTCCTACAACTGATAACTACCCGGATATAAAACTGTACTTCTACTGTTACAGGGCAAATATTATTAATAGCTTAGCACACTTCATTAGTTAGATCAAATTGACTGTAATCATTCAAAAAAAACAACAACTAAAAACTATATATATATATATATATATATATATATAAAATAACAAAATACATGTACATCAAAACATTATAATAAAAATTTTTTTTTTATGTTTGTTTTAATAAAATAAAAAAATAATGTAATAAAATATTTTAAAACAAATTTTTTATGTCTGTAAGTATTAAACAATAGTTGAAATATACAATAAAATATGTAATAAAAACATAATAAATTATATACAATAAAACATATAATAAAAACTAGTGCTGTCAAACAATTAACCATGAATAATTGCATCCAAAATAAAAGTTTTCATTTCCATAATGTGTGTGCTGTGTATATTTGTGTGTGTGTGTATATATATATATATATATATATATATAAATACACACTCATACAATATGTATCTTGAAAATATTTACATGTATATTCATTTATATATCTATATTCTTATATTTTAAATTATACATATATATTTAATATAGAAACCTAACATATTTCTCTTAAATATATACAAGCATGTGCTTTGTATCTATATACATAATAAATACACACCGTACATGCACAAACATTTATTTTGCTTGCGATTAATTATATTAATCATTTGACAGCCCTAATAAAAACATAATAAATAAAATAAAATAAAATACATAATAAAACAATTTATTATACATTTATTCTTATCTGTAATTTAAAAAAAAATAAATAAAAATAATGGTTCAAAAATGTATTAATGTACAATTATACAATGATGTGTTTCTGGGATTAAAATAAATATATAATTAGAAATAATCAGATTGACTATATAATAATAATAAAAATAAACTAATAAATGTCTTTCATTTCTCTCTCTCTTCACAGACACTGCTTCTCTCAGGTGAGATACCGTGCCGAGTGGTCGAGTGAGACTTCGTTCCGTAATGTTCTGATCAGCCCGCGGATGATCGCCGATCACATGCCTGATGTGGTTCTGTGTGCGCTGCGCAGTCTGACCCGCGATCAGCCGTTTGCTCTCTGCCCATCCTCCATGAGCAACAGCCACCTGAACGTCATCTGAGCTTCACTAAAGACTGTCAGGAGCAAGATTTACTGGACTCCTCGTTTTATTTTGCGTATTTATTTGTGCATTTATACGCCCATTAGTATGTCTGCTTTTTAAAGGCTTTGTGAACTGCCATATATTCCCATCATCCATAAAAGTTATCATAGCATCACATTATTTGCAATGCTGTGTTGTTCAGCTGTAAGAGTCATTTTTTTCTGTTTTTTGATTGTTCAATGGGACTTGAGCAAGAAAATGTCAGTATTATCAGTGAACTGGTGGCGTGATGTTTTTTTTTTTTTTTGTGATGTATCTGCCAAATGAGGATTGGGCGATCAGTTGGAAAAACGGCGAATGAGAGTCTGATGCATGGCACCAAACGCATGAAAACCTTTCTTCTGATGTAGACGAGCCTCTTCATTTACTCCACTGCTGCCTTTTCAGGATATGCATTTTTTAAAAAATAAAAATGCTGAGGAAAAGAAGATTCAATTCATGTTGCACAAATGTAAGACTATGAAGTGCATGTTTTTAGTGATTGCAAATGATAAATCCAAATGAAATGAAATGAATGAAACAGAATATCATGGGTGGTGACAAAATATATACTGGATCAATTCTGGATATATAGCTATATAGCCCATATATATATATATATATATATATATTATTATTTATGATGTATATGTGTGTGTGTGTGTGTGTATATATGTATGCATATATGTGTATATATATATATATTATGTGTATTACAAATTTGCCATACCATATTTATAAAAGAAAACGTTATAGTCCACTAAAAAACTTCTTAAAACTCAAAACTTAAAAACTACTTTTTGCAATATGTATTTGATGCATTAAACAAAAAATAATAATTAAAAATGATCAGCCAGATTTAATGTGCAATAAATCACATCCTAATATAATTGATTAGCTTAAAAATGTAATCGCTTAACAGCAAAATAAAAAAATATAACTAAGTAGTCATGACGCTAAAATATATAAATATTTATGCAGATCACTTGTTGATTCCTTCTTGACACGTGTATGTTTTAATGCAAAAAAAATTATGCAGTATTTATATACAATTTCAACGCCAACTGCTAACAGTCAAATAAACCGAGCAGAATGCAAAAGTTGTAAAGACTGTCAACAAACATCGATCGCTTCTCGCGCCGCCCACCGCGCTTCTGGGGCGTGACGTCATCATGTGACGGCCAGGTCCACTAGTCGTCTCCTGTCGGGACTGTACTTAACCACCGCTGTTTAGTGAAGATTAACCCGGTCAAATAACTGTCCTCGAGGACCGGGTACGGTTAGTGCGGCAGCGGAGTAGATTTTCTCCCTCTTTACGATTGAGTGGCTTTCTAAAAGTTACTCGTAAATGTAGTCCAACAGCAGCAGACGTCGCGAAGTAAATAAAGATCTGGACAGTTAGCGAGCGAGCAGCTAGCGAGAGGAGAGCGTCTTAAAGCAAGACTTCGGAGGTCCAGACAGCGGGATAAAACGCGGAAAAATGGAGTTAGAGGACGGTGTCCTTTACCAGGAGGACCCAGGCTCTTCGGCGATGATGTCCGAGAGGGTGTCCGGCTTGGCGAGCTCCATCTACCGCGAGTTCGAGCGGATGATCAGTAAATACGACGAAGATGTTGTGAAAGAACTTATGCCGCTCGTCGTGGCCGTTCTGGAGAACTTGGACTCGGTGTTCGCGGACAACCAAGAGCATGAGGTGGAGCTGGAGCTGCTGAAGGAGGACAACGAGCAACTCGTCACCCAGTACGAGCGCGAAAAAGCGCTGAGGAAGAGCGCCGAGGAGGTGAGGTCCAAGTGCTTGACAACACGAGTCAAACTAGGCCACTTTAGTCACTCCTGCGAGCTTTAAAAGTTCATAACATCCCTCAGACGTGACGGAGAGTTACTGAAGAAGAGAAAGGCTACGCACACGGGGGGTAAATAAACAGTCAATCTCAGTTTAAGAACAGATTTCAGTGTCTGAGGGAAGGTCAGCTGCCTTGACTGTCGTTATGACTCAGTGCGGTCATAAACATGTTTCTCTCAAACCTGCAATCATAAAGTGTGACACGTTTTTTTTTTCATGCTCTGGAGGTGTTAGGCTAGTTTGTTGCAATAACGTGTCGTCTTCTAGACTAGTGGCAAGAAAACGTCCTGAGCACACATTTTAGTGTTTATTATATTGACCAGTTTTCTAAATGAAGTTCTTATCAATGCATATTACTAATCAAAAATTAAGTTTTGATATTTACGTTAGGAAACTCACCAAGTATCTTCATGGAGCATGCTCTTTACTTAATATCCTAATGTTTTTTAGTTATAAAAAAAGAAACCGATCATTTTGACCCATACTACGTATTTTGGCTGTTGCAACAAATATACCCGTTCTGCTTATGACTGGTTTTGTGCTCCAGGGTCACATCTTTCAGTTAAAAAATAAAAAAATAAATTAATATTATATATATATATATAAATGTGGGGTCAGTAAGATATTGAATGGTTTTTAAAGATGTTTCTTCTGCTCATCAAGGCTGTATTTATTAGATTCAAAATCCAGAAAAAAACTGTAATATTGTGAAAAATTATTTAAATTCAAAGTAACTGTTTTTTTGTGTGAATATATTTTAAAATGTAATTTATTCCTGTGATACAATGCAGCATTACTCCAGTCTTCAGTGTCACATGATCCTTTAATACCACATTAAATCCCAAACAGTTGTCAATGTGTTTGGGTTCACCTGACAATGACAGGAAGATGTGTGAGACCAGCACCGGCTCATTGTCAGCCGTAAAGTGGCATGTACTGTGAGCAAAGGGACAAACCCCACAGAGTCTAAGTATAGCCAGCAAAACTATGATTATGTCAGAAATAAACTCACGCAGAATGTTTCCAGCGGTAAACGTTTTTTCCTTTTGGATGTGTCATCTTGTTAGGAAGGGGAGCGTCTCGCTCATGCTTGCTGGTGTAACACACTTAATAGTTGTCAGGTCGAGCATGCCGTGTCTTGCAGTTGCAATATAATAATGTATTACGTTATGTTTGAGTCAGCTAAACGCTTAAATTTCCATGCGTGGCATAACTTTATGACTCTCAGCTGTGGTTGTAAGTGCTTTAGTCTACGCTGAATGACTTTTAAAGCATCCGCATATAACCTGGACAGTGAAAATACGCAATGAAGCTAATGCGTTTATGGTCAGCTTGAAAATATTTATTTTAAGAGGAATGTGCACTAAATCACACTTGGAGGATGTTTGCTGTCCTGGCTACTGGAGCCAACATTAAATCAAGCACTAATAACCATAAACTCCCAGTCTGTTTTGGCTTAAATCATTTTTGTACATTAGTGACTGTTCAACACTAAACGCTTCAGATAGCTCTGAACAATAACGTCTGCCAATGACATCATATGAACAACCGGCTAATATTTGCACAAATTTAAGGTTCAAGAGCCTTAGGTACAGACAGCATGCTTCATTTTGAGATAACATGACTGAAAGTAATGATAAGCTGCTCAATAAGTGAGTCAGATGTTGATTCGGTGACTGATTCAATGAGAATGATTCATCAGACTGCTTTTATTTTTTAAGTATCGATTTTGCACCGGTATCGAAAAAACCCTAAACGATACCCAACCCTAGATTGGGTACAATATTATTTATTTATTTAGGTAGTTGGTTGGCTAGTTAGTTAGTTAATGCTGTGAATTCAGTAGAATCAGAGTGAAGCAACGCAGGAAACACTACTGAAGACGTACTTTACTTATTTTATTATTTTTCATCAGGATGCCGGTGGGTTCACTTGAAAATCACCCGTTTGTTAGGAACCCAGGGAGACGCTGCTGGTCCTCCTTTATGTGCTTGTCGTTCTGCAGCCGTTTGAATGCTTTCGGCTCATGTGACTCTTTGTTGGGAGCAAGTAAAGTGAAGAGCCTGCTGTATGAGCATGTGTTGTGCTTCAAACTCCAGGCCTTTGTTTTGTTTGCTCCCGAACCGATGCTGTCCACGAGTCGTCTGTGCTGTCACTCCAGACACACTGAACACATACAGTACGAGCTTGAATCAAGAGCAGTAGTTTGGAGAAGCGCACAGTATAAATGTCCAAGGGAGAGATAAGTAGACTAATATTATAAATAATTTAAACCGTTAAAAAGGCTTGAAATCTGATGAGAGAATACATTTTATGTTTGTGTGCTTGATTTTAAATTTTAATGAAGCACCAATTTTGGGCAACTTTTTTCTTTCTTTCTATAAAACAGGGATGTGCAAACTAGTCAATTACTCACTGACGCATCACTATTCTAAAATTAGGGCTCTGAAATTTCTCTTAAATGTTTTCCCCATTTATTGATTTTATGTGGATTCCATTTTAATGGTTTTATTAAATATTTAGTAACAATTGAATTAAAAAATAGTTGAATTCATAAAGCTTTAATGCAAACTTATCAAAATGGTAAAAAAAAAAACCCCAAGTTAAACCATGAAATTGTAATGATTGAAATAAATATTTTAAAATGTAATACTTTTTTTTTGTTGATAAATTAATAATTTATGAAAACTTTAGTTAAAATGTTTTAGGATTCTGTTTTTAATGAATTAATGCAAAAATGGTTTAAAACATTTAATTAAAGCATAAAATGTTAATATTTTAATTAAATCTTTTAAAATGTAATATAATAAAATTTGATACATTTTATTTTTGGCCAGCAAAGTGCTGCACAATAGAGGCTTTCTGTTACAATTAAAACATGGAAGATAAATTGTGTCAATATATTAATTAAAATATTGCTTTGTGAAGTAAGTGCTTTGAGAGTTCATGTGTACATTTTTATCATCATTTTTGAGTTAAACTGAACTTTCGTTCACTGCAGGTTGTAGTGAAGATCTTTTATGTTTATCTGCCAATAAGTTTCTCAAATGAAATGTTGAAATGCTGATCAAGTGACTCACAGAGCAGCTCTGGGGATGAAGCCCATGTGACTTCAGAATTCAATAACAGTACAAATTATTATAAGGCCCTAAATAATTGCACCTCTGTTCAGTTTCCTTGATTGCTGTGGCATTGACAGACTCTGACTGTGAGATGATGACTTCTGAATCGTTATTTGAAGGGATGCAGTATTCTGAGTGCTCATGTGCTTTCTGCTGGACATTCGTGAGTTCATGGGTGGTTACTGTAATCCTGTGTCTCTGTACATGCGAAAACCAGATTAATTGTTAGTGTCACAACCTGATTGCAGCTTGAGTCAGTTAGCGCTTTACTGTCAAACGAGTTTCACCGTTGTGTGAGAACATCGATTAAGTGCCCCAGGACCTGTTTAAGGAGTCTTAAACCTGTTATATGACCTCAAACTCAAGCAGCACACCAGATTGTGTTTTCCTCTCATTGCCAGGGTTTTTATGGCACACTGTAGGCTATACATCATAGGAGTTGCCAATATTCACAGTATTGATTGAGTGAACAAGTGTGTCAGAAGGCAGTTCATGATGCAGCAAAAATGCACTATAATCATGTTTAATATTGGACTGCTAGGAGTATTAACCCTAAAAACTTTTTAAATCATTTGACATTTAATAAAATCAGTAATAAATCCGAACCTGCACTTTGAATATATTATTCATATATATATATATATGTCTGTTCTAAAGTGCAATATTTTTTTTGTTGTGTTTTAATTTGAAAAAGGTTAATAATTAGGAG
Organism: Enteromius fasciolatus; assembly: GCA_032361145.1. Lineage (NCBI taxonomy): Eukaryota > Metazoa > Chordata > Actinopteri > Cypriniformes > Cyprinidae > Enteromius > Enteromius fasciolatus. The sequence goes on along the minus strand of JAUMHR010000062.1, from coordinate 987,374 downwards.
TTAAAATGAGTTATTTTTTGTTTTTAACATTTAGAGCATGTGTATGATAAATAAAAACCATTTTGTAGATGAAATTTGAACTGATATCCGCTTGATTTGTGTTTGTGAAAGTACAATAAATCAAATTGTTCTTAAATGTGAACAATCATGATTTAATAATGATTTTTGAGAAGAATAACCATGATTATCTTTGTGCAGACCTAATAAACAGTCAGGAATCTTTGCCAAAAGAATCTTGCTAGGCAAGTTAGTTCATATAAACACGTTAATGTACCTGAATAACAATGCATCTTTGTAATGGCAGTACATTTGACTTCAACTCTGTCCCCCTCTTAAGAACTGATGTTTATTACCCTCACAGTATCACAAGAGCCGTGTGAAGCATAGACGGTAGTGCGTGTGATTGCAGCGCTCAAGCATTCACGCCTGTGTTTGTGTATTTGTGTATTGTGCCTCAGGTCTGCCGTTTGCATTTGTGTTTTCTAGACTCTGGAAGGAAATGTCAGGGAAGAGCTTTGAATGTACCGGAAGAGGAGTTTCCAGAGTTCCTTTCTTCAGTCAGAATATTTCTGAAGCTCTTGCTCTTTTCTTCTCGGTTCCTGAAGTTATGTCACAGCTATTAGACGCTCTTACGGTCTCGCATCTTTCAGTAGAAAAAGCTGCTTCCTATGCTCTTACAAGTTTATTAACACTATGCAGCTACTGTATGATATTCTAATATAGCCTCCACATTATCAGCATAATAAAAAAACTATAAACATGTTGCCCACAAACAATCTACTTTCCTTTTTTCTTCTTCTTTATTTCTTTTTAATAGGCTATATATTAAGTCAAAGGTCTTTTATTGTGATATATCCAGCTTCAGCTGGTGCTTGATGGCTTTTTGCGGTCCAATATTTCCTCTTACCAAGTAAACATCAGATTAACTGTAATAGTAATATATATTATCTCCATATTCTTAGATTTTATGAGCCATAAATGTCTGATGGATCAAATATGAAACTCATAAAAAAAAAACGCATATACAATTTTATTTTCTTGTCACAAAATTAAAGAAGACCCCCATTTGCTGCTATTGATAGAAGTTTTAACCATTTCCTGCTCAATACAAGTTTGCAAGATTTATCACTCGGACCATGCCTGACTTCAGGTGACTCTGCCTAACCCAGTTCAGAGCTGATGAATCCTGCGCTCCGAGCGAAACCCCGCTAGCGCTGCCGTTACGAGCGATGGCCCTGAGCCCTGGAGGAAGTGCAGTTGACTTAAAGAGAGCTCTATCAACAGAGTGGCGCTACACAGCAGCCTCTATCTGTGGCGGCACAATGAGGACATTATGTGGAGCGAGGGCCTGAAGTCTGTATGCAGCCAGACGCTCTTCCTCTGCTCAGCTGTCATATGAGCGCTGTCCTCCGGATCATATGATGAGCGTAGATGCTTGCGGCGCTTCGGACGCTGTCAAACTTATTTTGTAAAGTAGTTTCCTGTCAAACGGTCACGCATAAGGACTTCCTTCTGTCATGTAGAGGAAAAGAACAAGTTCATTATGTGTTGTAAAATGTGTCTTTATAAAGGTAGACCCCTGTGCTCTGGCTGCTAATGCTCTTATATTAGATTTTGCTTCAGTCTAGTATAGTCACAAGTCTGCGTGTTTCTCATACAAACTGTGCATGTTATATCTAACCTGCATAATCCATCTTGGGATCCTTTGCACCAGGGCTGCATGATGAAACGTGTTAATTGTGCTTCTCTCGATTTATTAACCATAATCGCCTGAGGTGTTTTCCCATTGCCTATTTATTCTGAAGCAGTTCCATTTTATTTGACATTTGTGTGCCTTGATAACAAGCCCCTGCAGGCTCTTACGGTTGCCAGATGTCAAGTTTTTTAATAAATCAGTACAGTTTCTGTCCAGTTGATGTGCACACGCAGGGGAAAAAATAAAGCAGATGAGCTGAGAAAACGGCAAACATGCAAGTTTTACATTTTAAATGAGAGCGCATCATCACTGTTGTCTGAAGCAATGAGAATTAAGCTGTGTCGTCAGTTAGTCCCATTATGCCTTTGGTCAGGGCAGTCGGTGGAGAGCAACATTGCTCGGCAGTTCAATCCGACACAGCCACCTCGCGAGAGTTTTTTGGCCCAAGTCAGCATGACATCAGAGCATGGCAGATGTAACTCGGACACTTTTCTAACCGGCATGCTTCTTGCGGTGATCAACGATGATCGATTCTGCACAGATTTTGCTCTTCTCCAACAAGCCTGAAAGCGCACTGGTTGGCTATTAACTGCCAGCAGAATGTCTGTCAGTGTACTGGAGAGTACGGCAAACATAAAGAAACAAACAAAGTTGCTTCTCAGATTTCCCTAACAAGCAACCACATTTTTTTTAAATAAGTCCAAAAACTGCAGCCAGGGATTTCTTTCACACAACTTTATAAAAACGAAGCCCAAATCGTGTATAATATGCAGACTTGGCAACTGTGCCCATAAGAGCTCATATCACTCCCTGATTATTGAAGGCTCACATGCAGACTGACCAGAATCTCAATTATAAAGACATTGTTCTTGCAATGAGGTTTACATAGAGATGACTTCAGAGGTGGCATAAATATGTATATTAAGTGTATATTAAATTATGTTTTGGTTAGTAATGCTTTTGAAAGACTGCACTTATCTGGAAAATATTATTACACCTTTAATTGTATGGTCTTCGCAAATGATGTTCGCCAAAATATTTTACAAAAATTCTCTTCATCCAAATGGTTTGAGACTTCATGCAGCGGTAAACACTTGCTAGATCTACAAAAGAAGAAAAAAAAGCAATGATATCTTGACTTTATATTCGATTTTATAAAAAAGTCACACTAAGGGTCTTTAAAAACACCAAGAAACTAAATGTAATTTGTAAAATTTCTAATTTTGCTTCACGGGGATCAAATTTGACATGGTTTAGTGAAAGATTTTTGCCTATTTTTTGGAAAAGGCAATTTTGAAATGAAAAGCAAAATCTCATTTTTACCAGTAGATCCACTATTTGCTATTTGACCAGCTGAAAGATATATTTTCACAGGTTTTTTTCACTTTGACTTACATCTACATATTATGACATCACAATTATAAAATACATAAAATACATTTTTGTCAATGTTTTTGTACTGAAAACCCGTTGCCCTGGGTGTACACCCCAAATAAAGACCCTACAAGTGTTAAAATAACTTACTTTTATGTGTTTTTTTATGTGAAATGTAATTTATTTCTGTGATCAAAGCTGAATAAGCATCATTACTCCAGTCTTCAGTGTCCCATGATCCTTCAGTAACCATTCTGCTGCTCAAGAAACATTTCTGATTATTATCAATATTAAAAACAATTGTGCTGCCGAATATATGTTCATGAAATCTGAAGCATCTTATTTTTCAGGATTCACAGGTGAATAGAAAGTCTTGCGTTTGTTTGAAATTGAAATATCATGTAACATTATAAATGTTTTAACTGTCTGTTTTATTCAATTTAATGCACCCTTACTGAAATAAACTGAACACAAAATTTTAAATAAGTGACTTAAATAGCTGCATATATGCACAAGCAAGTAACTACAGTGATTTTAAGCCTGGCTGTAGTCGTAAATGCTTTGCAGTACAATATGAGCAGTATTTGTCATCACATGAGTTTTGTGAGTGGTGGTAGGAGGTTAAGGGCTCTCAGTTCAGTCTGAGGTTTCTCAGAGAAGATGTGTTGACTTGCATCTGTGAGATCATAAGACGCTCCTCATGTGTCAGGACTCTCTGATGTCCCGGGGGCCTGCAGCACATGAAGGCTTTTATCAACAGATACACAACACAGAATACACTTCTGTCTGTGTGACGTTTAAGGCGATGGCTTGATAATATCATCAGGTAGGCACTCATGTGAGCTGCAGCACAGACTCCGAGCTTTGAGCTGATAGATGTACGTGCTTCACATTTGTAGGGGTGAGATGTTGTTCTGCTGCTGCTGAATTTACCCACCTAGCATTCTTAACGCAAGTGATCCTCGCTGGGAATAAAAGAGTAAACATTTTCAAAGGACTATATTCCATTGTAGTAATATTAATATTAGTATTTTAAAGGGATTTTAGGTAACTAGACAATATTCATATTCATATTATTTTATATGAAATTTGTAAGAAAATGTATGCTTTATACAATTAATACATGGTATAAGTTAAGAAAATGCTAAGTTTATATTGGGGTGCAGCATCATGTGCTGTGAGAGTGTTTTCAGACATGATCAGTTTTATTAAGTTTTTTTTTTTTATTTGAATATATATTTAGACATTATCATTCATCTCCAATGGGGTATGTTTTTTGACCCAGAAGATGGTCTTTTTTTCTAATCAAGTCCACAATCATTTATTTTTCACAATCAAGCAACCATTCTGTATTATTATTATTATTATTATTATTATTATTATTTATTTATTTATAAATATAAAGTCTTTGGGTCAAAATAGAAGACCACCAGAGGGTTAAATATTTCAGGTGCCTTATATTGTAATAAAAAAAAAAAAAAAAAAAATATATATATATATATATATATATATGTATGTGGGTGGGTGTATGTATGTGTGTATATATATATATATATATATGCCTGTGTGTATACAGTACAGTATATGCCTACTTGAATACTTTATGCATTATGAAGTTTTTCAGTCACAGGTTTTCTAGATTAAATGCAGTCATTTGTAATTTTTTATAAATATTACTTTCATATTTGGCATCCATGGTTCATTTAGAATTTCATGCGGAAGACAATTATCAAATGTACTTTATTTACTTTATATATATATATATATATAAATTGATTTAGTGCTGTTTAATGTTTTGTCCATTGCGCCCCCATCAACGCACACGACAAACACAAACAATAGCCGTTAGCACAGTCATTAGTTTTGTGATCCAGTGCGCCGTGTTGCTGCAGGGCTTGGGTGACATCTAACAATAGAGGCGAGGACATGCTGTGTGTTTGGAGTCTGGAAGGAGGGGAAATCCGTTCAGCTACCCTCGTACACACAGGCCTCGCCCATCACTGGTGTGTTCGTCTTTGGCATATGAAAGGGTGAAAGAGGAATGAGTAAGCCGGGCAGACATCCGCTCTGAGTCACTGGCTCTCTGATCAGATGTGCTGAAACTTTCCAGCAGCTGTCGGTCCTCCAGACTCTGGGCACTGCTGGGATTTCAGCTTTATGTCCCACTCAGACACCACTGACTGCTGAGCTGACCTTGTATTTGCACTTGACTCTTATGTGCTCCAGAGGCCTGACCCTGCTGTTTGTGCCTGATAGTCTCATCCCGTATGAGCTATGCTTGTGTGTTTGAAATTCATTTACACATATACACATAATTGTGTGTGTGTGCGGGTTTATGTGGTTTATGAGGACACAAATTTGTATGACATTGGTATGACATGGGTATTACAATATGTAGGTGATTTATGAGGACATTTTCAGTGTCCCCGTAATTCAAAAGACTTAAAAAACATACCAAATGGTGTTTTTTGAAAATCTAACAATGCACACAGTTTCCTGTAAGGGGTAGGTTTAGGTGTAGGGTCAGTGTAGGACAATACC
>JAUMHR010000062.1:956206-969064 GCA_032361145.1 Enteromius fasciolatus | reverse complement strand
ACAAAGAAGTACAGAGCTGTAGACGAGAACGGCCCATCTTATCTGTTGATAAATGTTATTATGTTTTCTGCTTCATCTGTATTACCAGTCTGATGTCCAAAAGTTGTAAAAGCTTAAGCCACTTTTTTAATGCATGGTCTTTTGACTTCTGAAAGTTACAGTAGGTGTGCATCAAGCTCAGGTCAGTGAATATTTGATCATTTGAAACTTTTCTCATTATAAGACCCCATCAAGGCCACGGGTGAGTCATCCGATTTTCAGAAGCACAAAGGCTCCATCAGACTCCTACTGTGGACCCATACAGACTGGCCTTTGTGCGATCCGTGACTCTGCATTTCTCTCCATATCATCCCCCAGAATCTCAGAGCTGCTGCTTCTGAGGGAGATGAGAAACTAGGCCATGACTTGCTGTCAGCCTCCCCTCAGGTTAAAAGCTCTGAACTGCCACATTGAGAAAAAGTGGGCACATGCTGCCATGGAAACTCGAGAGAGTATGGGAGCATCTTGCAGCCTGGGTTTTGTGTGTGCGCGCACTTGTGCTTTTGTTGGCTTGTGCGCATACGTCAGGGGGAAGAAAGAGCGCTTTGAAGTTTGTGCTTTCCAAACAGGAGTGTAAAACCTATTATCGGTTCCTGCCGCTCCCTGTGGATTAGTTGTACTTCTATAACCGATTGATTTTAATGAGAGCTTTGGCTCTTTTTATAGAGCCCAGTCACCAGGTGTAGTGCTGTTTGAAAAGTCACATCAATAAAACATCTCATTATCTGAAGAGCTGGAGGGCAGCTGCCTCAGAGTCTTTCCTCTTCTTACATTCGAGTTTTCACTCATGCGTCTTCTGATATTCTTGGTCAATATAGAAATACGTTCAGAGCATGTGAGCGTTCAGGCTCATTTTAAAAACTTCATTTTAGTAAACTTGCTCGATAGCGCACCCGGTACAACATTGCACTTGTTAAGTGAAGCATTCGGGTAAACACAAATCATGAAAATAGACAAGATGAAGTGATATGGTTGTGTGTTTTTATCTAACATTTGCTTTCGCAGTCATATTATCAGGTTAGAGTCCAAAATGTGATGCCGTATTAACCTTTTAGTGATTCATGTCCGAACCTTCGTGATATGTACAGCAACCAGCATAAAAAATGCAGATTTACAGATTTACATCCATTTGTTTTGGATAAATCAAAATGCATTGTTTCACTTTGAAAGTTTTGCAAAAATTCAAAGAAACAACGTAATATGATTTTGTAGAAATATCGCCACAGACACGTTTCCCAGCGAGCCTGCATTGATGTTAAGGTGTCACAGAAGTTTTCATCACAGTGACCTTTAAAGTCGAAATGTCATCTGTCAAGACATGAACCTGGTGTTATTGTATGTTGTACATTTTTCTGTTACAGTATGCAAAAAAATACATTAGTAATATTTCATGTGTAATTATTTTTTACCAAGGCTGCCAGTGGTGCTGCTATTGACTTTTTCACAGAGTACCTGGAAATGCATCACATTATGGAAATTTAAAATGTTGTAATTTCATGTTAATTTTAAAGCTTCAGTTCAATTAGGCTCCATTAAGAAATTTTCTAGAAACTGTCATGCTTTTTGATTGCCAATGGGAGACAGATTACGTGTAATCCTGGCCTGCCGTTCATTTTCCTCTAGTTACAGCTTAACCCGGATTTGACAAGCAGGCCTGATTTTCCTTTTATATAATGCAATTCCCATCATCCACCTGGCTGAGTGCATGACAAACAGAAACAAAGGGCAATGTGTTGCTTACTGTATGTTTCTCTCTGGGCAGCTGGAGGAGGATGAATCCCTCAGGAGAGGGGAGGGTAAGAGTTCACAGGAGAATTTGGAAGCCCAGTGGAGCGACTCCAGTAAGGTAGTCCCGTCTGCTAGTCCTGCCATAACCTCAGTGGCAGCCGCAGTGCAGCATAGTGTGTAGTGTGCTCCGTCTCCACACCCCTTACTGTTCGATAGTGAAAAGTGCATTCGTACTCCACAAACTGCTGCCTGCAACCACATTACATTTAAACATATAGGCCAACTCATGGGAGTGAGTACCAAATATAGCTCATGTAATCCGCATCGCTGGAGATGTTTGAGTTAAGCTGTAGTTTTGGTTGCAGTCAGCATCTGTGTGGTTGATGTTGTTGCTTGCAGTTTCACTTGCAATCTTCAGTGTGGTCAAAATAATATTCCCGGTTATTTCTATCAAAATAGCAAACCGTCTTCACGCTGATTTTTATATTCTTTTATGAAGCTTGAAAATCTATATTTATTTAAAGCTTCGCTCTCTATTCATTGTATTGGAGAAAGAAAGGCCGGTAGCGTCTTGTGAATAATAACCTGGAATATCTATTTAAGTTTATAAATTGTTTATAATGCCACTAAATCATGTGTGTTTGTTGTGTGTCATGAAACCTGTGTCGTGATTTATATTGGCAAATGCTCAACTGAATGTTTAAAAAGGAGACTTGGCAAACAAAAAATATATATACTTTTTTTTTTTTCCCTCTGATCATTAGTTTAGAAAAACGTCTGTTCTGCTCACCAAGGCTGCGTTTATTTGATCAAAAATACAGTAAAAACAGTAAATGCTATTACAACCTGATTATTATTGCAATTTAGCCGTTTTGTCAATGTATTATAAAATGTAATTTAATGATCAAAGCTGTGTTTTCAGCATCATTACTCCAGTCTTCAGTGTCACATGATGCTTCAGAAATCATAATAATATACTGATTTGCTGCTCGACAAACATTTATCACTTTTGTCTGTATTTTTGTGGAAAGGGTCACATTTTATTTTTCAGGATGCACAGATGAACAGAAATTTTAAAAGAACAGCATTATTTTAAAATTAAGACATTTTTGACATTATGCATGTCTTTACTGAACAATATATTGCATCCTTGATGAATAAAACTTTTAATTTCTTAAATAATAATAATAATAATAATAAATCTTAGCCCAAACCTCTGATATGTAAGTGAAGATTGTTTATCTCTGCTATATAGTATGATCAGAGTTAATTTAATTACATACAGCCAGTTATCTTTCTAAATGAATCTGCGTTTAGCATGCAGTCTGTTCTCGTCGCAGGACAAGAGCATGGTGTGCAGAGCATGAGGTGATGATATTGTGTTAGTCTTCATGATTTATGTGAACCGTACCCAGTCTCATATAGCACATTTGTGCGATTGGTGACAGATCATTCATAAATACTTGAGTGCTCATCGCTTATGCTGCTGGTAATGCTTCCTGGGTTTGTTTTCAGGATGAACTTTCTGATGCTGGTAGGGGAGAGTCCAAATCCGGCACGCCCATGTCTGCAGCGACGTCAGATGTAGCGATGGCCTCGGTGGACACGCCACGGACGGAGGAGGCAGAGGGTTTGAACAGGAACCTGGACTCCAGCAGCGCTAAACCAGACAGCAGTAAGAACATCGGCGTACAGGACGCTGTGGCATCAGAGACGCCATCTTCTGGTGACTCCTAACCTCACAGTAGATAATCCAAATGCAATGTGTCTCCCTCATGTTAACGGTGCACCAAGCGATTTTTGCCTAGCGCTGTTGAGCTCTGAAAGCACCAAAATAAAAACGCTACCTCCTTATTTTGAAATCTGGCAATGACGATCACTGAAACAGTGAAGATGACCCTAGGGCTGTCACAATAAGGGCAATATCTCACTCAAAGACAGTCTCTCAGAAAAAGTTGATGAGTCAGATTGAAGAATTAACTGTTCTTTGTGTGTGTGTGTGTGTCTAATATATATATATATATATATATATTATTTGGTATTCCCACCCTTTATTACAGTTTTTGTGTCTATAGTACCATTTATTCTCCATATATGGTACCATGATTTGTTTAAGTTGATGTCAGCTCCCATATTCACACCAAAGCCTCTATTGTGAAAATGAAATATGTATTAATATGTATTACATGAATAATGCATTATATAGAGGAATTTGAACAGATTTACTGATATGTTTTTGTGCTCAGGAGCCGATCAAAGTGAGAAAGCAGAGCAATCAGAGGTCCAGGCGATCATTGAGTCCACACCAGAGCTGGACATGGATCTGAGTGGATGCAAAGGCTCCAGGTACGTCCTGATTCTCACCGAACACTTTCAGCAACCATCTGGACAATGTTTCTCTGTCTTATGTCCGTTCTTCATCTTGGTTTGTCTCTAGCACTCCCACTAAAGGCATCGAGAACATGGCCTTTGACCGTAACACTGACTCTCTCTTTGAGGAGCTCTCATCAGCAGGAACCGATCTCATTGGAGACGTGGATGAAGGTGCTGATCTGCTGGGTAAGTTCTCTTTCTGCCTTAACCTGCAGTTCAACCAACAAATGAACATTTACTCATAATGTGGCTTTCTTTCTTAAATGATGGATTTTTGACAAATATCTTGACCAGCTATTAATATAATGAAAGTGAATGAAGTCTAAGGCTTTTATAATTGATAAAAGTATCATAGAAGTGATAAATAACTTGTGTGCTGGATTCCAAGTGCTCTGAAGCCATATAGTAGCTTTTTTTTTCTCTATTTCCTTGCATCTTCACGAGATTGACATCTGATTTTATTAATGTTCTCTTGAACAACTTGTATATAGCTCTGAAGCCGGTCTGAATGATTCATTTAAGAATCAATCTGAATGTGAATTTATCAGGGAAGAGATATCATGTGACTTCAGAACATGATGTTTTGGTGGTTTTGTTGTCTGACGTTAGCACATGATTCAAAGCAGGTTATTAACTAAAATAAAATAAAAATACTTTAAATGATGAAATATAAAAAAATGTTGCTTATTTGGTCATTTTCATTTAGCTTAACTGGATATATTGCTAAATAGTTGTGTTTGAAAAAAGAAAACAAAATAAAATGACAAAAACAATTAAAAAAAAAGCAAGTTAAAGCAACATATTACTCAAAAGATTACTAAAAAACTAAATATAGGCTTGTAAAAAAATATAATTATGACAGAAACGCACACAAAAAATATTACAATTAAAAGTAAATAAATAAATGGTATCTCAGTGATACTAAAATCACACTGATTTCTACTTTTGACTTCTGTGGAAGTCCATGTTTTGTGTGTGAGTGTGACTGTTGCTGTATCTTTTTCCCTTTTGTCTTTCTCTTCTAATAGTGGAGACATTTGTAATCATTTGGTTTTATTCATCATCTTATTTATACCCATCATTCCTCACTGACATTCACAGCCCATCTAATCATGTTGTTTTTCCTCCATGTTTGTGGCGCTTCACTTGTGGCTTTTCTTTCCCCCAGACGAGTTCTCTGGTGTGTATGTTTACACTCCTCTTTATTTTGTCCTCTCGTTTTTTCATGCATTGTATCCTCACCAGATGCGACACGACTTATCTGCCCACGCTAAAGCAAACATTTTGAAAAAAAGTAAGCAGTAGCAGTTGATTAAGACACATTCATTGCTGCTTTTTTTGTATAGCATCTGGTTAAGGTACGGTGTTAAACTGCTTTTATTTTGTAGATCTTTGCTAGTTTAGTGTCACTGACCCTTTCCTTGTTTTCTGGTTTGCATGCCAATTTTAGACCTTAATTTCTTTGGTAAGCATGATTTCTTGATCTCTTTCTATTCTCCAGAAAAGTGTTCTCTGTCTTGTTAATGATCAAATCAGCATTCGTGGGGTTTTTAGAGATCTGCGCATGAGTATTTATTTATTTTTTCTCTGTCATGTAGGCATGGGTCGTGAAGTCGAACACCTGATCCATGAGAACACACAGCTACTTGAGACAAAGTAAGTCATGATATGGCATTAGTGTGTCATTTGGAAAACACCAAACGGTTTACATTTAGTCCAGATTGACTCCACATGCAATGATTTTACCGCCATCTGCTGTTTGAAAGGAGTTACAGCAATGCTTGAGAGAAAATCACATCAAACAAACTGAAAAGTTGAAATGACTGTATTTTTGTGAATCATATTAAATTCAAATGGCATTTATTACAGCAAAAGGCCAGTGTGAAATCAGTATGAAGAGTATGTGTTTGCTGCAGGAACGCTCTGAATGTGGTGAAGAACGATCTGATTGCTCGCGTGGATGAGCTGGTGTGTGAGAAAGATGTTATTCAGGGAGAGCTGGAGGTCCTGAGACAGTCCAAAGACAAACTGGAGGAGAAGAACCGAGAGCTGGAGGAGGAGCTGAAAAAGTTTGTTATTAGAGACCTACATCAGCAATCCAGACTAACACATGCTCTTTTTTTTTTTTTTTCTTTTGTTTTGAGTGAAACTTTTGTGTTTTTGTCTGAACAGAGCCCGAGCTGAGCTGGAGGAAGCCAAAGTGAAGACGAAAGAGGATGATGATGTAAGACTGAGCTTAGATGCGGTGTGGATTAGGATTGCAGATCACTCCTTACTGTTCCTTTTAGATTTCAGTTCAGGAAGTAATAATCATTTTTATAATAATAATTGTTAACAATATTAGTATTACAATACAACTTCATGGCAAAATAGCAAAAAACATTTGATAGAATAAAATTATATAATTATTTAAAACATTGTTAATTTTTACTATAGCAAAATTATAGTGTGCATTACTCAAACTTTTTAATATTTGCTTATCACTTAAAACTGCTGTCTGAGATTTAATAATATTTAATTATATTTCTTCTTTTTTTTTTTTTTAAACAACTGCATTGTGAAATATTTATTTTAGTTTTTAATGTAGCAAAATAACAATATGCATAACTTAATTTCTTCTTTTACAGGAATTAAACCCTCAAACGTTAATTAAAACTGCTGTCTGAGATTTAGTAATAATTATAATTTAAAACTGAAAAAATACTGCTATTTTAATACAACTGCATTGTAAAATATATATATATATATATATATATAATGTTTAATAATAATTATTATAATTTGTATTGTAGCAAAATTGCTCTACTTAATTTCTTCTCTTGCAAGAATTACACCCTTAGTATTTTCTGATCAACTGGAACTGTCTGAGATTGAAATAAAAAAAGACAGAAATATGTAACTATTTTAATGAAGCTGCATTATACAATATATATTTCAGAAGTATATTTTGCATTACAAATGCTGCAAAACATAAATGCATCCCTGTGAGTGCACTTATGATGCATCAGTGTATAAACAGTATTTTAGATGATACTGTTTCAGTCTCAGTGTTACTGCGCTGAACAATCATTTTTTTTCTTTTTTAAGCAGAGTGACGTGCCGACGGCCCAGAGGAAGCGCTTCACGCGGGTGGAGATGGCCCGGGTCCTGATGGAGAGAAACCAGTATAAAGAGAGACTGATGGAGCTGCAGGAGGCCGTCAGGTGGACCGAGATGATACGGTCAGTCACTGTAACTCACTCGGAGTGCTCAAACCATCACCGCTCTTCCCTGCATCCACTCAAGAGTGTGTTTTATTCAATGCAGAGCATCAAAAGAGAATCCGGCCTTGACTGAGAAGAAAAAGTCCAGTATCTGGCAGTTGTAAGCAGCTCTTTTTCGTTTGTGTTATATTAGTTTGTGTGGTTTGGCGTTCAAACTTTGTTTTCCCCCTCTCATTTTATGTCCCTCTTTTATTTGTTTTCCTTCTAGGATGTAGGTAAATCTTAGAAATCCTAGTAAATCTTGCACTTGGTTTGATCCTTGAATCCAAAAATGTGTTCTTGGACATGGGAATGGTGTTTCTTTAAAGCTTTAACAGCGATATAACAAAAGCATAACAGGAATTTACAGCCAGACCGTTACATTACATTAAACTTTACTAATGCTCAAGCGTTTATTACACTTGTTTTTAAAGGACTTGGCATGTCGGTGTCAGTAAGCGGCCTGCGGGGGGCTTGTTTTTGTTGGTTTGAAATGCCATTCCCGGGTCTAGCTGGGGTTTTGGGGGCATTTAAGGTTTTGCATCTATTTTAAACCCATTCATTCTCCTCTTGTGTGCTCCTTTGTTTTCTGTAACCCCGTCCGTGTCGTCTTGTGTGTTTGCAGAAGGTGTGTTGTGTCAGGGGACAGATCAGATCAGACGTTTGTTTAGATCTTTGAATGTTTGCAGAAGGATTTGCATGGTGTTGTTTTCGATGAAGTTCAATAATAGAAGAGCTTTATTATGAGTTTCAGGTCATGTTTAGATAAAGCTTTTAGGATTAAGTTAATTTAATTACATAATAAAATACCAAAATATTATATTAGTTTTTATCTGTTTATTTAACTTAATTTAAATTGTTTTTGTTATTCTTTATTAAATTTTTTTTTTTAATATTTAAAAAAAAAAAAAAAAAAAAATATATATATATATATATATATATATAGAAGCTATTTTCCTTTTTTTATTTATTTATTTATTTATTTTTGTATATTTTCTTAAACATCTGTACACTACTATTCAAAAGTTTGGACTTTGTAAGATATATATGCATTTATTTGATCAAAAATACAGAAAAAACAAAAGAATTGTAATTAAAATTAAATTAAAAGCATTTATTGAACTGCAATTTATTCCTGTAATCCAATTTGTTTATTACTAATAAATAAATAATTCTAAAATGCTGATTTTCTGCTCAAGAAACATTTTTGATTACTATTAATGTAAAGATTTTTGTTGAAACTGAGACATTTTATTTCTCAAGATCATCTGAAATGGATTGCTTTGCAACATTATAAGTGTCTTTACTGTCACTTTTGATCAGTTGAATGCATCGCTGATGAATAAAAGCATCGCAGACGTTTGAGCAGCAGTGTACTGAATGAGAGAGGAAGCTTTACCTTCAGTGATGTTCTGCATGTTTTGGTCATGGTTAGATATAAGACAGTGGGGTCAGTGGTTTGTCGCAGGACTGTGTGAAGGGCTTGGCACATGTTTGGGACGTGACCCTACAACCCCATAACGGTTAACCTTTGACCTCTAACTGCTGCTGCGCTTGTGTCCGCATATGAGTCTCTGTGTCTGTGTCTCTCTCCGCACATCCCTCAGTTTCAGCAGGCTCTTCAGCTCTTCATCCAGCACCACAGCGAAAAAAGCCGATGCGCCGGTTAACATGAAGTACAACGCCCCCACCTCACACGTCGTCCCTTCGGTGAAGAAGAGGAGCAGCACACTCTCTCAGCTGCCTAGTGACAAATCCAAAGCCTTCGACTTCCTCAATGAGGAGTGAGTGACTTCCTGTCTGACCTCTCATTCAGATGACCTTACACTTCATTTGTTTGTTTTTTTATTTGAATGAATAATAACTCCGTTATTAGTAGTAGTGGTAGTAATTATTGTCGTCATCAAATAGTCTTGCAAAACAGGTTTGCCGCCTTCTTCTTTGAGCCGATCACATTTCTGTTGTCTGTTAACTTCCTGTGTGTTTATCCGTGTCCTGTAGAGCTGAGGTAGAGAGCGTAGTGTCCCGTAGAGAGCAGAAGAGAGCTCAGTACAGGCAGGTGAAGGCCCACGTGGAGAAAGAGGACGGCCGGATGCAGGCGTACGGGTGGAGTTTACCGCCAAAATACAAGGTAACATCTCTGACGCTGTGGAGCGGAGACTTGCACCAAAGCAGAGATCACAATGAAAAGTTTAATATATAATGCAATACTTTTTTAAATATGTAATGGGTCGCTATAATATTGTATTTATCGTTACGCTGTTTTCAAAGGTTGCAAATGGTGGACAAGGAGATGGTAAAGTAAAAAACCTGCCAGTGCCCGTCTACCTCCGACCGTTAGATGAGAAGGAGGCTTCCATGAAGGTGAGGCTGTTCTCGGAGTGAGTCCTGAGCTCGGTGAGGGTTGTAGTTTGATGCCTGTGCTGGTTGTGTGTAGCTGTGGTGCGCTGCGGGAGTCAATCTCTCGGGGGGAAAGACACGAGATGGAGGCTCCATCGTCGGAGCGAGTGTGTTTTATAAAGATGTGTCTGGAGGAGAGAGTGGCCCCATCAGCCCTAGGAAGAAGAGAGGATCACAGAGCAGCCTGGAGAGACTAGAGCAGGAACTTAAGGTCAGGAGCCACAAAAATCACATACAAAATAGTGATATAGAGTGAACTTATATATGATGCATGCATGATAATAAAGTACGTTTTGGGATTTGTCTTCCTTCAGGCTGGTAGTGAAATACACATTTAAGTGTTTATTTCATTGCACTTCATCTATTTGCATTTTTATATTTCAAATCCAATCCATATCTTTTTTTTTTCTCCACTTTAGCATGGCTTACATGCACTGAACCTAACAGTTTGATTTATAGCTATTTTATTTGCATATACATATCTGAGGGGTGACTCATTTTATCCCTAAAAACAGTTCTGTTTCTGTCTGTTGACAGTGTTTTCTGATAAATGTATATCAAATATGCAAATAAACAAATGTTTAAACAAAAAAAATACACAAACAAAAAATTCCCAATGTATTTTGCAGATTTTTGTCATAAAATAAATAAAATAAAAATGTGCTTTTTAATGTTTTGTCTTGCTTTTCAAAGAAAAAAAACAATAACAAATCAATAATATGAATGAATTTTTAACAATCTAGCAGAAAATATTTCAGCATAGCACAATTTAAGTCAGTAAAGCAATCTTTTTTGGCCATTGTCGAGACCCCCTACTTGAATCAGCCATGGTTTTTTTTGTTTTTTAGTAATAAATGCATATATTAAAAATATTAAATCATAATACAGATCCCAATTTAAATATTACAGTATTTGCGAATGTAATAATAAATGTATTAATGGAGCTGTTGTAATTATTTTGATCCTTATTTCTGTTTTATTTTTTTATTTTTTTTTACAGAACACTAGAATTACAATACTAACATTAACATATTTATTAGATAATTCTATATATGCAAAACAAATTTCATAATGTAAAAATGAATGCATATTTTATTTATATTTTTCCAATGTTTACATTTCTGTTATAGAACACACATGTACTTACTATGTACTTCTAATGTACGTACCTAAGAAAGTACTGGTCATTTAAGGTTGCTACATGGGGTAGGTTTAGATTTAAGGGCAGGTTCTGGGTTATTAACTAGTTAACTAGTTATTGTAATTACTAAGAGCTACGTTGAATTTACATGTATAACAGGGCTGTAAAATAAAGTGCTATTGAAATGTGTATGCAAGTATTAAAAAAAAAAACAGAAACCTGAACATTGGGGAAATAGTCATGTTACGTTTCAATATTTCAACATTGCAAAACACTTGTAATACAAAACAGTTAATGTACTGTATTTTAATCTGATGGGGAAATATAGTGATGTCTGTTCTTTAACATGTGTACTCTGCTATGGTGTCTTTAATGTTGTGTGTGTTATCAGGAGCAGGAGAAGGAGCTGCGGCATCAGGATGAGCTCTCCAGCCTGGTGTGGATCTGCACCACTACACACTCCACCTCTAAAGTCATAGTCATCGACGCCAACCAGCCCGGAAACATCCTGGAGAACTTCTTCATCTGCAACGCTCACGTGCTGTGCATCGCCAGCGTACCTGGTCAGAAAGTGCACCGAGGCCTTACTGATAACCTCTGTGAGTGTTCTTGGTTTGAGCCGGTTCTGTGTGTGTTCATCAGGCGCTTGTGAGACGGACTACCCCGCGGGAGAGGAGCTGAGCACAGACGGCGAGGCATCTAAAGTCAGCTGCACGGCCGCAAACAGCTCCGCGGGAGCTGACGGAGGTCTGGAAGGCATCACTGTTGTGGGCTGCTCTGCTGAAGGAGCTGTGGCGATCCCTCAAACTGTCTGCACCAACTCCATAGAGTCCTCAGACACTGGTAACACCGCATCCCTCACAATAACACTAACAGACTAAAAACATCACTTTATTTTACAGTACATCTACTCTCCTGGTGTATACATGGTAAACTAATTACTAATGTATTGTTCATTCCTAGTTTGTGTTTACTAATGTATGTTAACTAATGAACCTTACTGTGAAGCGTTACCGAAACTTTCCCTTTAACATAATAAGCACTGTTTTATGGCATTAGCATTAATGTATTGGAAAAATAAGCCAGTCTCACACAAAAAAACAGCACTTCACAAAACCTAAAGCATAAAGAAATGTTTACACACAAAAAAAGAAACGTTACCCACAAAACAAGCGTATGAGGAACAGTGTTAATAAATATTTTGGATTTGATCGAAAAAAATATTTTTAATAAATAGATGTGTATTCATATATGCATAATAAATACACAACACGCGCATATATTATGTACAGTAAAAACTTTGATTTGATATGCCATTAATTGTTAATTGTAAACATTTCTTTATGCCTAGCACTAGTTATTTTACGTAAACATCTGCTTACAAACACTTTTTGATCCAGACGTTCGATACTCTTTCAGATCCTGCCATGCACCATTGAAAACACACAAATGGGAAATTTTGTCAGCGGAGAGGAAAGAGTTAATGTGAAGCTGCTTTGAAATTGTATGAAGCACTATAGAAATGAATGTGACGCTACGTCTCCCTGCAGATGAGGTTTTGGGCCAGCGGCAGCAGGACGGGGTAACCGCAGCAGAAGAAGCTCTGGAGGCCACAGAGAGCAACAGCAACACACCCGCAGACGAGAGCCAGCCCGGGGTCTACACCGAACACGTGTTCACCGACCCGCTCGGCGTGCAGAACAGCAGAGACACGCCGTCCGGCTACACACAGAGGTGTCTCTCAGTCTGCCGTTACAGTGTAGCTGTACTGAATCAGCACTGCTTTCAATACGATTATCATGTCTACGATTCAATTCGATATCATGATGCATCACGATAATATCATTTTTATTAAATGATATAGACCATTTCAAGTATGTAAACAATAACAAGCCCGTTGGAACGCTACTGCGCATGTCTGGTCCTGAAGCATTT
>JAUMHR010000062.1:901023-928500 GCA_032361145.1 Enteromius fasciolatus | reverse complement strand
AGCTATCGGGGGAGAAGAGCCTTGGTGAGAGAGGTAAAGAAGAACCCAAAGATCACTGTGGCTGAGCTCCAGAGATGTAGTCAACTGAGCATCTCTGGAGAGACCTAAAAATGTCTGTCCACCAACGTTTACCGTCCAACCTGACAGAACTGGAGAGGATCTGCAAGGAGGAATGGCAAAGGATCCCTGAATCCAGGTGTGAAAAACTTGTTGCGTCTTTCCCAAAAAGACTCATGGCTGTATTCAATCAATTTTCTGTCAATATGGGGAGCTGTGTGTACATTAATAAGGGAAAAAATGCCAATGATTTTGCTAATGATTTTAGCAAATGGCTGCAATATAACAGTGAAGAGATTTATATAAGAGTATAAGAGAGATATAAGAGTGAAACATTTAAGGGGGTATGAATACTTTCCGTACCCACTGTATGTCTAAATTACTAAAGGAAATGCAGAGATGTGTGATGTGTGTTAAATACACTGGCATGGACTCTGCTTTATGTTTGCCGGACAGAGGGCATGTTTTCCTCTTCACGATGGCTATTTGCGGTCTAGCGCACACACGTCTAATGACGCACATATCTTTGTCAGATCTCTATGCGCACTAATGCAACAAGAATAGCAGCACCAGCCAGGCTTTTTATGTGTGATACGGAGAGAGGAGAGAGGAGCAAGCCTCGCAGCCCATTAATTCATCCCGTATTGTGTATATTGATGTGCAAATCCTGCCTTTGATCAATTCAGCAGTGTTTTGTCTTACAAGTGGGCAAGGGTTTACACAGCACGTCTCAAATAACCTGAAGAGGAGTTGAGCTCCTAAAACAGAAGGCACGTCAACATACAGAGCGATGACTTAACAATTAACCAAACAGACGCCCGTTTTAAACCATAGATGGAGAGAAGAGTAAAAAAGAGAGAGATGAAGGGGCTTTTCTGTGATCATGGACTGAATTCAGATGCACTGATCTTGCCACCTGCTCATATGCACTTTCATCTGTTCATTGGCTGCTCTTATTTCTAGCTTGCCGTCATCTCTAAGTTTTGCTATGAGCACATTATAAGAAGTGCTAACAATTTTTTTAAAGCGTCATATCATGAGGAATCAAATTTTCTTGATCTTATGAGATCAAAGAGCGTTATGCATTAGAAAACATAACTTGCAGAACTCAGGACTTCTTCCCCATTGGGGGAGAAATTAAGCTTTCATAAGTTAGTGATGAAAATTGGATAATCATTTCCAACCGATGAGAAAAAAAAGTAACGGTTTTAAATAATAATAGTATAAAAAGAAATCCTGCACACTATCCATATAGCAAATGTAAATAAAGTTATTCCTTTACAACATTTTGGTCCCATTAAAACTGGACACTCATTTCCAACCACTGAGAAAAAATATTTTTTTAAATATTTACATAAGAAAAATGAAAAAATTTTAATAAAATACAGACCTATAAAAGTAGATAAACTGAATGTTTCATTGATTTCCAAACATTTTACAAATTATTAAATAATCTAAACCATGGTTAAACCAAACTTGGGATGGTTCAATTTGTGGCAGTGGATGAAGTATCATACCAATCACAAATGCAGCATGGGGTACCTCAAGGCTCAGTACTAGGACCATTTCTTTTCATGGTTTACATGTCACCCTTGTAACTTGGTTTCAAGGAAACTTGGTGTTACTTTTTACTGTTATGCTGATGATGCTCAGCTCTATATTTCTTTGCAGCCCAATGAAACAAATCACTTTGCAAAACTAATAGAATGCATAATTGATTAACTGGATGACTAGTAATTTCTTACAGTTAAATAATAAAAAAAAAATAGAGGAGTTAATTAATAGAGGAGGAGAAATAGAGCACCTAAAACCTCAACATGTAATAACCCAGAACACTGTCTAATACTTGATGGCTGCTCTGTCAATTAGGAACCAGTGTTGAATCTTTGCTTCAAAAACCACTTTTGTAGTATTTGTGAAAGCACGTTTTTAAATCCCCAAAATGTATCTAAATCATAACCTATGCTGTCAGTGGCAAATATAGAAATGTTAATTAATTTGTTCATTACCTCAAGGTTAGATTTATGTAATGCTCTTGGGTGGTTGTTCTGCACGCTTAATAAGAACTTTAACTGGTTCAAAATGCAGCAACAAGAGTTCTTACAAGAACCAAGAAGCATGACCATATTAGCCTGGTTCCACTGAACTGACTCACTGTTAGCCCCCAAACTCTGGAAGAAGACACACACACAAATACAAATGCAAAAACTGCATTTCGAAGTTGTTGAGTAGTTGAGTTCCCCCTCCCATGCCTCACAGTGGTTTGGCCCACTGCTTGCAATCCCAGTTCATCTCACCTACACTACACACACACACACACACACAGCTCTGTTCATTAGTGGTTGTTGAACTCCAGTAAGCAGGGAATTTTATGCTGATTATCAATGCCATTTTCCATGAATCTGCTATGTTAGCAATTAAAACGTTACTTATCTAATTAATAGTAGCTTGTTAACAATAGCTTGTTGCATAGTGAACTGGAAATTAGGTGCTAGGCGTCCGGCCAGAGGAGGACACTTGATTTCTAGTGATTATCGTCGTATTTACTATGACCGTATCTGCATTTGATAAATAAATAGTTTAATTCTCGTCATTATACATTACCATCACTCTGTTCTCATACTTGATCATTTTCAGTGCTTTGCTACAATCTGTAATGTTAATAGCGCTATATAAATAAAAGTGACTTGACTAGTGCACTGCAACTAACAGTGCATTGTTTTATTATATGTTTGCCTTTATATGTTTATTTTAGATCTTTACCGTAGTACAGTACTGAGTACTGTGAGCTTTTGTCTTTATTAGCTCATATATAAGCCTCTTATACTTTGTACTTATACTTTTATAATGGTTATGATTGTACTTTAAAGTAGAGACCCACACTCCGCATGGACAAGATCTGATGAGTGAATGCGGGTGCAGGCGCTAAGGTTCTCATGTTAGTGAGGGATGAAAATGGAATTATCTTTGAAAAAATTTGACAAAAAAAAAGTTATTTATCTACTGCACAAAAGCATCAAGAACGACAAAATAAAGTAAAAACAAGACCATCAAAACCAGATGAGTCCTCTGCACAATCTGACTTAGCTGCATGCAGCCTCGAACTGAACTGCTGGTTTAGTCTGGCTAAAGGAGAACAAGTGGCTTGACTTGAGATTCAAAAGAACAATTATATTATGATTATTATTCTATTTTTTTCGTTAGTATTTAAAAACTATTTGATGTTGCCTTTAAAGGTTCTGTTCAACCAAAAAATGTTATGTTATCATTTAACCAGCCTCATGTTGTTCAAAACTGTATGACTTTCTTTATCCCGTGAAACATTTTTGTTGATAACCCATCTATATTCCACGAAAGAAAGACGGTCATGTATAAAACGTGATTTAGAAATATAGGTTACTACTTGAGGGGGAGTAAATGATGAAATAATATTCATTTTTGAGAGGAGTAATATATGTTTTTTTTATTCTTTGAGAGGGGATAATCATATTTCTTTGGGTTTTGTTCATCACGGTCGCTGTCGCTACTTCTGCGTTTCCTGATTCGCTTTCTAAAGTGACTCATTCGACTGCTTGACGTCTGCATTAAAACATGTTGAAACCGCATCCACCTCCTCTGAACGAGATTGCTTTATCATGCAACATAATTTCAGACCAAGACCAGAGAAGAATCCACTTCAGTAATGGATGTAAGCTTCTGAAGTCTGACAGGCCAGAATGAATGCATTAATTTTTCCTCACATCTTCCATCTTGCAGTAACTTGCATCAGATCTTACCGCGCTCCAAATTCTAATGAATTCCTATCAAACAGATCCAGTCTGTGAATTCAGTATCGGCTCCAAGAATGAATTAAAGACAGTCTGTGAAAGGATTGAGCTCAGGAGTGGCTCAGAACACACTTCAGAAACGCTCACCTTTACCTACAGAGTCACAGAGGTCACATGCACACAGTAAGATCCATCTTTCTATCCAAACACTTCCATGTAAATGCAGCGTAACCCGTAATTCTTCCCTCGGGTCCGATTACGTAAGCTCTCGCTCTCACTCTTTCCCACACACGTTCACACACCTTTTAAACAGGATCGTTCCAGCAGAAGTTAAAGCCAAATTCAGATGGCATTAACTTTAAAAGCATTTGGTTCCTCTAATATTACAGATGATGAAAACAGTGACAGACGGAGAGTAGGCTTTAAAGCTTTGTGATTTGCTTTCATTCTCTCCCTCAGTTTTTCTTTCTCTCCTTTTATTATTTATTTATGCATTTGTTAGGAAACGACATGCACGTTATGGCAGAACAAATGATAATTATAATTATGTTCTTTATTTAAGAATGTTTAGAATGCTTTTTAGAATTTTTGTATAATTTTTGTGTCTTTCAAACCACAAAAGCATTTCATATATATATATATATATATATATATATACATACATTTATATTATAATAATATTTTTAAATACACTTGATAAATTCTTTTTTAATATTTAATTTAATATTTTACATTTTAATTATATTTTTTGTAATTTTCTTGTTAGTAATTATTACAACTTGCTGTTTTTTTATGTAAATATAAAATGTAGTTTATTGCTGTGATCACAGCTGAATTTTCAGCATCATTACTCCAGGGTTCAGTGTCACATGATCCTTCAGAAATCATAACAATATGCAGAATTGCAGCTCAAGAAATATTTTTGATTATTATCAGTGTTGAACACTGTCGTGCTGCCCAATACTTCTGCACAACATAATTACTCCAATAAGATTGACCAGGAGTGCATTGAAAATGTCTTAATAAGCTGAACTTCATTTATTTGCTCTTTCATGACATTCTCAGTTATATTTTATGACCTGTAAAGTATCGATGCTGTAGCTCAAAACTGGTCTTGGAGGAATTTTGATGACAGATCTCGGGCGTTTGATCACAGAATTTGGTATCTTGGCACGGTTTGAGACAGTGATGTGCAGAAGCAGAGGAATGTGTCTGCTCTCTGTTCAGCCTCATTTGTAGGACTGAACTGAAACCCAAAATATATCTCAATATCCTCACTATCATGACACAAGAACACAAAAGTCTGACACGGGCACAAATGAAGGTCTCGGGGTCAGACCTCTGCATTCATGCATTACCTCATCGCCATTGATTTTTCCTTGTTCCTCTGAGCCATATTGATATTGCTCATATTGTTACTCTCTTGGAGATTATATTGCTTTCAAAAACAATAATTCCTGCGAGCGGACAGGCGAGGTTTTGAACCAGTGTGATGAATCAATTTCAATTATCTTGCATGCAATAAATAACACTCTAATTGTAAGGCTCAAATATTTAACAATTTAGCCCGAGGACATTTTCCATCGGTGCACTAATTTGAAATTCAAACACGCTGACACTGAGGAGCAACGCATTTGCTGAAACAGACTGAATCAGAGCATACACACACGGAAAAAAAGCCCTGTGCAAATCACAACAGGCCTGTTTGCAAATGCACTGTTTATTATGCAAATCTAAACCTGAGCTCAACTGTATTTTTGTCTTGTTTTCCAGTGAAACGATATCCAAACATTCTTATATACTTCAGAAGCAAAATGACTGAAAAAATGTATCAAGTGAAGTGAGTGATATAAATCTATCCACCTTAGTTCAAACTAAAACACTTTTTAAAGGAATAGTTCACCTGAAAATGACCAAGTATTTTACTCACCCCAAGGACATCCTAGGAGTATATGACTTTCTATTTTCAGACAAACACAGTCATATATTAAAATATATCCTGACTCTTCCAAGTTTGGTAATACAGGTGCATAGTGCCCATTATTTTGAAGTGCCATAAATCGTTATGATTACTCATTTTGATCCTTTTTTTTGTTTTTCTTCAGAAAACTAAAAGTTATTTTGCTTATGTTCAGATATTTATCTGTTAAACCAAGGCAATTTTATTACACTCCAGGTCAAATGTATTCATCAACAACGGTCTGCTAGTGAATCTATAAGCAGTTGGTCACATCCTCAGGAGGTCTCATGATGTAACTTAAGAGATGGCCGGCTCTAAATTGCATTCTGCTGATCCTAAGTCTTCAGCTGGCTGTTGGGCTATAAAAAGAGCTTGTTTGTGCGTGAGACACACCAACCCCCACCGCCCAAACACACAAGGCCGCCTCATCTGTTATCCTCCCCAGCCCTGAGCTCACGGGCCGTGCAAACACCAGCCCAGCGCCGTGAATTAAGCATTAAACAACCTTGGCTCTCGCGTAAAATGGATCAAATGTTGAAGTCGTGTCGAGAGTGTTTATTGGGTCTTGTGTGTTGGTCGGTCATGTGAGAGGTGCTGTTTTCCCCGTGTCTGTCCACACACACACACACACACTCCTCCTAACGGACACACTCCAATTTAACCATTTCCTGTTTTGGTGAGCAGCAGCGATAGCATCGGTTCTCATATGACTGCAAGTCCAATGAGAGTCTTGACCCGCTGAGATCATGGCAAAAGAAGTGTGGTTCTTAAAGGAACAGTTCAGCCAGAAATGTAAATCCTGTCATCGTTTACTCGTCTGTTTCATTTGCACTCTCGTGTCATTCCAGAAACTTTAACACTCAGTTTAAACGCTTTGGAGCTTTTTGGTGAATAGAATGAAAGCGAATGGGGACTGGGATTGTCAAACTCAGAAAAACACCATTAACCCACAAATTAAGGTTAGATAAATGATGTGGGAACATTGTTTTAAAATGTTTCTAAAATGCTGAAATGTCCATTCTCTGGGATTAGAATATTATTTACACTTTACAATAAGGCGTCATTTGTTAACGTTAGTTAATGTATTAACTAACATGAACAATACATTTATTACACTCTTTATTTATCTTTTTCAATGTTAGTTAATGAAAATACAGTTGTTTATTATTAGTTCATGTTGGCTCACAGTGCATGAACTAATGTTAGCAAACTTTTAAATTTTAATAATGCATTATTAAACACTGAAATTAACTAAGATTAATAAATGCTGTAGTATTGTTTATTCTTAGTTTTTTTTTTACTAATGTTGTTAACTAATGAATCGTATTGTAAAGTGTTACCAGAATTTCGTACAATATTCTACTGAACTGAAAAATACATTGAATTTACTAATTGGTTGGAATCAATTTATTTTAGCTACATGTACTAAATACACAAGTTTAGTTGACTAACTTAAAACTAAATGTATTAAAATGTAGCTAAAATATATATTTTTAACTTTATTTTCACCTAAACTTTTCTTGTAAAATTTAAAGGTTACAATATTGTTTCTTAAATGTTTATCAAGGACAAATAACTTTTCTCAACATTATGAGAGCATATATATAAAATATTAATGCAGTTATTAAAGTAATGTTCCATAAACATTGCTTTAAGAACATTTTGTAACATTTATCAAACTTAAAAAAGGTTTGTGAGAAGTAGTCTATATGAATGCACCTCAGGTTCACTGGAAAACACGCCTGTGATGACATTTACACAAATTATATTAATTTTGCAATACTTGAATGAGTGAAATTGAGTCCATTAAATGGCACTTAAAGTGGGCTTCATTTCTGAAACTGATGAACATGAATCTGGTAGCATGTTATTACACTTGTTGTCGTTCGCGTCACAACAGATTAAAAATAAACTGCACTAAAAGGTTGATGCTGTATCGCGTTAAAATAACATAACTAAATCTGATCCTAAAGGTAAATGATAGGGTCAACAAAAGCAAACGTGAGATAAAAAGCAACCATGTAATTTTATATTACTTCTTTGAGCTCTTTTATCATGACTGGTGTTTCACATCACAAGTACAGTGCTTTACCGGGTGCGCTACCGAGCAAGCCTGTAATCATAATCTGTATGCAAAGAAATAAGGTTGCTGGTGTTTCACTGCTAGTGTTCACTTCAGCTGGAAACTGCAGTGAATTTGATGCAAAGAAACGTTCCCTGAGGCTCGTTTTACTGTTAATCATGACTCTGCTGAAGAAATACAATTGCTTTGTATGAAAAACAGATGGTAATGTAAAATGATAGTTCACCCGAAAAATTTGTGCCAGAATCCGATTGCTTATTAAAAAATCTGCCGATGACACGAAGTGTCCAAAAAATACAATTCAAGCTCACCAGAAAAAAACAACTGGAAGCAAGACTTGTCAGCTGTGAACTTTTCACCTTCGTTCTTAGTCATCACTGACTCTCCATGGCTATTTCCATATTCATCGAGTATGAGGCTCACCTCACCAAATTTCCACAGCAAACAAAAGCTTTTCAATGAGTCCTCTGAATGTCTGGTAACGTCGAGAGCTGCTGCTCGGCATGAAATATTGAGAAGTGAACCTCGGGGAGCATTGAAAGGAGGGAGCGAGATCTCATTCCTCTTGCATCTTAGCAGCTGTCTAAAGAACAAATGATGGCACAAAGATTCAAAACACCTTCAGCATTTCTGCATGATGGACTAATAATCACACTAACAAACATCAAGGTAGTCAACTTTGTTATGCCACCTTCTAAGAGAGCTTTACAAGAAAGCTTTACATCTGTCAAGGAAAAGACGAACCTAGGATAGCAAATTAGGTAAACAATGTTTGTGTTAAACTTTTTATTATAGTAGGCATATAGGGTTAGGTGCTGTCAGACGATTGCAGTCAAATCCTAATTAATTGCATCAAAAATAAAAGTTTGTGTTTACTTAATATATACTGTGTAGTGTATAAAAGCACAAACAAAATACAACATATTTATATATTGATATTCATATAATTTATATTATATATAAATATAGCTAGTTAAAATATAAACATTACACATTTGTCTTAAACATTTACATGCAAGGGTTTGTATTTATAAATACATAATAAATATACACATGCATATATTATGGAAACAAAAACTTGAATGCATTAATGAATCAGCTGACATATAAATATATAATCATATGACAGGCCTAATAACATAATGTCAATATATATTGACACAGCTATCACTGTGTGTGTATTTAACTCCTCTGCTCCCGAAGGCCGCATTTTTTTAATACCAAATATAAGAAACGGTAATATTGTGAAATATTATTACAGTTACAATTGTCTGTGTTAAAGAAAAAGGGTGTGCTGCTTCATATTTTTATTTACATTGTGTTTACATGAGCATATTAGAATGATTTTTGAAGGATCACGTGACACTGATATCTGGTGTAATGATGCTATTTAGCTTTAATCACAGGAATAAATTATATTTTAAAATGCATTAAAATAAAAAGCAGTTATTTTACATTATAATCATGTTTTACTATATTTTCTGCCAATTAAATGCAGCCCTGGTGAGCAAACTTGTGGTTGTTTTTACTCTAGGATGCTGCCTATAAACATGTTTAACAGTAAGTAATAACACTCGTGTTTCTGTCCGGTAAGGCAGTGGATGAAGCGCTGTTATTCCGCGTCTGTGCGCGGCGCATCAGCAGACGGTGAGCTCGCGGAGAGCCGGTGTGACCCGCCGCGATGCCAAGCTGCTCCGAGCGGGGGCTTTGCTTCTCCTCCCCCGTAACGGTCATCTGTGCCCGCGGAGAGCAGGATTAGCTCTGGACCCGAACCAACCCTGCACAAGAAACAGCGCGTTCGCTCCGAGCGCGCGCGGCTCATATTTCTACAACATAATAACCGCTGCAATGTGGTGTCTGCACTCAGTCCGAGGTCATTTGCATCGTAACAGTACGGCCGTGGCCAGATTGCAGATGGCATCTCATTTAGGGGAACACGACGATATTTGTAAACGTAATGTTGCACGAGCGTACGTGACCCCGGATGTCCTTACAGTGGGGTTGCGTGCGTGTGTTTGTACTGCAGCGAGGCTATAGAACCTCATCCAGCACCGGCTCTCAATAATGCATGATTAATTAGCGGACTCTGAAATAGGGCGAAGCTAAAAGAGAGACTGGAAACGGGAGAAGCACGGCGTCCAGGAGCACAAGGCAAAGACTGCAACGTCGACTGTTTGTCTGGGAAATCGTGACTGTGTGTGTGCAGAGACCAGCACAAAAAAACAAAATGAAAAGAAAGATAAATCAATGAAATGTGAGCTGAAAAGATCACCTCACACAGATATGAGTTTCTCTAACACTGTAGGGGTCAGATTAAATGTTTTTTTTTTTTATTTAACAGTTCTATTAAATTCCTTCATTGTAGTTTAGTTTAATACTAAAAACGAGAATAATCTATCTATATCATCTATTCACCCAATGTTTAAATGTTTTTTATGAAAATGTATGCCTTTGAGTTTTAGTTAGAGGCAAGGGCATCATTATATTTGGGGTCCGTGGCATCAAAAGTTGAAAAACCCCTAAGTGTAAAAAGCTTTATGAATCCATCTTTATTTGCATGTGTCTATAAACAGCTACCAAAAGCTCATTTGCCAAGCAGACCATGTCAATGTCTGGAGGATGAAGGAAATTTGAGAATGTTATAACTTTTGAATATAGGGAATTACTCACACGTGCTTTATTTTGGCCCTCCTGGACTCTAAAGGAGATTACTGTTATAGAATATACCAGAACATATTAATTTGTTATTCACAAAAGAAAATAACTAATCTAAATCCAACACTGCTGCAACTGATATTAACCCTGTAAAGCCTGACACACGCACATGCATATATATACTAATGCAACAATTTATTGAACCATATTATCATATTTGAGCAAAACTGGCCACTCAGTGCATATGCTGATGTTTATGTGATGCAATTCTGATGCTAAAATAAGATCCTTATAACAGTACAGCAGATGCTGACATATAATAATGTAAATATCAGTCGTCACTATGAACTATCAATCCAAGACAGAAGGCATTTAGCAGATTTGTGTGACAGCTTCAGCAGGCCTCTTACTCTATCTATATGACATTTAATCATTCAATGTGCTTAGAAAATGTCTGATTATATCATCTTCAAGAAGAGCATCCAGACAGGTTTTGCGAATCTGGCCAGAGACTTGGTCAGACGTCGTCCCTTTGAAGACGGCCTTTGTTTGTTTTCTTCTTCTTTCAGGAGAGATGAAATATTCATAATCTCACGTTCGCCGCTCTGTTTTTAAGCAGATGGGCTTATATAGTCAACTGACATGTGTTTCCCTGAAACACTGGCAACGCTCTCGCTTTCTCCGTTTCACACACATTCACATCGAGTAAATACTCCTATTTTTAGCGTCGAAACAAAGTCTTTTTTCTCCTGAAGAATATTCGGCGATGAGAAGAAGAGAAGTCAGTCTGTATGTGTGCACAGGCCCTGTTTACTTTGGGCTCAACCTAAACACAGGCTTCCCAGGAGCCCAGAGTCTGAGGAGAAGGCAGGGCTTCAGTCTGTGGATTGGGTGATGAATGGCTTTTCGCACCGGCCCTGAAGCAGTTAGCACGGCCACGCCACATTCTGAGCTTAGCTCATCTCTACAGACAACAACCTCCTCCGATCAGATTTCACAGATCTGTTGTGGATTAGGATTTCATTGTGATGGCCTGAATGCTACATTAATGCATCTGAAGTGTGGAGTTTCTGACAGAAAGTTCACCTAAAAATGATCATTCTGTGATCATGTCGTTCCACACCTATATATAACAGAACAACTGTTTTTCCTTAAAAGTCAGTGAGGTGCAAAACAACACTGGACTTTAATTAAAAAACAAAAAGTTACAAATAATGTTTTTTAGTACTTTTACTTAATTTTTAAATATTTTTATTTTATGTTTTATAGTTATACACTGAAAAAAAATTGTGAAAACATTTTCACTCGGAAATGGCAAACAGTAATTAAACATGTAGTAATCATTTAATTTAACGTTTGAAACTTTGAAACTTTTAAGCAAAGATTGAAAAATCCAAAAATATTTTTTTTAATTCTGTTTTATTTTATTTACATCTTCAAAACAGTGAATTAGTGTCTTTGAGTTTATAGTTTTTTATATTTAGAATTTTATTTTTATATTTATTATATTTTATTTTCTGCCCTTATGTTCATTTTACTTAACGTTTAGTTTGTTGTGTTTATTATTATTATTATTATTTTGTCTTTAATAATTTCATCCTGCTTTTAAATATAATTTTTAAAATTTCCGGAAAAAAAAAAAACTATCGAAAAATGGATAATGTACTGTTAGAAAGCTGCAAGTACATTTGACCTAAATGTACACATATTTCAAACCTTAAAACATAGAAATATTCAAATAAAACAACTGTACAGTCTTTTGCATTAACGTAGTGCATTGGACCATGGACTTTAATTAAAATGTAATCCACCACCGAATCTAAACTAATATTTAAAAAGATGTAACCCAAGATTGAGTGTGAAACAAATCATTACTGAGCTTTAGAATGACAAGGAGAAAAAGCATCAGATTCTTCTGACTAGAAGGTCAGTGCGGTTTGGTCCAGACCGCTTCGGTCCCCCTGAGAGAGCTGAAATAACAACTTAATAAAGACAGGCTGCGACAAAAGGAGTTGTAATTGAATTTGAGGACAAAAACAAAAAGGGCAAGATGATGTGCTCCTGAAACAGCCTTTACATTTCATAAATCTCTCTGACATTTTCCTCAGTGAAGAGGCTGTAATTAGACTGTCCACCTCGAGCTCAAACACACATAATCAGCAGCACGCTTCAAACCAGAGCAAGAAAGAAACACTTCCATCATCAGAGAGACACAGACGCTAATAGAGACCAGAACAACTCACTAAAATCAAATATACAGATTCACGAGTGTTTGGTTTGAGTTCAGCGTGCTGGTTTTACTTCTCATCTGCTGACATGCATCGGTGCTGTATACAGTCTGATCGAAAATCAAATTCAAACCTGGAAATAAAGACATCCATAGAAAATTAATCAAAGAAGCACTCTGAAAATGTCAGAACTCAGAATAAATACATTTGTGAGTATTTAAAACTCAAAGATTTTCTTTGGATCTCAAATCATGGAGAACTTTATCATCAGGTTTTACATGAACATGTTGAGGTCAAACTAAATTCATTATAAAATACATGAAAATGTGTCCATCCTTCACTCAGCTGTGATGCTGATAATATAATTGGTCATAAGGAAAATACTACTTCTTTCACATTTCGTTTGATGTGTTGCTAAAAAAAACTGGTTTTGTTCAGAAATAATAATTAATACAAATTACAAAGAAACATCAAATGACATAAATATTTAAGTAGACACTCTGAAATAGTATTTAGTATTGTTAATGCATTGTAATTCTTTATATTTTTTGGTTTTTAAATGTCAGTTTTTACTAAAGTATACATATTTATGTTATTATTAACGTTTAATTTATTTTAAGTATTTTTATGTTTTAGTTTCTTAGTTTTGATGAACTACAATTTCTTACTTTATTTATTATAACAGTGTAAATTTTACAAGAAAATACCGTTTTTTTCAACTTCAAAATGTCAGAATCAGCAATGCCCTGGATAAATCATGAAATTTACAAGTAGATACTAGAAATGGTAATTTCTTGCACACCAATATTCTTTACTTTATTCACAATATTTAAAAAAACTGTTATACTGAAAAAAGGTAAGTGGTTGCAAATTATTTATTTTAGCTACATTTACATAAACTAATTTAGTTTAAAAAGTCAACTAAATGTGTTTATTTAAATGCAGCTAAAATAATTGCCTTAAATTCAATTAATAGCGTATTAGTGAAATGTAGACTTTAAAATGATTAAAGCTTTGTCATGTTCTGTGAAGCTGTGAAAGCTTTACGTTTAAGACCTTTTACTTTCCAGATCCCATCTTAACACCCAGAGAGGACTTCACTCCATCCTGGAGGTCATTGTTAAGGCTCTGTGTGGTGGTTGTTAGATAAACAGGGTCGTTCTTCTGCAGGACGTTGGGCTTTTATCACTAACTCAGCTGTTGGCTGGACATGATATGAGCTCTGGACTCGCCCTGAGAGACAGGTCAGACCACACTGATATTTATCATGTGTGTCACATCAGTGCGCAGCAAAACACATCATATTATTCTAACTGTAGATGGAGGCTCAGAGTCACCCTGATGATGATATTATATTAATAATATTAGTCACTTAATGAAATTGTAAAGTAGCAGTAAACCTGGAAATTGGTTTACTAAAGTAAACTGTAAAGTAATGTTTGTGTCTACACTGTAAAAAAATGACCATGATTTTGACTGTAAAAAATGTAATGGTAAAAACCTGTTAAATGGTTAACTGTAAATTCCTGTAAAATTTACAGGGAAAAAGCGGTAACTGAATTTCCCAGAATTCCCTGCATTTCATTTCAGTTTTTTCTCATTTTCTTAGTTTTTTCTTATTAGGGTTGTATGTAATGTAATGTTGTTAAATGAACGTTTATTGGATATTTGAGTGTAATGAGTCTCACGATGATGGTGTTTAGTGTTTGTGTGAATGACTCTGAGCACCTTCTACATATGCTCATATTTAAAAGCTGCTTGTGATTAGCTTTGATTCATCATGCGGCTTTCTCATCATCACCTGCATTTGGTGTTCATTAGTGTATTTCAAAGCTACAAAACAGATTTCAGTGCTTTAATAGGTTGGTATATTGACATTATATCAGTTAATGACATTACAGTATTTAACTGTAAATTTAACTTAAAACTGTTAAACCTAAAATGCTGTTACCGTATGTTTTTACGGTCGAATTCTGGCAACCACAGCTGCCTTTTTTTTTTTTTACTGTAAATTGTCTGGTTTTTTTTTTTTTACAGTGTAGAAAACAATATTTTGTGTAGAAAGTGTTTGTAAATCCAGCTCCACCTCTTCATTACACTTGCTGTGTGTTCACGAGAATAAAAGGTTTGGAGTGCTTTAGGAAGCATCAACCGAGGTTATTATAGTTATCGAAAACGAACTAAAACTAGAATTAAAAAAGCATTTTCATTAACTGAAATAAAAATAAAAACGAGATAAAAAAAACCCGCAAAACTAACTGAAACTGTTTTGTGTGTATACTTAAACGAACTGATATAGCAAAAACGTCCTTCGTTTTCGTCTTTGTAATAAGTCTTTTGGGTTGAATTAAAATCTATTTACTTCACGCTGCCAGTTTTAAGCCCGGTGTTTGACCTGAAAGGCACCACGTAGTTTGTGACGTCACAGTCTGTCCGCGACGCCACCGGCTAGTCCTATTTGGGATTTCTTTGATTATGAGTCTAATAATGGGGTGCATTTCATATTCATTCTGTTTTTCTGACAACAAAAACCATGGTTATATTATATTAGAGTTAACAATTATATTATAGTTTTTAATATACATATATTATACATATATCCTGGTGATTTTGATTCATGCACCTGACAAATATCCGAAAACTAACTAATACAAACTAAACTAAAACTAAGCAATTTCAAAATAAAAATAATAAAAAATAATACAATTTTAAAAATAAAATTTAAAAACTTCAAAAATTATTTAAAAATTATTTAAAATAATAAAAATAAAAACTAGCAAATCTGCCTCTAAAAACAAATTAAAACTAACTGAATTTGAAAACAAAAAGTCAAAACGAAATAAATTCTAAACCAAATGAAAGATCCAAAACTATTATAACCTTGGCATCAACTTCAGTCGCTAATAAACACCAAACTTCACTTCTTTCTGATCATTGGCAGGTGTTATGTGTCGCTCGTCTGTCAGAGTCAGGTGAAAAGCCATTTCTGAACAGTGAGAGCAGAGCAGCTCATCTTCTGGAGATGCAACAGATGGTAAATATTATAGTCTGTATGATTTGTACGGTGGTGTTCAGGCCTTTGGCAGGAGCCGACTCCTCAATAAACTACTACTGAAGCACTTTCTGTTTAATACTGCATCTCAGTGTGAACAAGACTTTGAAATATGAAGATATAATAATAAAAAAAGAACTGCAAAAACGTAATTGCTTACTTATTTGATTCTGTTTTTCAGTAAAAGATACATGTATTAGAGCTACAAATGTACATTTTTGATTACAACAAGAAAAAACATCTGGCAGTAGTACAAGAAATTGTATCAGAAAACAGTAAAAAAACAACAAGAAACTTAAGATTTTTGCTTCTCTTTTTTGCTGTGTATCACATTTAAATACACTTAGCTATATAGTGTATAGAAAATAATAAATAAATAAATAAATAAATACTGCAGTTAACGGTTTTAAGGTCAGCAAGTTTTTTAAAAAGAAATTCACTTTTATTCATCAAGAATACATTAAATTGTTTAAATAAATACAAAAATATTCAGCAGCACAAATGTTTTCAACATTAATCCTAATCTGAAATATTTCTTGAGCAGCACATCAGCATATTAAAATGAAGGATTGTGTGACACTGAATGATGCTGAAAATTCAGCTTTGAACTCAGGAATAAATTACATTTGAACAGATATTCACATAAAAACAGTTATTGTAAATTGTAATAATATTTAATATTTTTTTACAGTATTTTTGATCAAATAAATGCAGCCTTGGTGAACAAAAGAGAGGTCTTTCAAAAACATAAAATCTTACCAACCCCAAACCTTATGAGTGTATAGAGCTAAAAGACATGGACTGAGATCTACAGAAGTTTTATTGAGATTAGACTGCTACAGTATAATTTGCTACAGTGTTGTGTTGTTGATGCTCTCATCACTTGATGTAAACGTCCTGTTCCACCTCCACTGGCCGAGCTCCAGCGAGTGAGTCAGTGAATGCTGGAAACGCTTCGTTCACACCCCTGCAGAGGAGCAATCTGGGATCTCGTACCCTTCTCTACCTGTTTGTCCGTCTAACAGCATCTCAAACTCACCAGAACAATGAGGCCTTCCTTACATCTCACTGTATCAGCGACAGAAGCATTAGTAAACAGATCAAATGAGCAGGAATGGAAACACGGCTGGAATGTAGCTAGGCCGCTCTTTCTTTAGACCTACGTGTTCATGAAATAACGTTAAGAAAGGGCAGGGTGTGAGCCGTGTTGACCTCACATGTGTGTCATGAGTGTCATTGTTTTATCTGAGTGTATTTATTGTTGCTATGCTACAGCGTCAACGTCATATTTGTGTAAGGAACAGTAAAGAAAGCTTTCACTTTAACGTCAACGGGCAAAAATACATCCAAAAGCTTGCGCAAAATCCTAACAGAAAAGTGTAGGTCATGTTTTGTTAATATTCATCTAAAATGGCCATTTTCATAATTTCTTCACTCTCATGTTGTTCAAACCTGCGTGACTTTCGTTCTCTGGAGCATAAAAGAAAATATTTGGTAATTAAACAGTTTCGGTGCCCTTTTGTTATTTAGAGAACAAAGAAAGTCATACTGAAAAAGAAAAACAATATATATATACATAAATATATTTTTATACACACACGCATGAGTTTTTGCTTAAAAAAAGATATATTTATTTTGTATTTATTTATTTGATGATCACATCATTATTTTTCTATTCATCTATATTTCCCTGTTAGACGACAGTGTTTCTTATTTTTAGCAAAAACACAGATTTATTTATTTTAATAATTAGTTTTAATAAATCTTTCAATAAAACAACAAATATTGGTTGCCATTTTGAGTGTTCATTTTAATCAGCATGAACACATGATTTTTTGCTTCTCAAGTAAATTACTTTAAAATTTTGATGTCATTTTTATTTTACATTTTTTTTATATTTGCATCATAAAACAAGACTAAAACACTAAGCAATATAATTTTTACGATAACAGAATGAATAAATGATCATAGAATGTTAATGTCGGGGTGAACTATCACTTTAAGTGACTGGCTAAATGCTTTATAAAACAATCAAAGTCTAATAAGAAATAACACAGATTTAGCATATTGATATTGGATAATAAAAAGCTCATTTGAATTACGAAACAGGCTGTATGACAGTGTTTGGCTTCCTAGGTGACATAAAGCCACTGAGTGTTTTTAATTCCACAACAACCTCAGAGAAAGGCCGTCAGGTCACATTTCTAACCACCTTATCAGCAGTCACTAGAACCAAAAAAGGTTGTAATAAGCAGGCAGTTGATTGGCCGAGCAGCTCCTCCCTCCTCCTACTCAGGCTTTCTCTGAACTTTGAACGTTCACAATATCCCTGCTAAGCAAATTAGCTTATCCTGACCGCCGAGTTTAGATTTCTGCAGTCATTAGCATGTTCCTCTTGTACGGTGTAATTAGGCCAATAAGAAAATGTTGCTTAGACAAACACCAGAGTAAGGGAATAGATGCTAAAATACACAACTTGGGAGTGCATTCATTTCTGACCAAGCCCAGAACGCAGCTCGCTTATAAAACAGAAATGTCTCATCGGGACTTGTCGGTATACAGCTCAGAATTAATTTTAAGCATCATGGTGTTGTTTTGTGAGCCTGGAGTCATTTCCCAAATGTAGACAGAACTGGAGTGTACCCATATGGTACAAAGCCTATATTTGGATGGGCTTATAACAATTAGTGACGCCAAAAACCTTAAACCTCTTGCATATGTGAGATTGGTTTACCCGGCAAATGAAATCTGAGACGTGTAAGGCGTCAACATACTGATACTATAGAAAAAGCAACACAACACGGCTGTATTATGTTACTATATATGTAAGGTTTTGATTTACACTCTGCTATAGACTATGCTTTAATATAAACTTGTTTTTTTTTTACGTATTATTATTATTGCACTATATACATAGCGTTTAATGAAGCAATGCATAGTGCATAACTTTAAAAGTCACAGGGTTAACTTACAGAAATTAGTGTAGGCCCTACTAGTGTATTTGCATAGATGATGATGACGAAAGCACGACCAGCCAATAGCGTGGCAGTATTTTTTCCACGCAAAACACACAAGGGCAGATCACACCTCAGTGGACAAATGACCAAAGTCACTCCGCTCTGTCCTTGCGCTTAGTTTGTTTATTTATTTACACCTTTTAATCTATGTAACACGTCTGAAATTAATTAAAAACAATGACGTATTCAGAAGCTTTTTATATTAGGTCGTATAATAAGCTGGCGCGCTTGAATCAGGTAAAGCGATAAACTGTAAACATCGCGAGGTGTCTCGATAAATCAAATACACAAAAGGAGACAGTATATTATTGTTGTTATGTTAAAATCGCCTACGTGTGGGAGGAACACATCATACATAACTAGAAACGCCAGCCAGAAATGCACTAAACGCTTATTGGTCGAAGGGCGGGTCTTTTTGTTGATCGACGTGAGTCTCAGTCAATCAGCATAGAGAATTCGGAGGCAAATATATGACGAAAGCGCGTACGCCCAATCGTACGCGCCGCTTGGGTTTTGACCTCTGAAAACCGCATCACCGCCCCCATCATGTCCGTGGCGGAGGAGTGCTATAAAGGAGATCCAGTCAGGAGTTTAAAGGGCAGAGTTGTAAAAACTCCCAGGCAGTGGGGAGTCGGATTGCCTGACGATAGACTCAAAAAAAAAAAAAAAAAAAAAATACACCACAATCCCCCGAAGAAAAACGGCTATTATCGATGCAACATAACTGGAATAATCTTTTCGATAACTGTTAGCTAGGAACCGAAGCGGAAGCCACCAGGAGTGAAAGACACGGTCGTTTAATGTAAGTATCTGGCAATCAACCGTCGTGATGTGTCATCCTGAGGCGTTTGCTGTGGGTTTAGCAAACATATATACATCGTTGCGTCTCAATGGCATTGCGTCAAATCGGTTGTTTACTCCATAAATGTGATATATAGACGGTAGGGCACGAAAAGAGGCGTCAGGCAGAATGACAGCCTCGGTCACTGTTCGCTTTATACAAAATGCATCGTGACCGAAGCTGTCAGTAGCCTAAAATGTTAATTTTGTGCTCCGGGAAAGCAAGAGCAGCGAAGGCAAACATTCGAGTGAATTTCCATAATAGTGCGCTGTCTCTTTAAGAAACTGATTAATTCAGATTCTGTTTGCCTGCTTGGCTGTTCGTGATAAATGATCGGTTTTCTCATTAATTCGTTTCACCCAGGCTCTCTAAAAGCGTGCAGTCATGTGAACCCCCCCCCCTAGTTTGTGAACGCTGTCTTCTGCTAAAACCCTACAGTATTTATAACGTCAAAGTCCATTGTTACACGAAACCCGTGGTTTAATTTCTATGGAGGCTCTGTACTGTAGACCTCAATAGCGAGCGAGTTCTTCTGTTTACAGAAAGCCTCCAGAATGTTCCCAATCCATATTCATAATAACAATGGCCGTGTCTCAATACCTACGTTCGATGCTCACTAGGCGCAGCCGCCGTCTCAACAGCCGCACTATTTTACGTCTTCCGCTCGCTCTACGTGAGCAAACATCGACTATTTGGCGTTATATTGGATGTAGGGTTATATCTGGCGTATGTTTGGTCAAGGCTACACACCCCAAGCGGAGCGTCACGCTATTGGTCGCGATCTTCGGGAAATCCGATCGCCGATCTGTTGCGCAATATGTGTCGCATTGTGTTCGCATGCCCTATATTCACATAAAGCGAAGAGAATCCGTGTTATGTAATCT
Source organism: Enteromius fasciolatus (assembly GCA_032361145.1). Taxonomy (NCBI): domain Eukaryota; kingdom Metazoa; phylum Chordata; class Actinopteri; order Cypriniformes; family Cyprinidae; genus Enteromius; species Enteromius fasciolatus. The sequence goes on along the minus strand of JAUMHR010000062.1, from coordinate 907,956 downwards.
CACTCGAATCCTGTAGATGCACGGTGTATTTAAACCGACTAGAGCACGCATTCAGGCCTTTTATTGAGCTGTGTTTGTTTACATGGGTGACCACAAAACCAGGGGTTCATTGAAATTGAGATTTATACATCTGCTTTGCTTTCCATTGATGTGTAGTCTGTTAGAATAGAACAATATTTGGCTGAACAACTATTTAAAAATATGGGGTGCAAAAACATCAATATATTGACATTAAAGTTGTCTAAATAAAGCTCCTAGCCATGCATATTACTACTAAAAAAATTTTTATATAAAGTTTTAATATGATTACGGTTAAGAATAATAATTTTGACCCATGCAATGTGTTGTTGGCTGCTGCTACAAATACACCCATGCTACTTAAGACTGGTTTTGTGGTCCAGGATCACATATGTAGGCTGATTGATCTCAACACCTTGCCTCTCTTTCCCCTTCAAGGAGCACGAGAAGATTTTCCTGCGGAGCAGCAAGCATTTCTCGTCCACCAGCACTTCTGAGTCCCCACTGATCACTACTGCCTTGGAGGTTTTTGCACACTCGACGAAAGCAGCTATGCAGCTTGAAATCCAAGTAGCGCTGAACTTCATCATTTCATACCTGTACAACAAGCTCCCGCGGCGGCGAGTCAACATCTTCGGTGAGGAGCTGGAGAGGCAGCTGAAGAAGAAATACGAAGGACACTGGTACCCCGACAAGCCATACAAAGGATCCGGGTTCAGGTGCATCCACGTGGGTGAGAAGGTGGATCCGGTCGTGGAGGAAGCAGCCAAAGAAAGTGGGCTGGACATCGAGGACGTCCGCAATAATTTGCCTCAGGACCTCAGCGTTTGGATCGACCCTTTCGAAGTGTCCTATCAGATCGGGGAGAAGGGAGCGGTTAAGGTGCTATACGTGGACGATAGCGGCGACAACGGCTCCGAGCTGGACAAGGAGATCAGAAACAGTTTTAACCCGGAGGCTCAGGTCTTCATGCCAATCAGCGACCCGGTGGGCGTCTCGTCCGAGTCCAGCTCGCCGTCTCCGCCGCCGTTCGGCCAGTCGGCGGCCGTCAGCCCGTCCTTCATGCCCCGCTCCACCCAGCCTTTAACCTTCACCACCGCCTCGTTCGCCGCGACCAAGTTCGGCTCCACCAAGATGAAGAACAGCGGCCGGAACGGCAGCAAAGTTGCCCGCAGCTCTCCCACCAACCTGGGTCTGAATGTCAACAGCCTCCTCAAGCAGAAAGCCATCTCCAGCTCCGTGCATTCGCTCTACGGTTTCGGCCTGGGAGCTTCGCCTCCGCAGCAGAGGGCCTCTGCGCTCTCGCCCAACGCCAAGGAGTTCGTGTTCCCCAACCTGCAAGGCCAAGGGAGCTCCGGAGCGTTCCCGAGCGAGAACCCGCTCAGCCTCAGTCCTCTGCAGTACAGCAATGCCTTCGACGTGTTCGCGGCCTACGGGAGCATCAACGACAAGTCGCTCATGGATGGCTTAAACTTCAGTCTCAGCAACATGCAGTATTCAAACCAGCAATTCCAGCCAGTCATGGCTAACTAATGATTGTTGGCAAAAGGAAAACGAAAGGCGAAGACGCACAACTGTGGATGTGGAAACCAAGATCCCTATTAGTCACTGATAAGCGCATGTGCCCAAGGGTGTTTGTTTCGTTTTTCATTTGATTATCTTTTTTTTTTTTTTCCCTTCGATCTCTTACTCTCTGCCCCCTTGAGTTTGTACTAATGCTTGTGTTACACACACACACACACACACACACACACGTACACGTCCAAGCTCGGTCAACACGCGTCTGTTTTCTTTTCCTTTTTTGCCAATAAAGCAAAAAAAGATTTTTTTACTACCTTTTTGGAAGAAAACTACTCTAAAACATTGGGAAAAAAAAAAAAGCAGAAGCTTCAAGTTCTGGCCTCTTACAGTATTTTAAAGTTGGTAAGACTTGGCTGATTTTTAAGAAATTGGCACTAATGCATATATATATCTGGGGTTACGTGGTCTTTTTTCTAATTGTATAATTTAATTGAGTACAGAGTTTGTAAAATATCAGAGTATATATATTGTTTCTACAACATGGTATTGCATTTATATCTTTTTACTACTCCAGTGATCTGTGATGGCTGCAGAAGCTTTATGTTATAATATATATATTTTATTTTTGTTTTCTTTTTTTTTTTTTTTTTTTTTTTTTTAAATTTTTAAATAAATTAATATTTAAAAAATAAAAAAAAAATTGATCAAAAATTCTAAAGATTGTGTACAGAATATTCCTTAGTGTTGGAATTTCAGTGTAGGAATATTTGCTTTTTTGAAACAAAAAGAGTTGTATTTTCTGTTAAGAGTTCAACAGATTTTTGCTATATTATGGGCAATGTAATCGTATATATTAATTTTGTACCTACATTGTGCAATACTTGATAAAAATATGGTATAACAAAGTATTTTGAGTCAGTGTCTTACATGTCAAGAGGGACTGAAATAGTTTATATTAAGTTTGTATTAAAATGCTTGAAATATATGCTTGTCTTTTATTTTTGTTTTCTTTTTTTATTTGACATTTGCACCCTGGCCTTTTTCAATAAAAGAAAATTTAGGCAAGAATGAACTACTGGCGTTCCTTTTTCTTCCATGTCACGAAATAAGCACTGTTTATGAAAGATTTAATAGTTTTGGAGGATCTGGCTACCTCGGCCTGCCTAAATAAAGGTTTTCATATCAGAGAACATGACTTGGATTCAAGTGATTGCACAAAATGGCTTCTAATGAGGAAGAAGATGTAAGCTGTGATGTTTTTGGCAGATTGGCCTTGACTAGAGCAAACGACGAGCCATGCTGAATCTCGTCTGACCTGCTCGTAGATAAATGCGTGCGTGAAGATGGACTGAATGTTGTGCTACACAAAGTCAAACAGTGCATTGCAAAACGAAGCCTGTGAATGTGTGCTTTGGGTGCAGGTGACCTTTAAAAGACTAATAAGAGCTGATTCACCCCCTCGTTCTGTTATAACTAATGATCGGGTGACATTTCCTCATGGCTTTCAGGTGATAAACTCTTCAAGATGGGAAGTGCTAACCATTTTGGAGCACGTTAGTCTCACATGCGGTGAAGGTTGAAAACAAATCACTCGTGTTTGCTCTTATTGCATTGCAGTTCAGCTCCCGCTGTGAGAGGCTTATTATTGCTATAGTGCAGAGCAACAATTAAGCTTCAAATGGCCACTTTGTTTTCTCAGCTGAAGTGCAAAGCCTCTGTGAGAGCGAGTGTTTTGAGATTACACTGGTCACAATGTGCACTTGTTTATTTTTAATACTGCAGTTTGAGACTTCGCTGATGCCAGCGTGGACACAGATAGAGCACCATCTGCTTATCTCGAGTATGTTTTGGCAGCGGGAATTATTTTGGTAGCAACTTAAGCACATCGCATGAGGAAATACCAGGTTATTCGCCTTTGATAATGTGTTGGCTGTACGCGCTGGGCCTGGTTCAACAGTCACGGACGAACACTGAGTCTTTTGATTACAGCGACCCGATAAATGTTTGCTATTGTCTGGAGTGACTCCAAACTTAAAAGAAAGTACATGATGCATATTAAAATAGAAAACATGATTTATAATACCAATGTGGCAACAATATGCAAGTAAAAAATATATTTCAAATTACAAACACACTAAAAATATTTGCTGAAGTAGATTCCAAAATATATTTACATAAATATATTACTAATGTTTTTTTTTTCTTTTTGTATATTTTAAAAATAGATGTCAAAAACATTTTTTTTTACAAAGCATTTAACATTTATTTTGCAATGCATTTCAATCAAGAACATGCATTCACATTTGGAAAAAAAATAAAATAAATGTATATGTATGTATTCTGCAAGAATGTCAAATTACCGTTTTTACAATCTTTTTCACTTCCAAAATCGGCAAAAAAAAGTCTATTGCAGTTTTTCACTGTAGCTTATATATTATGGGAACTTATCATTATTTATTATAATTATTATATTTATTATTGTTATTGTTATTACCACAACAATTTTTTATTTTTTGGAATTAGTCCAAAACATTTTCCCTCAGAAATTGCAAGGAATTTTTTAAATAAAGATTTAATTTAATTATGATTTATAATTATAAATTAATGAAATGTAATTAAACATGAAATGTTAAAGTACAAAGAGTTATATATATATATATATATATATATATAAATGCTCTAATAATTATTGTTCCTACTTTTTTTACAAGTTACACAAAAACGTTCAGTATTATTCACCAGATGTTCCTGACTTTCAAGCTCTTCTTCATACAGATGCCACGCATTTTTCCCGAGGGTGTTGAACTTCACGCACACATAAGAGCAAAACTCCACCTAAAAACTCCACTTCTCTGACTGAGCTCATGCCAATGCAGTTCAGATGCAGCTCAACCCGTTTACATGTCTGCAGTGGACAGTGTGATGCTGCTGATGTAAAGGCACAGTCCCGCCTGAGGTATTATGATCCGACTGTGTTCAGATCATGACCTGTTACTGACCTTGATGGAGTGCTTTCATAGGGTACAGTGTGTCTCTGAACGATCTACAGCGTGCTGGGAAACATCCTGTTGTGGTAAAGTGACTTGGCACTGCCTTCAAAATGATTCTGACCAAGGTTTGTCCAAGTGCCAAAACACATTTTTCCAAAACACACTAGAACGCATGCACTTTACTGTAGTATATTTACCTTTTAAGGACACTGGCGATGAATCAGAAGAAGCTGGAATCTCAATATAAATTATTTCGTGTAATAGGTACAAAATATTCTACCTGAAATAAACCCCGATGCTAAGGAAATAGATCAATATCACCTGCTGTGTGCCTCATATGACATACCTCCTGGCCAAAATATATTTTCAATATATGCTAAATATATTTACAAGCAGTTTTGAAATTGAAAAAAGTTTAAAGTTTAAGTAAAATTTAGCTGCAAAAAAAAAAATATTTTAACGGTAAAAAACTGTAAAAATGTTAAAGTATGGTTAATGGTTAATAATGTTTTCTAAACATATTCAAGTAAATATTGTTCTTATAAATTAAATAAAAATTTTTTGTGGTTATTTTCAGATTTTTTTTGGTCATATTCAATGAGAAATAATGTAGGGCTGGACTTGATTTTATTCATTAGAAAGCAATTGGCTTGTAACATGCCAGTGTGTGGAAAAAATATGATGAAATTACTTTCCCCCCACTTAATAACACGCTAATAGTGAAAAAAGATAATACTATAGATTACATTATTGCACAATGATATAAAGTATATCCAGCTTCGTCCGCAGATACACTCAAGTGAAGCGATATATGATATCAAATCTCACCTGCTTGATTGCTAGAATTCCCTCTAAATGTAATGATATTAGGCCTAATCTGCTAAATGCAACAACTGTATAAAACATAACTATATTCAGATATGAAATGTCCACATTATATTTTCTGCCAAGCTGCTTTGAAACAACATATAATGCGAAAAGCACTATGTGAAGAAACTGACTTCAAGAGTCATTCACAAGACGAGGAACAAGCAACTAAGCCGGGTGGATTTAACGCAATGTTGATTTGATCAGAATCAAGGTCTCGTAAGATTTCAAACACTTCATCTAGAAGCAGTGTGTACGTAAACACAAACAAGATCTTTCACAAAACGCTGCCACGCACATTTCAGACCTGATTACAGCAGAGTTTATGACGTGACGGGAGAAGAATGGTTTGTACAGATGGCTTATAGCTCAGCTGGTAATAGGCTGCAACAGCAGCGCTTAAGAGCTCAAACGGCTCGGTGATATCGCAAGCGGCTGATGGATTCTGGGGCCGTTTCTCTCGGCCTATCCCGGAGCTGTTTGTGTAATTCCATCTGGACGCCTCCCTAAACACCTGCACTACTAAGTGGAAGCTGCAACACAACTCCTCGTGTAATCTAGCTCAGGAGAGACGCTTTGAGAAGCTTGTGTCTGTAAACCAGGCCTGACTGCATCAGAGCTGAGCTGATCCTGGCCCTGACGTCCAACTTCTGAGGGCCCTACTCACCTTGACTGACAACTAGTTTACATTTTTAAACCCTGTTCATTCTAGTGAACCAGTTCATTCTAATCTGTCCGTCTCTCTTGAACTTAAAAAAACAACAACAGATGCACAAAAAACTTTTTTGATTTGAAATGAGTAATTTATTTTTAGCAATATATTTTTTTGCATAAATAACATTATTTAAGTTTAATATTTTATTGGATTTAGTATATAATTCACCTTCTCAGGATTTTGAGATTTAGTGATTTATATTTTTTATATTTAATATTTAATACGTTTAATATAGTTTTTGAATGAGCAAAACTATGGTCCAATTCAAATACCACTCAAGTACTATTTGCTGTTTTGTATTATTATAATTCTATATTTCATATGTAAATATTTATATCATAATTAGTTTTTACTCTAATTATTTATATATAATTATACATGAATATATGTTATTAATGCTGAAATATTTATATTATAGTCAGTAATAAATTTAAATATGATTATTTATAATATATTTATATATTACTATATATTTACAGAATAGATAATTTTAAAATTGTATTTAATATCCAGTTTACCTGTTCATGTTTCATTGGCCCTCCTTTATTTAGGGGAGTTAAATTCCTGTACAATGTACTGTGCTTTTTTTATTCTATTTATTCCATTCTATATTTATTTATTTAAGTTGTTTTAATGTTTTTTTTTTATTTTATAACATTTTCTTTTATATAGTATACATTTTTCTTCTTGAGATTTTATGTTATATATACATATAACGTGTGTGTGTGTGTATATATATATATATATATATATATATATATATTTAATAATATGAGAATTATATATTTAATATATTATATTTTAGATATATAAATATTAAAA
>JAUMHR010000062.1:856123-866623 GCA_032361145.1 Enteromius fasciolatus | reverse complement strand
TGGAAGCACAAACAAAGTAGTTTGACTTTCACAACAACACACAGTGTCTCCAGAACATGGCGCCCGCAGCAACACTACAGACAGAATAATAGCTCCGCCTTCTTTCTTTGTGGAGACATTTGAAAATAAACCCACTCTGTGACGGAGAAAAGTGGGGGTGTGTTTAAAGAAGCCGTTTTAGGGGCATGTGGACAAGTCATAATAACTTTTATAAAGAATATCTCTTTGAGTTTGACACTTTATCCTGTGCATCAGTCGACCTCTTAATGCAATGCTACAGATTATATTTTCTGTTTTCACTTTTATTTTAATTAAAGATTTAGACATTTTTAGTTCTTTCTTTATAGATTTATTAATTTTTATTTTAATGTGCCCCAATTATGAATTTTTGAAAATCATGCTACCTTTCATGCAGTGTGTAACACAGCTCTAAGTGAATACAAACATCCTGCAAAGTTTTAAATCTGAAAGAGCTCCGTGTATAAAGTTATTGTCTCTTAAAATAAATAGTCGACTCCGAATCACTGAAATGAGCCGTCAAGCTCATTGATGTTGATGTTGACGTCAACATGAGTCATTAGCATATTCCCCGCCCACTTGTTGTTGGTCTGAATGAAAATGCAGGTTCATTCTTTGACACTAGGTGCCGCTTTTAGAGTCTTAGAAGCAAACAAACACCAATCACTGGAGGACTTTGGAAAAATTAGTCCTTGAGTAATTCGCTTCGGAGTCAAAACTCAAAACCAAAATATGAACCTTTCTCTTTAACGTTTTAGATGATTTAGTTTGAGTTATTTTCAGCTTTAAAAGAAAATGATATATGTTACAATCAGTTTAAGTTGGTAAAGAGAAATAATTGTGCAAATTAAGTGTTAATTTTGTTGTTTCCAGTCACAAGTGGCAGATAAAGCAGAGCAAAGAGAGTCAAGCTGACTGATCTAGTAGGCCTGCTGTGAATGTAGCATTTTTCATATGTTGTCAGAACGGGCAATATTTGAGCCAGTGAACTTCATATTTATTACAGAAATAAAGCTGCATATTGGGTTCATAAAGCATCTAACTAATAGTTTTTGATTACAGACTTTGTTTAGCAAGTATGGACTTGTATAACGCCCTCTTTGCTTTCCCAATCCTTAAAACATCTCAAATCTGTTGAGGAATGTTCTCAATCATTATTAATCTACATCGCATTATATGTTAAGATCATTTAAATACCATATTGGATATATAGAGTGACGACTGATATATTATATCATGTAAGAATCTGTTATAAAGATTCACATTACAAGCATCAGAAATGTATCATATAAATATCAACATCTCTACTGAGTCTTTACTCTCAGTTTTTTCCGTTTTTGAATAAAACTGAGCTGTTTTTCCTCTTCCTTTTATCAGTTTCTAAACCATTAAAGCCTTATGCATCAAATATGATGAAAAGCATGTCTGATGGTTCAATAAACCAGTTTCGTTTATTTAAAAAAAATTGAATTTTATATCTAAGGCTTAAAAAAAAAGAAATACACATATGAAAATGCCATCTAAAAAAATCATTAAAAGCACAAACACATGCTGTGCATACAGTATCAAACCTCATGCAGTCTGGCAGTTGTGTTTTTTTTTGTTCTCTGGCCAAAAATTCCCAATGCCAAACATGTAAATAAATGCATACAAGAACACATTGTGTTTCTGAATAGACTCCACGGTGTTATCTGAGGTAACATTTTTGGATAATATCCCAGTGTGTAAACAACATTATTTGAATAGTAATTATGGCTCCAAATTTGACTTTCATTGAAACCAGTACCGTTCCCTATAATTATCGACCAATTAAGCCACTTTTAACTAGCAAGGCCATGTTCGCTGATTGTAATATTCATTTAGATTGTAATACATACGCACATTTTACCTTGGCAAACATCTGCTTTATGATTCGATGTTAAACGGGGACACAACGCTGTGGGTCCATCGAGTCTGTGGGGCCAGATCGAAGAAGCAGAAACCAGGGAACAGGAACCACCAGGTGAAATTCATTGAACAAGGTTTACATAACTCAGCACACACTTGGCAGATCAGAGACATGCGTGAGGTTCCCATTAATCTGAATTGGAACGGCACACATAGCGCCGTAAATTTTCTTTTATGATGCCAGGAGGATTTGCAGCTACAATGAACCGTTTCTACACTGCCATATTTACAACAGGAACATTCAGAGTACGAAGGGAAGCCAACATGTTTACTTTGGGTGAGAGAAGGTATTCCCTGCTTCATCGCAAGTTATTACTATACCTAGAAAACTTCAGGGCATCCCAGGACACGTCTCAATCTCTCACTTCTTAGAGAAGGACGTTAAAAACTCTCGTCAAAAACGCTTGTGAGCTGTAATTCTGAATGACATCGAACTGGACGGGTTCCCACATAATTCCTCCGATCTTTCCCTTAGGCCCCCTCGATCGGTCTACTGAGCGTCTGGCAGCTAAAAAACCTTTTTGATATTTTTCTATTCTGCCACTCCCTGCCTTTAAGGTCACGGGTTTGCTTTCCACCACCTGCGGCAGGCGTCTTTTGAAGCCCACCCTGAAAAACTATAAGGAAACCATCTGTTAGGACATTAGAGGAAGTCCCAAATGGTCAAAGCTGATATCCAAACAGTTCTTCATCTTCTAGCTCCCCCCGTATCTCAGCATGGCCCTGCGTCTGGGCTGGAATGAGCCGAGGGGCCCCGTCCATGCTGGAGGCAAACATCTACAACATCTCAAATGCGATGCTTTAAGGCAAAACATTACAGCCGCACGCATAGCTTTTTTTATGCATTGGTCCGTTTTGAAAATCCTATGTTTCCTATAGTGTTTGTTTGATTGCGCTTCATAGTTGCATCTGTAGAATTTATTTGCAATCTTTAAACACGTTTTCGGGAAAGATTTTTTTCTTGCTCCACTTCAGCAGCACCACAATTTATATTCTGCAGGTTTTTACAGAAGGTTTTTTTTCATATATCATTCACTTGTTATATAGCTAATATTTGATTCCCGAAAACATGGTGAAAATGAAATTTATTCTGATTCTGAGTGCTAAAAACAGAAAAGAAAAGAGTAATCCAAAATATTTAATATGTCAACAAATTTACATCAAAATGTTGCACTTCAGTTTTTTTTTAAATACATTTTCTGGAAATATATGGAACTTAAAATGTATGACATTTATGTATTTGTGACCTTCGACCACAAAAGTGTACATTATTCAAAATTGAGATTTATAGATCATCTGAAAGTTGAATGAATAAGCTTTCCTTTTGTGTATGGTTTGTTAGAATAGGACAATATTGGACTGAGATGCAACTATATTTCAAAATCTGGAATCTGAGGGTGCAAAATCGAAATATTGAAAAATATCACCATCACAAAGTTCTTAGCGATGCATATTACAAATTATAAATTAAGTTTTGATATATTTTCAGTAGGAAGTGTACAAAACATCTTTATGTAATATACTAATGATTTTTGGCGGAAAATCAATAATTTTGACCCTTAAAATTTATTTTTGGCTATTGCTAGAAATATACCAGTGCTACGTAGGACTGGTTTTATGCTCCAGGGTCACATATTTAATTAGATTAGAAAAAATGTTTGCAATTCTTAATGTAATATAATTCAACTTTGTATAGTGACATGTATTATTGATTTTGATTTGAATTTTTTTTTCTGCCCTGCTACAAATGTTTGGACAAGGTAAGAAATGTTCAAGCCAAAATTGCATCAAAGATAACCTCAAATGATTAAATACTGCTTAAATGGCTACAAAAATGCTTGTGTAATTGGTGTTGTGCGCTAAAAAGTAGAATTAGACTTAAAATTTTATTAAGTTTATTTTGGTGTCACTTCACTATGCAAATCATAACAGACACCAAACTAGAAAGATAATAAAAAGACATTTGTAGAAATACATAAGTGCTTGTAAGAAAAAAACAGAAAAAAACAAAATCAAAATAAATAGCTTAAAATAAATGCAGTCTGTGCTAAATCATATACACTCAGTTCTATACACAAGTGAGCCTTAAAGACGGATTATTTCTCCTACTGGAATTGATCTTATGTTCAATATTATACAACTTTTCTAAGCGCATTAAGCAAATCTATCTCTATAATACAACAGTTAATTAATTACCAGGAACAACAACAAATCTTCAGTGAAAGGTCAACCAAGCACAGAGAGAGAGAGAGAAAAACATTAACTTCATCAGAAGCAAAATCATCAGAAGACACAGCATTTTAGGTTGAGCAGATGGGTTTGATTAATGTCCACAATGTTCTTTTACTTTAAACTGCAAGGGCAACTCTTATAAAAACCTTCCAAGTTGATGTGAGCATTTCTATTCAAGCTGTAGAAACATATCTAACCTTATCAAAGCAAACAGTCTGTACATAAAAGACTGATTCTTTGAACCCCAGGACAACGATTTAATCGTAGCTTTTCGTGACGTCAGACTGGATCTGGAAGAAAAAGTCCTACTGGATGAACTCTTTCAAAATGTCACAGGTGTTTTTGTTGATGACCTCACGGAGCTTCCGGACACGCCGGACGCTGGAGAGCACAATGAAGCTGTCGGGCTGTAAGACGGCCATGCCGTTGTTGACGTCCCCCATGATGATGATTTGACCGTCGGAGGCGGTGACGTTCGGGCACGGACAGGCCCAGTCCATGTTCTGCAGCGTCACCTCCAAGGGCTCTTTCCCGAAGAACTTCAACCCCATTTTCTCATCCTTCAGGATCTCCTCCACAGTGATCAGAGCGTGCCCCGAGTCCTGGTCCTCGGTCAGCTCCGTCATGCGTCCCAGAATCACAAAATCGCTTTTGCAGAAGCTAGTGACCATCTTGTGCCGCGGCTTGCATGGCTTGCAGCGGTGGTTCCTCGGGAACGGGCAGGCGTCCTCGCACGCCTCTTTGGTTTTGAAGTTGTTCTCATTGCCTTTGCAGCCCCCGAAGACGAACGGCTGGCACTGGGATCCGCTATAAGCCCAGCGGGGTTCGTACGCCTTGCAAGGCCCCTGGGAGATGGGAAGGTTGCAAGGAGCGGCCAGTTCATCCCGACAGGACAACATGCAGGTCTCGTAAGTGTCAAAGTGGTTGCGGTTTTTGCTGCAGTTGCCGTAAGTGAAGGTGTAGCAGTTGTTCCTCTGAGGGTCGTAAAACCAACTCACCCTTTCCTCCCCGCAGTCTTCGATATCTGGCAGCTTAAAGCACTCCTCTGCCGGGAAACGAGTGGAGTTTGGCTTCGCGACTGGCTCTTGCTCGACTACGGAGAGCGGGAAATGTGCTTGGATGGATCCGCCGGCATTCGAGGCTGTGCATGTGTAGACGCCTGCATCTTGCAGTTTGGCGTTGTAGACCACCAGTTGGCCGATGTTGGTGACCACAACATTCCCATGCACGTGATTGGGTTTCAAGACTACTTTTCCTTGCCCGTCCATCTGCTTCTCCCAGGTGATCTCTGGCTTGGGCCGACCCGCGACTTCGCAAAGGAAGCTGGCTGTGTTCCCGACAAACACAGACTGCTGCGAAGGGTTGCTGACCAGGACGGGAGCGTGCACGTCTACAGGAGTGGTGCGCTGGAGAGTGGTCGTAGGCGACGCGGTGGTGCCCGCCGGGAGAGGACTAGTGTGGGGCCAGGTCAGGTGGAAGCGGCACGTCACCACTGATAAAGAGATGCCTTTGGAGCATGCTTCCGCATCCATGTAGCACTTGTTGTAGTAGGTCATTCCATCGGAGGCACAGGTGAAGTGTGGTTCTCTCTCACAGCGGTCGCGGCACTTGCACACCGGCTGGCCGTCCCAGATGTCACACTCGGAGCCCTGCTGAGTGCACATAAACTTGTCGCAGGACGCCTCCTTTGGCATGCCCATGGGCCCTTTCTTGCCCGTAGCGTCGATGTAGCGGGCCGCCACACAGCTGCGATTGCCGCAAACGTTGGAACAGCACTTTTCAAACGTATCACATTCCTGGACCAAGCAAAGAAAGAATGCATCATTTTGCATATTTCAGTTGTGTTCTCTTGATAATTATGATTGCATGAATGAAAAGAAGTATACATAACAATAAATTTCTATATTCACACACACACTTATATAAATATACTATTCTATATATATATATATATATATATATATACGGATAGACAAATAGTAATGTAATGCAAGTAAAATATATTTAATATCTGCATGTATAAAGGCAAATGTGTAAATATGTACATGCATGATGTATACGTATATATATATATATATATATATATATATATGGACATGATGTACACAAACACACATACATACATGTATATATATATATATATATATATGTATTTGTGACACAGGACTGCAAAACCAGTCTTATGTTGCACAGTTATATTTGTAGCAATAGCCAAAAATAAAATAATTCTTCGTCAAAAAAACAAATACTTAAAGGATATTAAGTGTAGATCATGTTCCAGAAAGATATTTTATAAATTTTGTACCATAAATATATCAAAACTTAATTTTTGGTTAGTAATATGAATCACTGAACTTCATTTGGACAACTTTAAAGGCAATTTTATCAATATTTTCATTTGTTTGCAATTTATTGTGATTTTTATTTATTGTGATTATATATATATATATATAGTTTGCATTCATGGACATGCATGCAAGTAATAAATAGATATAAATATAAAATATATATATAATTTTGTATACACACACACATATATGAATGAATAAATGTATAAAAACTGTACATGTATATATACATGACACATGAATATATACAACTAATTGCAATGAAATGAAAAAGCAAACCTGATCAGATTCACATTCTCTCATGCAGGTGCTCATTGCATCAACCCACAAGTTTGGGTTCATGTCGTTTGGACAGATCCCTGCGTGGGAATACGCAACTCTTTGCAAAGTCATGCCTTTCGCGCATTGCCTGTCCAGAAATAGCAGCAAAAACTGTCCCGAGACGAACCAGATCCAGCGAGGAAACAGCATCCACCACATGTTGGAGGGCAGAAATGAGCACTTATTTTGAGGAGTTACTAACCTAATTTTATTGAAACAGCTGAGCCAGAATTGTGCGCCTCGAGCTTCCAAGCAGCAGGAGACAAGAATAAAAAAAAATCTCCCAGTGATTCAGAATATTTTGAGTGAAAAGTGAGTTAAGATCTCTGTATTTATACTATTTAATATTTTGACTTCTTGAGCAACATAGGCTATTCTCCTGACCACAAAACTCGCCTTACGCGCTATGACAGTTATGAATTACTCTGTACTTCCAGAGAGAGGATTAAAAACATCTGGTCCAGACATGGGTTGGTACTGGGACACCTGCCTTTCTTTGAAAGTGCTCTAGGCTGCTGCTTTAACCCTTTATCCACGTGATGTGCGCTCGAAAATTGCGCGCGCGTGGGAATTGCGCGCACACGATCCTTCAGCGTTCCACATAAGAGTCCAAAAGAAAGATCAGCTTTCAAATATCAATGTTTAAGTAATATACACCCGTTTAACCCATCACAGATAAAATCTCCATCTTACTTGAGCAATAGCCTATAAAGGAATTTCAGGACAAAATATGCGAGGCAAGAAAAGATGTCACAGCTAAGTTAGTGTTAATTTGTAATTAAATTGAATATATTTTAATGAGAATAAATATTAACATCACTTTTTTTTCTCTAACAAGTATTATCTTTTTCTTTCTTTCTTTCTTTTGCAGTTGTGTAGTGCGTTTAATATGATTTTTAAGAACAAAAACTACTTTTATGATTTCTCAGAAAATCTGTTTCTGTGTTCAATAAAGAGATTTGTTTTACTTATTTATTATTATTATTTATTTATTTATTTATTTATTTTTGCAATCATACACTACTGGAGTAAAGCACATTGAAATTGCACATTAAATGATATGCATTAAAATTAATAAATGGCATGTGCATTACAATTAAATTTGATCTTATGTAAAACACATGGAGCTTTCCACAACAACACAGCCTGTGCAGAACAAAGCAGAGGACGTTTCAAGCACGGTGCACTTGAGGTAGTGACTCAAACCTTAAGCAATAAATAAATAACAACTGAAGATGGATAATAAATAAAATTATTCAAAATCATTTTAAATTTTTGGTTCTGCGGTTATTTGCTTGTTTCTGTTCATATTCTCAAAAAAAGATTTAATTTCACTAACCATTCTAATTCTAAAAAAATCTAAAATATATATATGACACAGTAGCTATACTGAGCGTATTTTAACGTTGAGCTGCTCATGAGACGCTTCACCTTATTTTACCTCTGTGACCAGAGATTAACTTTAACAATGCCTTGTTGTTAACTTTAACTGTTTAATTCCTCTCACATATCGTTCCAGAGAGGAGAATAAAAAACAAAAAACTACAGGCTCTCATGTGTCAAATGAGGACAAACTCTTTACGAATTGCTCTTTTTTTCTGTCCCCCTTGCATTTTAGCTCACTTAAATCTCCAGACATCTCAGACAGTAGACTGGCATTAAGATCCACTACAATTTGGCCATCAACAGTTATCCATATGATATTTCACGCCTCAGGAGTTTCGATCCAAATATATCATTACCATGAACCTCTAACAATCAAGCATTTTTTCCTCCGACGTTGCAAAGGAAGCGTGTTTGAGTGAAGGATCCAGGTTGAGGAGAGTATCTGGCCTCCAGCAGGAATAAAAGGCTTTGATGAGCCGCTTTAACTGCTGGCACATTGATAACATACTGCTACAGCAGCTCCTCTGCGCTCCTGTGATTGATTGCTGAAGGAGCTGCTGCATTCTTTCACGTACCTGCTTTGGAGACGCTTTACCTTACTTGCCCTCTACGGAGGCAATGTGGGATGCGTATTTGTTTGAGGAAATATTGTAATGGGAACAAAAAATGTATAAACTCCTGTCAGTCTGAACATCTCAAGCGAGGACTGATGCAACCTCAGGGTGTGCCGTTAAAATAACAGCATAGTTAGCTGTAAAAATCCTCGACTGGGAGGCTTTAACACTGCAGACTGAACTGTACTAATTATCTGAAGACAATCAATATCGCTTTGTTAAGAAATGGTAGACAGTTTAAAACAATGGACAAATTAAGCAGACAAATTAAAGTTCTTTTGGGGTGACTGTGATGTTTTATTGGAAATGAGGACATTATTGGTTTTACGATAACATTTCAGAAAGATTTCCTTAGCTCGATCACTGCTCATTTCAGAAATGAATCTATTAATAAAGTATTCATATGCTACAACGTAAGTGCAAAAAAAGGAGGATGTAACGGTTTGGTAACAGTTTATTTTAAAGTGTCATGATACAGAATAATTAGCTAATTAGGTATTTAGCAGTAGCCGATGTACTTAAAATGTAACATAAAATGTACTTATAATGTAACTAAGTTATGGAAAAGCTTGTAGTTTGTAATCATGTAAATGTAATAAGCAGCTACTGTTGCACGTATGTAACAAACCAAGTCTGTTACACAGCTTACTGTTACACATATTTGTTGCAGATTTAATACAACGTAATTATAAATGTAAGTACACAGACAAAAGCTACTTACAATAAAGTGTATCAAGGTTGTACTTAAGTGTAAGTAGCTGTGTAACAGACACCATGTGTAACATGTGTAAGAGTAGATTCTTGTTACAGTTACATAATTACAAACTGTAATTACAGTTTATTTATTATTTTCATAACATGGTAAGCACCTTTTTTTTTCTTGCAAGCACAATGGATACTACTAAGTAGCTAATTAGGTAATTACTCTGTTTGTAATTATGTAGATGTAATAGGCTGCTACTGTTACACATTTGTAACAGACAGGGTCTGCTACACAGTTGCTTATGTAACCAAAAGATTGTCAGAAATGTGCTTTAATTCATGTAATACCTTTCTAATTACATTAAAATGACAGAATAGTGCACAGGCATAAGCTACGTAAATTAAAGTGTATTAAGATTGTACTTAAGTGTCAGTAGCTGTGTAACAGACTCGTTGTGTAACATGTGTAACAGTAGTTGCTTCTACTGTACATAATTACAAACTGTAAATTATAGGCTTTTACTTAGCCTGTACTAACTTACTTACTGATAACTGTATTACTGTACTGTATTACTGATTACTGTACTTACTTGATAAGTACATTTTATTTCATGTAAGAACAACAGCTACTACTAAGTACCTAATTAGATAATTGCTCTGTACTATGACACCTTAAAATAATGTGTTACCACAGTCTTAAAGAAAAATAATGTGAAAACATAATACACTTAAATACACTACTGTTTAAAATTTGGGTGCAGCAATTGCTCCAGTCTTCAGTGTGTAAAGTTGTTGCCAAATTGCCAAAAAGAAATAGTTAAACAACAGACTGGGTGTCACGCCCAGCTGGAGCTGCAGCTAAAGACTGTTGATGGCACTCCAGCTCTCTAAGAACTCTGTGTTTTTGTGTCTGTTTCCACATCCGGACTCCA
>JAUMHR010000062.1:770654-780688 GCA_032361145.1 Enteromius fasciolatus | reverse complement strand
TTCTTAATGCCTGTTGAACATAACAGAGACATTTTATGATTATTACAATAAATTTCTTACATACGGTACCTTTAAATTAAGTTCAACTGTTAAACTGATGTACTAAAATAACTGAAACCGAAAAAATAACAATACAAATAATAGAGGCTAGTTAAAACTAATAAAAACAAAACATTCTCAAAACTATACCTTAAATTTAGTTCAAATGTTAAAATAGTGTACTAAAACAAAATAATAGAAAATCTTTCTTCTACAGAAGAAAAGTCAAACAGCGAACGATAGATGATAGAATGAGTATTTCTGGATGAAACCTCTGTTTAAGCAAGCAGGAGGCCTGACCTTGGTGAGATAGTAGACACACTGCTGGAAGGTGAACATCAGGACCTCCTCCAGCACCGTCATGGCCTCTTCACTGGCCGAGCGCACTGAGGAGAGCCGCAGCTCCAGCACTGCTACAATATAACCACAGACACACAGAAAATACTGAATCTGAACACATACCTGTATTTCACGTTATTCACATCAGCATTGACTGATTTACCGATGCAGTCTTCCTCCTCCTCCTCCTCCTCCTGAGAGACTCCATGCAGCAGACGAGGAACCCCCTGGTGGATGAAGTGAAGGATCTGGACGGAGTTGGACATCCAGAGGACCAGCGGCTCCAGGCCCCGGATCAGTCTGTCAGCGCCAGAAGCCCAGTCTGCCGCGTCTGACTCACTTCTGCTTGCGTCAGGAGAGCGAGGAAAATCTGGTTTTAATGTACGCTGTGTCTAAGACATTGAATTTGAATTCCTCTGGTTATGAAATGATGAGAAATTAGTTCCTGCTCTTACATTTCAGGCTGCAAAGCTGCGAGTTCCTTTGCCTTTTCCTGCATTACAGAATAAAAGATACAGTACAGTTATGATGCAAGATACTAAAACTAAAAATGGACTAAAAAAGGACTAAACATGGCTGTAAAGCTATTCAAATGCTGTCATTCACACTCATGTTGCTACTTACCCAGAACATCTGGAGCCTGTTTTCCATGTAGTTAAAAGCATTTAAAGGAACACTTCACCCAAAAATGAAAATTCTGTCATCATTTACTCACCCTCGAGTATTTCCGAATCTGTATGAATTTCTTTGTTCTGCTGAACACAAAGGAAGATATTTTAAAAAGATTGTATCCAGTCTGTTTTAGGTCACCATTGACTTCCATTGTATTTTTTTTCCTACTATGGAAGTCAGTGGTGATCAAAACAGCCTGGTTTCAAACTTTTTTCAAAATATGTGTATCTTCATTCGAGGGTGAGTAAATGATGACAGAATTTTATTTTATTTTTAACTATTCCTTTAAGTTTCTAAAAGAATGTAAAAACACCAGTCATTACGCTTGACTGGTACAAAATATAACAAGTTAGAATTCAAAATAATATACATTTTAATGTTTGGACTGTACGAAATTTCCTATTGCGACATTGTATTATATGTCCATACTATGAAAGTCAATGGGAAATGAATCACTCTCCAATTCATTCCAGAGAAGAAACAACTCAAACTTGGAATAACGAGAGAGAAAGTCAATAATTTTCAATGAGTGAGTCATTCACTCAACTGATTTGTTCAAAACATTGATTCAGTCAGGAATTAAATAAGTGGCTGTCTGTATGAGTGAGTCATTGAATTATTCACTGAACTGACTGATGTAAGGGTTACTCCACCCTAAAATAAATATTGTGTCATTAATCACATCCATGTCGTTCCAAACCCGTAAAAGCTTTGTTCATCCTCGAAACGCAATTAAAGATATTTTTTATGAAAACCGAGAGGCTTGTATCTATCCCACTGACTGTCAAACAACTATGACTGTCAACATGCAGAAAAGTTTGGAGGACGTCGCCTGAATGCTCCATCTGTTGTTCAACCGTAATATTATGAAGCTACGAGAATATATTTGTGCAGAAAGAAAACACTTTATTCAAAGATGCGGCCCCATAACAACACCATTTTGGACAGCATCTGGTGTACGTGCAATACATACACAGTTCTGTATGGTGGGCAAGAGAGTGCAACACGCTGCAAACTGCAAATTCTCACAACGCAAACCAAACACAGAAACGCGTTGCAAACAGCACAGACCACAACGGAAATTTTTCAGGGGGACCTCAAAAAGTGACCTGATTATTTGTTCCGTGGCTTTTGGTCAGAGCAGAGGTGTTGTCGCTTTTTTTGTGTTTATTTTAACAGCCTGATCATACAGTCTTTTGGATATTATTAGACTAATCTGTTGAATTACACACTTAACGAATCAAAGCGTAAACACACCTACAAGACGTATCTTTCGATTGCGTCTAACACAGAACTGCATACGTAATGCGTGTATACTGGATGATCAATGGGACAGTCACAAGCCTCCTGGTTTTCATCAAAAATATCTAGCCAAAGATGTTTGGCACGGGTGATTAATGACACAATTTTCATTTTGGTTTGGAGTAACCCTTTAAAACAGTGATTGATTTAGGAAGTAATCACAACTACAGTTGAAAAATAATCCATAATAAAACATGCCAGTCATGAATTAGAAGCACAAAACAAGAATTTGTAAAGACAAATGTTGGAGGATTTCAATATAAGCCAAGAGCAGACAAATTTTCCTTTGCTAAAGTGAGGTAAACAAATGGTTTGCACATATGCCAGTTAGCAGAAGTTAGAAAAAAGTGTTTGAATATGGATATTTTTCATACAAAAACGCACTGATTCGCTACAGGAGGCCTTTATTCACCCCCCAGAGCTGTGTGAGGCATGTTTTATTACAAATAGATGCGCTTTATTTCACTTCTTTTGGACTGTTGAAGAAAAAACACCAGACAAGTGCCATTAGAAAGCTTGTAAGAGCCAGGAAAATTTGTAATATAACTCCAGTTGAATTTGTCTGAAAGAATAAAGTCATATGTATACTCCCAAGATGCCTTGAGGGTGAGTAAAACATTGATCATTTTTAATGCTTCTACATATTTTTCAGTTTTTAAAAACTACTGAACTTACTTACCTTGAACAAAGCTGAAAATCATTGTCAAAAATATATTCAGCAGAGATGTACTCATTCATTCAGTTCTTTCTTCTGCTGGACACAAAAGAAGCTGCTGACTTCCATTGTCTTTTTTCCACATTATGGAAGTCAGTGGCTACCGTCAGCTGTTTGGTTACAATTATCCTTCAGAATATCTTTTTTTGTGTTCAAACATTTTTTGGAACAACATGAGGGTGAGCAAACCATAACAGAATGTGCATTTTTGGGTGCACCGTCCCTTTAATCATATTCTGGTTATACTGTGGTTGCATTTCCTCTCAGCACTATGGTAAATCCAAACAGTGACCGAAAGACTGGTTTGAAATGAAATGACTCGGTAGACTCACCCATACTATGGCCTGCAGCTGGTTGGCCGTCTTCAGCAGCAGCCGCCGGAGATCAGACATTGAGAAGTGAAAGGCAGACTGCTGGAGACACAAACACAGCAGGAAGGCGGCAGTCAGTTTGTGTGCGGCCGGATCCCGCTCCACCATGCTGAAGATCTCCTTCAGGACCCTGGACTCATGCTCCACCTCATACAGCAGAAGCAGCTCGGCACCGTCCGCGTCTCTGAAGCAGGCTCTCGCTCTCACGCACAATCTACAGAGACCTGGCCGTCTGCTCGCCTGACTGACCTCAGCAGGGGTCACGACCTTTGGACAGCTGGGGTCTTTATACATAAAGAGGTAATGATCTCCCAGCGCGATGAGGTCTCCTGACTGCAGCTCCGTCTCGTGTTTGATCACGGCTCCGTTGCGCTTGACCATGGCTGTGTCGAGGGGTTTCAGTCGAGTCTCGGTCTCCAGACGCCGGACGCTGCAGTGAGCGGGCAGAAGATCAGGAGCCCAGAGATTCACGCAATCCACGTCGCTCTCAGTCTCACTGCGAGGCTTTTCAATGTGACGTCCGAATACTGTACAGCTATTGATCAGCGCATAGATGACAAAGTCCTGAGGAGGGAATGAAATATATAAAGTTCTCGACCTTTTGGGAAGATCAACGTGACGAGAAACTATAATCGTTTGGACTTGATCCACTTTTCTAACACAATATATGTCATTTTAGGAACCCTCAATTGAACAAACCATAAACAAGTGAACAATTCTTAGTCTTTGACATGCATTAGTCAACCCCCTGAAACTAAAATCTTTGGTTTAAATATAAATAAATAAATAAATAAATGAATAATTAAAAAAAATAAATAAAAGAGTTATGGCCTGCATAGTGATACACCATTTTAATTTTAGTACTCATAAGGAAAATTAAAACTGAATGAAAATCACGTAAAAATGAAAAAATGGTAATCTGAGTGAAATGTTAAATAAATGCAGAAACTTAAAATATATATGAATCTCAATCTGGAAATATAAACACTAAAGAAAAGGTTTTGTGGTCCAGGGTCACATATATACAAAAAAGTAGTAATAATAAATAAGTAATTAAATTATTTTACAGTGAACCATTTTATGCAGCATTATATATATATATATGGTCAAAAATATCATAAAAAAATATGTAGAATATTTTTTCATGTTGCAATAATAAATTGCTTACTGAGACCAAAATATGATTTATTTTTATATAATATTATTTTTACATTATAAATGATTACAGTATCATTAATAATAGTAATATCCACAGCATAATCAATGCCAAGGTTTGTTTCCCAGGGACAGGCTGGCATCTGTTAGAACAGTCGTTACAGGTAGGGTGTATATACTGTACAGTATGTGTACACGTGTGCGTTTGATCATTTACGGTTGTCATCAAACACAGCTAATCTGACAGGAAGTGTGTCCACCCTTCGGACGCTCTGCTTTGGACACTCTACTTCCTGTCCAGCGTGAACACTAAGCCTGTTTTTGCATACGCATTCATTTTTCATGCCATTTTTCCTCTGTTTGGCACACTCTGTTATTTTCCAATGGCATCGAAGGGATGTGGGATCATTTTTTTCCATGGTTCATTGACGTCACCTGTGTTGTATTATTCAGAGGGAGTGAATCTCTGTGATTGTAAGATTGTCAATTCTGATCACAGACTGAATTATTTTCCTAAAACAAACAAAGTGAGTGAAAATCCCTGTAATTGTGTAGTTTCACATCACTGGTTCATGTCAAAACATAAAGCATCACGCTGAAGTCTCCAAATGTTTTCAGAAACCAAATTCATGTTATATATAATTAAATGAAAATAGATAATAGTTTAAATGAATATTAAATGCTATTAGCTAAACGTAAGTCTGTATAGTACATAATACATCTTTATATGTAATTTACTGCTGAATTTATGATAAACTAAAATATACTTTAATGTAATTTCCATTGAAACTTGCATGTAATGAATTGGAATAATTTATTTGTACTTTATGATGTATTTGGTGTAATGATAATTTAGTACATTTAAATATATTAACTTTAATTTAATACTAAATAGTTTAAATTATAACCAGTTATTTTACATGAGCTTCATAACATTAGTCAATACATCAAACAAAGTGTACTTTTTCAGAGCACAACTAATCATTATCAAAATTATGCATTAGTGTATTACACTAAGTTATCTTTAATAACTTAGGTGGCCTTTTATTTCATGAATGTTATTACCTGCATGTACAGTTTTTTTTAAATATACTTTTAAGATTTAAAGTAGGCTACACTACAAATGCTTATTAAAGACAATTAGGTTAAAAAAAACCTATGCTAGAAACATGATTTACGTTGGTCAACATTACTAGCATGTTTCTAACATAATTATGAGGTTGTTTCTAACATAATTACAATTAGCATGTTGCTAGCATGTCTTATTAGCATGCTGGAATGTTTTAGCATAGCATGTTGCTAGCATGTTATTGGCATGATTTATTATGTTGCTAGCGTGATTTAGCATGCTGTGATATTCAGCTTAAACACTTTCCACGTATCAAGGTTTTTACGCACTGAGTCAGAAATTCTCGTCCAAACTTTTCATACAGTATGTTAAAAAATAAGTCCTCACATTGTGGCGATCACATTTACACACTGCTTCCGAAACATTCCTCCGTTCTACATTTACACTTTTATCCAAAGCGACAAGCTGACATACCAAGCGACTTATCGTCATAAAAACATTCAGGATCAGGTTTGATTTTCTACGTTTTTGCATCCCAAGGAAGTATTTTAATAGGAAAGGATAACGAATACACACAAAAAAAATGTATTGATATTATTATTTTTTCGTATTTGTCATCCTTTCTAATCAAAGTGCATGCTACTTATACGAAAAGACATTTTTTTTATGATGAACAAAAGTTTCTGAGGCAGTTTGTAAATGTGATTTTGTAGTTTTTTGTAGTTTCAATCATCCGTTATGTGACAAAAATAATGCAAATTGTAAGTCAGCTCAGTTAGAAATAGAAACGGTCTAAAGGTTTGGTTTGGTGGTTGTGGTTTAAAAGTTCTGAGGTTAAATAGTAAATCGGATAGATCAGTAAATTGACTCTCTCAAGCCAAAATACGCTGCACTGATAACTTCATGCCACTGAATTCCAGAAATAGTGTTGCATGTGTTTGATTGGAGGGAGGAAAGACAGACGCCCCGGTGAAGTGAGCCAGAGATATAGTGTGAGTCTGTCCTACCTGTCTGTAACTGAAGCCCTGCAGGAGCAGGAAGTATGGGAAGTCCAGAGGCGGGTGAATGGAATACTGTGTGGCGCTGTCATCGCTGCTCTCCGTCTCCTCACGTTCATTAGCAGGACACTGTGTTGCTTTGTCGGCCTCTGCCTCTGGATCCTCCTCCTGCGTTCGCTCCATACAGGTGCTTTGAGCTTCAGCTGTCAGATCTGTGTCACTGAGACTCTTAAACAGATTGAGTCTGCCGTCCTCACTCACACATACGTCCAGCGGCACGGACTTCCCTCTGCAGCGTGTCTTCTGCAGCTTACGTGCCTGTGCGTTTATACCTGGAGAAGGTGTTAAAGGAATAGGTCAGCCAACAATTGACTCACCCTCAGGTCATGCAAGATGAGTTTGCTTCTGCATCAGATTTGGAGAAATGTAGCATTGCATCACTTGCTCACACCAATGGATGCTCTGCAGTGAATGGGTGCCGTCCGAATGAGAGTCCAAACAGCTGATAAAAACAATCCACACCACTCCAGTCTATTAATTAACGACTTGAGTAAACAAAAGCAGTGTGTTTGTAGGAAACAAATCCATCATTTTTAACAAAAGAATTAGTCCGTAATCCATGAAGCTTCCTCAAGTGGAAAAGTTGTGTGGTCTGAATCAGGACAGAAATCTGCACAGATCAAGCACTCTAAACAAATATGTGGGTAGATTTTGATGTGAGAGGACAACAGGAGATGGACTTTTTCACTGGAGGAAGTGTTATTACAGATTAGGGACTCCTATTTTGGACAGAAAGTTGGATAATTGTGATGAATTGTGACTCTTATTCTGACGGCACCCATTTCAGAAGATCCATTGGTTAGCAAGTGATGCAACGCTACAATTCTCCAAATCTCGTAAGGTTTTGGATGAACTTATCCTTATTCATAAACAAGAAGATAAAGAGTAACAACAAGAAAACAAGAGTAAATATCTTACGTATCTTGAATTAAGACATTTTTTATATTTTAGCTAGAAACAAGACAAAAAATCTAAGATTATCCTTTTTTGCAGTGTATAAATAACATCTTTAATGCAAATGTGATTGTCATGTCGAGGGATACCAGCGGTCACAGTGTCCTGGTCTTTAGAGTTGTTTTCTTCTACAGTGGTTTTGCGCTGGATCTCAAAGCGGCGAGCGAATCCTTCTTTGGGTTTCCAGAGCGATTGCAGCAGCAGTGGTTTCTCATTGTCTCCCACCACACGAACACATTCAGTCCTCCAGCACTGGGTTCCAATACAGCCGATCACGTCACATAACACGTAGTCATCAGCGTCTTCTTTGCTCAGGGAGTATCTGAGATAAATACAAACAGCAGAATAACTGATTTGCATGAAATAATGGGATATATATTCATACCACTGTACAAGGGTCCACTTGGATCACTTGGATACCTCAAAAACTCTGTTCTGCTCAGCAAAGCTGCCTTTATTTAATCAAATATAGTCAAAACTGTTTTCTATGTGAATTCTATGTTATTACTGTGATCAAAGCTGCAGAACTGTGAAAGAATGGAGAGATTCAGCATCTGAGAGCTGACGCAGCACTCGATCCAAAGTGGCTTCACTAAGGAATTCATTTTGCCATGAATTTCAACTTCTCCAAACCGACCGAGACATTTGGTATGAAAACTTCTCATGCAGTTACAATGGACTTCAACCAATGTGCACAAAGGCCGTTTTGTGCAGTTACTTAAATCCAAACCCTTTCGAAAATCATCTGGAGTTTTTGTTCAAATAGCAACCCCATTATAAATCTTTATATTAATTTTTAATAACATTATTTACATTTAAATATTATTTCACACAACCCAGAGTATATTTGAACTACATTTACTTACATTTATTGCAATGTAAGCTTTTTAGCTTTTACCCGGCTTTTATTATCTGTTGATATTTGGACACTAGGTGCATTTTCCCTGTTACATATTTTAGTAATCATCATAATATAGGTATCCCTTGAAAGTTTGAATACAGTGATTAAAACCTTTTTCAACTTAGAAAAAGTAATGTAACTTTATTCTTCTTAACAGGCAGTTTTTTGTGGTGATCATAATGTTGTATAAACATTACTAAATGTTTGTTAAATCATTATAATAACTTTATTTTAATCTACAAAATGTAACATCAATTGATCCTTCATTTTTAATATCATAAGAACATTAAATATCCATTTTATTACACTGATTAATAATTAAATTATTTAAACATTATAAACACATTAGAATGTTCATCAAGTAAAAGTAACATTATGAGGATGTTGATCGCAAAATGCTTTCTCTAAACATGCTTAAAGTTATAATAACGTACTAAAAAACATAACTAAGATTTTTTGGAAGCAATTTATTTTGATAGTCTGCTTTAGGCATTCTATCAACAATAAGTAACTTTGTCACTTCATGTCAACTAGCAGTCATTGGAGTATTAGTAGTGTCATGGGTAAAGAATCACACAACAAGGAGAGCTCAAAATAAATACCCCACAGGGTGGGTTTATTTACAAAGTGGGTGAACAAAATTGTTGAGATCGGTGCTTCGGTGAGTGGTGTGCTCTCTTCCTCGTGCTGCAGTGGGTCTGTGAAGTGCTCCTGTGGGGCTGTATAAAACGTCTTAGGAAAACAGTCTTAGGTTTTGCATATTTAATACAGTTTACCTGCCAATAACCTTTGGCCGAGGTCCAGCATTGAGATGTACCAGGCACATCACAGGCGGTCCAGCAGCTTATCCACCCGAGGCATGGGGTAGCTGTCGAACTTGGACACTTCGTTGAGGTGCCGGAAGTCATTTCAGAAGTGGGGGGTGCCACCTGGTTTCGGAACCATCACGATAGGGTTGGACCACGGGTTGCGTGATGGCTCAATCACCCCTTACTTTAGCATCTGCTGCACTTCCTCCTCGATAGCCTGTCGACAAGCCTCAGGGATGCAGTAGGGCCATTGCCAGATGATAACTCCTGGTGGTGTCCAGACGTCATGCTGGAGAACGGTGGTCTGCCCAGGGAGAGGAGAGAACACATCAAAGAACTGATCGACCCCCCTTCTGGGCAGCTGAGAGATGAGGATTGATGTCCACAACCACGGATCAGAGGTGGCAAGGGCTGCAAGCTGGTCTCTAGTCCTGACCCATTTCTTCAGCAGATTGATGTGGTACAGCTGGTCAGCTCTCCTCCGTCCTGGCTGATGGACATGGTATGTTACCAGCCCAAGCTTCTCTAGTACCGTGCAGGGTCCTTGCTAGGTGGCCAGGAACTTGCAGGCAGTGTTGGGGACTAGGACCATGACTCGGTCTCCGGGCTGGAATTCCTCTGGTTGAACTGCCCGGTTGTAGTAGCACTTT
>JAUMHR010000062.1:726342-738961 GCA_032361145.1 Enteromius fasciolatus | reverse complement strand
TACCTTGAGCTTCAGAAAGCGATGCAAAGGGGTCTTGACCAAGCGTCAAAATGTGACGAGTTGGAGTGAGACTGTGTTGATATTCTAGAACTGAGTTAACACCCTATAAGCAAATGTCTACTACTGTAGCTAGTTATAACTTTTTTGTTACCATGAGGTAATGGTTTTTGCAGGAAGCACAATTATACAATGTTTTTCATGTGCACAATGCTAACACCGACTCTTCTAAATCATTAGAAAAAAAACATTAGAACTTTTAAAGAACATCATGTTGCTCAAAGATGCATGAAAAAGCCCTTAATTTCAACATTTATTCTCCCTATTTTGTCTCTTGCAAAGCATGCTGGGAACTAGAAACCCGCTATCCTGCTAACAGCAGAAATTATTAATGGAGTTCTAGTGCAGATGAATTATGTAAACCACTATTTTACAAATTTAAATGGATTGTACAAAATGAAACGATGCTGTGAGAAAATGTTCAGGAATTGTTGCATTAGCTCATTTTAAAATTCAAGATAGCAGCATTTATGTACACTGGGTAAAATAAGTATTGAACTATTTCTCAGTAAATATATTTTTTAAGGTGCTGTTGACATGACATATTCACCAGATGTCGGCAACCCGAGTAATTCATATATTCCAATGTGTCATTACGTTTTATTAGACATAACTTAATTTCTGAACGTATTTGTTTTTTTCTTTGTGTGTATGAATTACGTGGGTTATTTTCGACATGCTGAAAATTTCATGCCAGTGGCACCTTTCGAAATATTTATTATATTATATATATATAAGCTTCTTTGCTTCTTTGTGCCTTTTTCCATAAACCGTTACATGACAAAGTGTGCGTGTGTGTGTATATACATATATATATGTGTGTGTGTGTGTGTGTGTGTGTTTGTGTGATAAATAGTAGACACTCAAGAACTATAGAGACATATTAGTTGAGCTCTCACAGATTTATTCATTTATTTTGATAATTATGCAACATTATTCAAAGCATAAACCATACAATATGTCCACCCTGTCAATGACATATATTACTGTTTAATATGTTTTCATTGCAAAATTGAGATGCAAATTAGGTAGGTCAATATTTATGATGAACCTTTCCTAAACAGGGTCATTAAAAACCTATAATAATAATGTTATAATTACATTAGCCCCATTCATTTTAGTTATTAGCAATATTAACTACAATATATTTCCACCCTGTGATGTATCATGTATGTGTACATTTTTGGGAACAATGACAGGATGGACATTGTGAGCTTCAATTAACTTACATTAACATATTTTTAAAAATATTGTATTAAAATCACTTCTGCCATATATTTTATGCCAACAAGGTGGACATGTTAAACTTTGGCAAAGCAAGTAAGCGAACTCATACAAAGAAAACATCAGCATCTCAGCAAAGTCAGCAATACAACAGGGTGGACAACCATTCAGTGACATGGACAAACTCTTCTTTTTTATTAAATAAAAAATATTGTTTTTATTACTGAATGATCAATACACTCAAATTGAGCAGTATCCTATTTAACAAAATATTATTAGGAGAACAAAATTAAACAATTTTATGCTTTGACAATATTTTACTAGCATTCATATTTAATGAGCAGTGCATGGAGCATAGCAAAATAACATGCACCCTCTTACAGAAAACAAACAAAAAAAGAGCCAATTAGTGCTTTTGATTTGAATGTAAAAAGGTATCCTAATATAACACACTCTTTCATAGTTATTTTTATGTTATGTCATCTCATCATAGCAAATGAGTTGTTTATGTATCAGGCACCAAAATTCTCCCTGTGATACCGACATATATATATATACAGTATGTTTCACAAAGCCTGTAGTTCTTCTATTTTGGTCTTGAATTGATTGAACTGTGTTTTGTAATATAATAAAATATGCTAAACTATGCCTGAATTTGAAATAGACTGATTTGAATATTTCCTTCTGGATATTTTCTAGGCATGATGTAATAGCATTTTCTACTCATGCGTTTGATTTTTCCATTAATATGTCCACTTTCTTTTTTATATATAGTTTACATCCCAGAGCATGCAGCATGTAATGTGAATGCAATCTTAAATCAAGTATGCATTTTTTAAAGCTCAATATGTGACGTCCAGGGGAGAACTTCACAAGAAGTGCTTGAATATTTCATTAGAGGAACTATGGATGGTATCGTTAAAAAAAAAAAAAAAAAAACAGAGATAGAGAGGGAAAGAAAAGAAAAGAAGGGAAAAAATAGAACAACTAAGAAGCTGTAACTTAGCAACTGCTTTAAGGCTTCATAATCAGAGGATTGTGTAGGACGAACTTAAAAATATTCTAAATCTTGTTTCTTAATGTTATTCCTGCTAATTAATTTATGATAACTGAATAACAATATGCTGTTTTAGTTTGATCTTTTCATTCGCTCAGTCGGTGTAACCACACAACTGAATGAATCTGCTTTTAAACTGCAAAATTTATTCGACCAAATTTCTAAGAGCTCTTCTCAAAATACAGTTACATAACAGAGTTGAACATCTCTTAAAGCCCAACACAGGCACTTCACAATACCTGCCTGAGAAAGCTGTTGAACCATGTGACTTCATGCAGATTAGTCCCATGCCTACAATAGCATCATGTTGGTTTACTGAACTATCTAGTGCTATAATTACTACCACACCGTAGCTACACGACTGGCATGATGTATGTACAGTTGCAGCGATGGTGTCAGTCAAGCCCTTTATGAATCATTCATCTCCAAAGCATCTGTGTTCAGCTCTCTGCAGCCTAATCCAGCTGCAGCTCCAGCTTTCCGTAAGATTAAAAGTAATTAAGGGGCGCAGGGAGCGATTCATGGTACAAAGAGCAGCCAGACGGAGTGTACAGAGTGTCCCGAAGACTCGAGTTTACGCAGGTTGTTGGAGGAGACAGTATTGGAGGGAAAGACGCGTTCAGAGCCTGCTGGAGACAATCTGTCACTTAACAACAGTAACGCTTTAAGTGACTTCTTATGACAGCTGTTTTCTAGCACTTGCATAAAGTCTGCAGGAACTGAAATCAATGACAGCGTGCAGGAGTCGGAGAATAGGATACAGACTGTTATAGGAAATCTATCCAGTGCTGTTTGCAAAATTTGTCCAGCACTTTCTGCACAAGGGCTGTGGTCTGGCTAAATACCAGTGGAAACCCATGCAATTTTATATTTATATAAAAAGGCAA
Organism: Enteromius fasciolatus; assembly: GCA_032361145.1. Taxonomy (NCBI): domain Eukaryota; kingdom Metazoa; phylum Chordata; class Actinopteri; order Cypriniformes; family Cyprinidae; genus Enteromius; species Enteromius fasciolatus. The sequence goes on along the minus strand of JAUMHR010000062.1, from coordinate 735,736 downwards.
GTAAAAAGCTGACGAATATGTGTGGTAATGTGTGTAGAGAGGAAATGAAGACCCACTCCTCTGCTAGAGAGAGAGAGAGAGAGAGAGAGAGAGAGAGATGCTCATAGACGGACGGTGACGCCAGCGTTTGATGCAAGAGCGAAAGACGGTAGGCGGACCGTTCAGATAGGTCTGTTCGGGATAGGATACTGACTGCCACTTCACTTCACCTTGGCAAGAGCCAACACACCCGCCCGAAGCAGTAAAGTCAAGGTAAGTGCTGATCAAGACTGACTGCACTCTTTACGTAACCACAAAAAAAGCGATTCAATTAGCTCATGAATATCAGACGTGTTGATATGCATCTCTTTATTAAGATTTTTTGTAAATGTATAACATAGAATTTACAAAACACTGATAAGATGGAAGTCAAACTGGCTTTTGGATTGCCATTAAAGCATCGATTGCATATGCAACTGTATTTTAGGTACATGTTTTCCAAACCAGATCGACATGCATTGCCATGTATGTAGTGTTTAAAAACTCTACATTTACATAGGATGTTTACATAATAGCAAATGAACCTGCGACCCAATGTGCATCCTATCCATCCTAAATTCTATGTGATATTAGTAGCTAATTTTCAATACTTGGGCAGTATGCACATTGAAACGCGTGGACAACCACGAGTGCATTTCAAATAGTGACAATAAATGCTTAACACACACCGTTCTGGCGCTGTTTAATCTGAGTCAGTGTGCAAACATTTAATTAGCTAACAATTAAGTTCGTCTCTGCTTCTTCCCAGAGCGAGATGGGAAGCGACACGTAAAGGCTCGTTTGACAAGAGTTCGTCGGAAATCCCAGCAGTGACGCCCAGCTGAGTCAAACACAAAACCGCGCTGGGGGCAGAATATCTGCTTTAAATGAATGGCGCCTTTCATCAGCATCTCCACAAGCAGCGGCTCGTCGTCAGGGACGCGGGACTCGCGAACACCGGAGGACCAGCGCGCCTGAAGAGGGAACCACAGAGAGCTGTCCAGGGTCCTGAAGACGCGCCGCGCCATGGGTATACGCCACTTTCTGCTGCTGCTCATTTATCTGGACCCGCTCAACGTATTCGGCACAGTGACTTCCAAACGAGCCAAACCTCCTTCCAAAAGGACTCAGAAGCCGAAGGAACTTAACGGCACCAGCGTCGCGCCTTCCGCGTCCACGCAGCGGATCACGCAGGTCATTCCGGCGCTCACGCACGAAACCTGCCTGGGCTACTACGACGTGAGCGGCCAGTTCGATAAGGAGTTCGAGTGCAACAACACCGACCACCGCTACTGCTGCGGCTCGTGTTACTTGCGCTTCTGTTGCCAGTTTAAAGGCAACCGGTTGGAGCAGAGAGTATGCAAGAACTACGTAAAACCTGACTGGGTGAAAACTGTGCCCCCTTCTCCTGTTCCAACAGGTGACCCTTACGATCCGAGCATGGACCAAACGAACACCGCGGTCTACATCACCTGCGGTGTCATCGCTTTTATTATAGTCCTTGGGGTTTCCACTAAAGTCGCCTACGACAAAGCAACCCAACCACCTCAGGAAATGAACATTCACAGGTGAGCGCCTCGCATACATTTTCCTACAAATTTAGGGCTTCTAAACTTTTCCTAACGAGATCAAATTCTCATGGGCATATTAGCGCTTTGGAGTGATTGATAACGTTGCAAGTGGACTGGATAGAAGAGCTCGCACCATCTGCGGTATCTGCAGCTCTTTTGTTTCTCCATATGGAATATCACACAGGCTAACAGGGCTTTGATCAAAATGCGGTAGAGCCAAGCACACACCCTTCATTTCTGTGTTTGGGTGAGAGGGTTTATGCCTCATTACTGACGCTTCGATTTTCCCCTTCATTTGGTGGGCACAACGAGCGCAGATTCATCACAGTGTCTGCCTGTCTGGACACAGAAGCACACACCGATCACGCAGGACACGACTATCACTCCCTGTTCATTGGCCACTTGGTTTATTAAGCTGGATTGGCAGCTTTGAGACTGAGAGCTTCAGAACATTTTAATTGTGTTGTGAGAACAGTTCCCTCAATCACCAGTTTGGGATTTGCTCATGCTATACCCAGGTGTGCAATTAATATCCATAGAAATATATTCAAAATATAAAATAATTTTGCTGCAGCCAATTTGAATGTGTTTGAGCTTCACACTCAAATCCTCTAGCACAGTCTGCCCCTTTTCATTTTGCATGAACGTCTTGCTCTGGTGTTTGAAATAATGTCTGCTACAGTAGCACATTTTAACTGGTCTGTATTATATACACAAATAAACACCAAAAAGCAAGCAAGCAAACAAACTGAGTGCTGTTGACTTCTCAGTCAGTTCAGCTACTGCGGGGTAACGAATGCAAAAATAATTCAGTTTCTCTGGCAACAGTAAACATTTACAGAGCTAACGGTGACTTTCATAATGCGGCTGTGAATGCACATCCTCTGGGCTTCCCATATATACGAGGTGCAACTCTGAGAATATTGAAATATGGCTCACCGGTGATTAAACATTTATTTATAGATGTTCTTTCGTTATTCCTGTACAAATCCAATGGAATTAGACCTGAGAGTAGCTGGAGGTGATCTTTCACCCAAACACTGGAAAGGTGGTGTTGTTGTTTTTGACTTCATATCATATAGTTCTCCATTTCTCTCCACAGAGCCCTAGCAGATATTCTTAGACAACAAGGACCCATACCTATATCTCAATACGACTGTGAGAACTTTGCGGCGATGAACAGCTCATCCAAAGATAACACTCCACAGCGTGCAGGCTCCAAAAACCACTACACCCCAGTCCACAGCTCTAAATCCAATCACGGTAAGCAGGCCTGGTGCTGTTTGAACTTGTGTGGAAAAGCCAAACCGAATGAGTTACTTTCACCTGATTGATTTATGTGAGCAAACCATCACGGGACCTAATAAGTGACGGATGGGGAACAATCTTTTTAGGCAGCAATTACAGGTGCCTCAGCTGATTGGTGTATACTGTAAAAAAAATCGGTAAAATTTACGGTAAAAAAAACTGACAGCTGTCGTTGCCGGAATGTGACTGTAAACAAATACGGTAATAAGGTTTTAGGTTTTACGGTTATAAGTTAAATTTACCTTATTTAACTCAATTTTATTAAGGTGCAGGTGATTATGAGAAAGTCACATAATGAACCAAAGCCCATCAAAGCAGCTATATGAACATATATAGAAGGAGCTCAGTTTCATTCACACAACTAAACACCATCATGATGAGACTCATTAAACTCAGATATGCACTAAACATTCTTTTAACAACATTAAATGTGACACACAACCCTAATAAACAAAACTGATTAAAAAAAAAACAAAAAAAACAACTAAGAAATGGTTATATCAAAGAAAAAACATAAAATTCGAACAACATTTGAAATGCAGGGTATTCTGGGAACGTCAGTTTATGTATTCCGGCAATAACAGTTTTTTACTGTTAAAATCACAGCCATTTTGTTACAGTGTTAACATCTTTCTAAGCTGTCAGCATGACACTCTAAGTCCCATAAGAAAACATTGAATGAAAAAATATTGCGTTTTAACCAGATTTGACTAGATATTTCATTGCCTGTTTTTGTGATTATTATTTATTTATAAAACCTTTGCCTCATCCACCCTCTTTTCCCCCCCTCCGAGCTTGAATGCATGCATTCTGGAATTACCGCCTTAGCATTTTGCCAAAACGAGACATCAGAGTTGGCAGCACAATTAAACCAGCTACCTTTTGGAACAGCATTTGCATCTGCAGCCTTCGTGTGACGCCGCAAATGTTGTCTCTGTAAGCCGCTCGCTAGGCTTTGGAACAGAGCACTGGACAGCCTTCAGTCACAGTTATGATATTGGCATATAGGAGAATATGTATCAGAGGCTTGTTGTTGGATTGCTTATGTTGTGCTGCAGACCATGTGCTAGATGCCTGTCAGATGGCTTGCTTGGTAAACGTCTGATTTCTACATGCCATATTTATAAGGGAGTCAATTATAGAATGGCCATAAAGATCCGTCTCCTCTCAGTTGTGTTTGGATTGAAGGCTGTGCTGTATTTCATTATGTTCAAGGTCAGGAGGGACTTCAGAGCACTGTTGGACGTTCTCATGAGTTATGATCGCACAAACGACAGTTTTGACTTGAGGGAGATAAATGTCACTCATATGGCAACAACAGCAAACCCAGGGCGGTTTATATTTAAGGTTATCCCTCTAGAAGATCTACAGCTCTTGAAACCCCTTGTTATGTGCTTTAAGTGAGATTTATGCTCTGCATGTTTTCCATATCCTCATTACAAAGCGACCTTGTAGTGCAGAATGATGTAAATGATGTCACCTGACTCCTGAACTGGGACCAGGGTCGATATATGCACTGCAGCTCATTAGCCCAAGATCTTTAAGATCCTTCCTCTATTTGTTGCATTTATTGAAATATTCCTGGTTCGATACAAGTTTGACAGCATGGTATGATGATTACCTCAAGACAAATTTCACTGAAGAAGTGAAATATCACTGGGTTACAGTGAGATCAATTTTGGTGGATTTAAAAGCAAAAATGTGAATCGTACAATGGTAGAAAAACACTTACATCAGGCTACTGTTAAAATGTCTGTATTTAAAGTGATGTTGAGGTTTAAACATTATGTTTTCAAGCAAGTGACTTTAGATCGGAATGCTAGGTAACTGATTCTTTGTCACCCAAATCATGGTAACTGGTATATTTATGTGTGTGAGACCCTGGACTACAAAACCTGACATAAGTGTCAAGTTCTAATATGCTAAAGAAATAAGCTTTCCATTGATTTATGGTTTGTAATGTAAGGACAATATTTGGCCGAGATACCATTTAAATATCTTGGAAAAAAAAAAAAAATCACAAAATCAAAATACTGAGAATTTAATAAAAAAAAAAGTTCTTAGCAATGTGTGTTATTAATCAAAAATTATGTTCATACATTTACAGTAGGAAATGTCCAAAATATCTTCATGGAATATAATCTTTACTTAATATCCTAAAGATTCTTTGGCACAAAAGCAAAATCTATAATTTTGACGCATACAATGTATTTTGGGATAGAGTATAGTTATATTAACTTACTTTTCCTCTTTCACTCCAAGAGTATCCTTAAACTGAGTTAGCAGCTGGTGAACTTTTATTTGTAAGTTTATTTAACTCGAAATTTTTACAGTGCAGCGACTTAAGTGGGCCAGAGTCACACACATGTATACATATATTTTTTCACGGTAATTAATGTCATGCCACAAGTGCTTATGTTATTTATACTTACTGGTGTATTGATGCAGCTGTGTGTTCATATAGGACGCTGTGAGCTGGAGCAGTGCTGGGTTGTGACTTTGTGTTGTCAGCCATGACAGCCTAACAACATCTCATTCCCAGGAAGTGAAGCCAGTATTTTCACCAGAGACCCCAAGTCCTGTCCCGGGTCGATGTTAAGGGACAGCGACAGCCTCTACAGAAGCGTGTGTAATTGGCATACAAATTGGAGTGCGATGTACTGATAGCATTTACTGAATCAAGTCAAAGAGAAAATGCATATTCACATGCCTTGGTGCACAGGAGCATTTAGTGCAGGGAAGACATTGGTCTAAAATTGTGTTCTGAGAGAATAATCCATGTTTCAATTGCACGACAACATTGCTCTTAACACAACTGGACTCTCTTTATCGAATAATGCAGGATATTATAAAATGGCAGCCTTGGGAAAGTGCAAAAAGGCTTGACGTGGAGCAGGATGCACTGAATGTTTGCAGTCAGGCGATTAAAGAACGGTTTGACATTGAGAAACATGCATGCATAAAATATTTGGTTAGATGTATTATGAACACATAATAACGGCGCCTCGAAGGAAAGTAGTGCAGCGGCAGCTTAGTGAATGTGTTTCTGTATGTGTTTGCTCAAATATTGCTTTAAGAGAGCAGCATTGCATGTATAAAATGTGTCTAGCTTATTAAACTCTGATGTAATTAGTTTAATTAAGATGTGGAGCGCCAATGGGCAATTTCATAATGATACGGCTCTACACATTTTGGAACTTATTGCATCCTCATCTCCACACTTAGCAATTAATATTAAAGTTGGACAGGCCATAAAAACGTAGTGGAATAGCGGCTGAGATTTCTCCCCGTAGTTTGCCAAGCCTTACCTGCGTCCCGCGTGAGAGCTGGAGGCACCGACGTGTTTTTCCTCCGCCACATCTGCGTCAAGGAACAGAATCTCAAGGACTCTTACTAATGGTTTCCGGCTCTCAAGTCCTTACCATTTAGACAGCGTCGGATTGTTGCCCCCGTGGCAAGGTTGAGCACACTTTTTTGGTTTTCCTCAGGGGGGCAATATAACAGCCTGTTAAATTCAGCTACATAGTCATGTAACGGCACAGCGTAATGAATTCTCAGCAAGACGGCTCACCTGTGCACTAGATGCTTTGGGCTTCTCAGGGTTTAGTGTGAAAGAAGTTTATTGTAGCTTTATTGCATTCTCTACCCCCTGCCTCATGTTCATTTATTTGATTCAGAGGACTGTGTCAGATCTTTCCCTTACCTGAGTGCTGTGCTGTTGTTTTTTCTGTTTGTCCAACTGTTCCTAGTGATCCAAAGCGAAAGGCTGAACACGCAGGCTCTCAGTATGAGAATCTGTCCGTCTCTGAAGCCTCTGTAAACAACATTTTAACATAGTGTTTCCTGCAGCTCAACCTTTTGATTCTTCGGCCTTGTACATCCTGTCATGCTTGTTATTTAGCTATTCGATTAATTTACTATATAAAGCATATTTAATACATTTCTAAGGCCTCTAAATGATCTACGAGATCCACACGTTGTTTTTAATCTTGTCATACACAAATTACTACATGCCTTCTGTCGACTGATTAATAGTTTAGACTTCTCAGTCAGAAGGTATTAGGTTTCGGTTGTACAAATGTCCACCTTCAGCTCGTGCATCAAGTGTCTTTTTGCTGTCCGATATTAAACATAGGTATGGTTTTGATATTGTAATTAATATTTCAGCATGTGCTGGTTAGGTTTTGAAGCAGGGATGGTGGTTTGAGCTGGTTTAAGCTGGTCCTGAAGCAGGTGCTTGTTGCTTAGGACCAGCTTGAACCATCTCAAACCAGCATCCAGAACCCATGCTTCAAAACCTACCAAACCAACATATGCTGTTTTTTTATTTTTTAATTCATTGGAGAAATAATATTTCCAAGCCTCTAATACCTCTCCAATCTTATTCATTTGCAATAAAATATGAACACAATACGTACATAGTGCTTATTTATGATTTAAGTACAGTACATAGAAGATAATGCCAACTAATATAAAAAAGGGGGACCCTGTAATTTATGGGTGAATATTGTGTACAGTTTTAGGAATGGAAAACATTAGATTCTGTGTTCACTAAAGACCACAAGCACTTAGATATGTTGGCTAGATTTGAGTGACCACGACTGCACTGAACTCCCAGATGGTGCTCAAGGTTATCGTTCGACTTTTCTGACTCCTCCATGTACATGCTGGTATTTCATTGATAATTAGAACGTCAAGAATAAATATAACACCTCAGACGGTGTCAGCATCTAATATTCTCATGACAGAGCAATGTGTTGTTGGGTGGACAAGGTGACTTTACCTATGAATTATGGAAAGTCATAAGTCTTGAAATGCACTGGGATTTTTGCTTGTTATGCTGCTGATGGCTGTTTACCTTGGAAGCAACGTGTGACAGGACACTGAGTGATCTTCTACGTTAATGTTCTGGTGTACCTTTACAGGGGCACATTACTCGAAGGAGAGCACTCGAGGCGGCGGCCATGACCTTCACAACTTCATATCGTCTGGCTTTGTGACGCTTGGCCGGAGCAACGTAAAAGGTAACAGGATTCTATACCACCACTTAAATACACTGATAGCATGCGTCCATAACAAAGAAAGTGTAAAAAAAAATAAAAAACATTTATCATGTTGGCTATGAATTTGCAGTGCCGGTTGATAAAACTAAATCTGCTTTGGTCCAAAACTCTCGATTATTTCGTTTTTGTTGGTATATATTCGTAATTCTAAGCTCACTTACACTGTTTAACCACTGGAGCACAGAACTTGTTTTTCTTTTTTCCTCAGTCAGTGTTTCTGTCCGTTCCTTTCTGTATAAATTGCAACTGGAAATGACCTCTCATGCGTAAAGATAAAAAAAGATTTAGATTGTGAAGTTCATGACATTTTCATGTTGAGTAGTATGTTATACGAGCTTTGCATGAAGCCAAGAAACAAAGCGACTGGATCACAGTATGTGAGTGAGATTTTTCAGCACTGTTATTAGTGTAGATGATGTGAAGAAGTACACTTTAAACCCTGAAGGTTGTGGTTTCGTATATAATTTTTTTCTAGCAACAAAAAATATTAACACTTTAGTATAGGGACCAATTCTCACTATTAATGCCCAATCCCAATTCTACCCCTTACCCCTACACTTTCCCTACCCCTCCGTTTGACGTGTTCATGTGTAGGGGTAGGTTTGTCTCAGTTGTCTTTTGGAGGGGTAGGGGAAAGGGCTAGATAACCCTCGAAACGAAGATTTTTTGGGACCTCACTTCAAACAAAGGGCTAAGAGAAATTTCCAACATGGCTGCTCACTCGAGCAAGCAGACCCATTAATGTACGTTATCTTTGCCATTAATAAGGATTATTATGATCATTTTTCTTGCATTTGTGTTTACGGTGATATCCTGTAAAGAAATGTTTGCAAAAAAAAAAAAAGTTTGCTAGCGGATAGCACAGTTTGCTCAATATTAGGAAATATATTTTTATGTCATATACCTGGTAACGCATTGTTTTGTTTTGCTTACGGCCATATGTGTACATGTAAATGAACGGTGCTTACATCAGCGCATGTCCTCTGATGTGGCGTTAGGAGCTAGTGACCATGGATGATGACGTAGCAGTGGTGTCTCATTTCTTAGGGGAAAATATTTAACTCTTCCCATTTTATTTCAAGGGGCAAGGGGAAGGGGCGAGGGGTAGGCAAAGGGGTAGAAAATAGAATTGGGATTAGGCCTAAGTGGATGCTTATTAGCATTTTGAATGTTTATTTGTGCTTATAAAGCCTGCCTGACCATTTTCTACATCCCGAACATCTAAACTTAACAACTACTATAAATAAATTATGAGTTTATTTAAGCAAAGGTCACAGTTAATGAGTTTTTAATGGTGAGAACTGGACCTAAAAATAAAATGTGACCTAAAATTCAAATAGTTATCAAATAATTATCAATTAGTATCGAACAGTAGAAAGTCCCATGTTAGCTGTCTTTGTATGAATTTACTAGGATTCTATAAACTATACTGAA
>JAUMHR010000062.1:680482-705941 GCA_032361145.1 Enteromius fasciolatus | reverse complement strand
CCAACATACAGTGGAATAAATGCAATATCTTGGTGTCATTTTAAAGAAAACCCTTTGAAATTACATAAAAAACAGCTTTAAGTGATAAATATTATTATATATGTTGTCTGTCCTAAGATGAACCATGTCAACACAAGGCGCTTTTAGTTTTTTTTGTTCTAAATCTACAAAATGGGGGGGGGGGGGTACATATAGTGTAATTTAGTGTAAATAACTTTGTTATAGAAAAATAAATATCAAAGTGATGCAAATCTGCATAAAATAGAGATTCTAAGGCACAATTGGAATATGTAAATTAGGACCCGCCGGTGGGTCCGCAGAGTTAAGGAGGTTAATCATGCTAACAAAATTACATTCTATTATAAAGCAGCTCTGAAAAATACAATAGTCAACTGTCATTATTCACCTAAAATCAGTATATTGTTGATGAGTTCAGTTATTAATATAATTTAATGGAACAAAAGTAGGTTAAACCAATAATTCACTTTAGACATTCTAAATTTGCAACTACACATCAACTAACTGTAATTAGAGTATTAGTTGACTGTTAGGTTAGGGTTCGGGTTAGTAGAATAAGTTTGTAAGTACTTGAAAAATGACATAATCAGTTGAATCTGAAAATCAAATTATAGTGTTAGTGGATATGGAGGACAGACTACTAATACTCTAAAGACTGTTATTTGACAAGAAGTTATAAAGTTTAATTATAGTTTAACACGTTCTCCCAACTCGTCACATATTGTTGCTTGGTCAGGACCACTTGATATTGCTTTATTCAATGTGAAGGTCCACCTTGGTTTTTAGTTTTTTGTATTAATTTAATGGTTTGCATGCATTTGTAAAAAATAAATAAATAAAACTTTTTTTTTTATTAAATTATACTTTCATTGTTGCACAATCCCACCCCTACCCTAAACCTACTACCCACTTCTGAACAACATAAAATACTAAATGATGCTACAGGGGTGCCCTGTGCAACTAAAAACGATGCCAAAGGGTTCTGACCAAGCAGCAATATGTGAGGAGTGAGAATATGTTTTATAGTTAGTATGATATCTAAAATGGACTACTAAGCGTTACCAAATATAATAAATAGCAGCTATCTTAACATACAGCTGGTCTCAAAAAAACATGTACCTCTGTACACTTTTTGTGCAACACTGTTTTTACATGCCTTACTGGACGTTTCACCACAGTTCAGAGAAATATCCACTAAAGTGGCACTAAAACAGGTTTAATTCATGAACCCTGGCACATTTTATTTATTTTTTTTATGTTACTACAGTTACGTATTTCTGTGTTTTTATTATGTTAAATATCCGTGGACTGTTGCTAAAACTTATGCCCTAAACCAAATGCAAACCTACCAGAACAAACAGATATAAAAAGGCGTTTGTTGATGCAACCGTGCCATTTTAACTTCCTTTTATGCAGATTTGAACTGTTTTGTTGAACTATAGTGACATGGGATTCAAGCTAGAGCTCCTTGTCTCTCAAGTAATGCATGTAATGTCCGTGAGCTGCTTAACAAACCATCTATGAAAACCCATAGATATCAAGCTATATGTGTGATGCTAACATTCAAAAGCATCAGTTTTTAAATCTTCCAGCATATTAATATTGTTTTGAAGTCATAACATAAAGTAATTGTACGAAAATTAAGCTTTATTAATCAAAACTCTATACATTTGTGTGAAAAGGAATAAAAGGTGTCAGAGTTTTACAGCCTCTAGTGTTAATTTCTTTTGGAAACTGCAGTGATATGTACTTTTTGGTAAGTATTTAGCGTCTCGCTAAAATGAGACCAGGTTATATGGTCATGAATTACATATTTTTATAGCCAAATGTGATAGACAGTTTTTCAGCTCTAAAAGTCACAACGCATGCATATATCCAGATGCACAGTATGTGCAATTTAGGGATTCACCTGACTGGAGATCCCAGTGAAACTCTTCATCAGTGCCAGATCAGTCACTATAAAGCATGGCATCCAGACATGCCATCTGGCACTGGCTCTCATTTTTGGGTAAGTTTGCGAGTAAAGTTTCGATATTTGCGTGCAGCAGATTTTGAGCAATTCTGCTGTGGCATTTGAGAACACAATGTCTGTCTGCCAGACACACAAATGTTGTGAACTTGTTTTGAGTGGCTTCAAAATGTCTGTGTGTGACCATTGTAAGTGCGTTTTAGCCTTGGGGATTGATCGAGGCGCAGGACAAATATCAGAGGTGGAGGCTGCATTATCTGCATGATGGATCTGAAGGACCTGCTGCAAGCGGTGCAGCACTGAAGAAGCAAATCAATGTTTGGAATTCAGAACGACTTTCCATTCATTCTTAAACACCTCCTTCTGTGCGACTCGCATACTTCGTGAACAATACATTAGAACCTTTAAAGACTGAAAGCGCGTTTATATATTTAACTTTATGAGTCCTAATTACAATTAAAGAGACCAAATGTTGTGCAATTTATTTTTTAATTTCCCTCTCAGACTAGCTGATCTATTCATGGCTGCTTAAGTCAACGATTTAGCCTTTGCTGGCTGAGTTCTATTGTTATGCATTGGTTGTTTTTATTGTTTTCATTATCTAAATTATAGCTTTGACTTGTCTTTCCTCCACTTCCTCTGCTGCCGTGAGCTTCCTGTCTCATGGTTTTGTCTGACTTCAGAGCGGCATTGTCTCTTAGGCTCTTATATAAGAGTTTGCACAGGCTGTGTGCGTGTGTGTGTGTGTGTGTGCAGACATGCATTTTGTTTACAGGAACGTAAGGGTGTGTATAAAAGTGTTCTTTCACATTAGTAGTTGATAATGTGCTAAAGCCTGTTTTCCATTGAAGCAGCAGCAGCACTGAACACTTCAACTTAGTTTTCTAAGCCAATTCACAGCCAATTCTTCAGTTCTGTATGGTTGTGAAATCACCCTTTATGTCTGCGACAAGCTCAAAATCAAAGATACTTGATTTTATCTGAGCAAATAGGGCCTTTTCACACGGCAGGAAGTATTTAGTAGAACCCAGACTAATTGTGGTACTACTTAAAAAAAAATGTACTGACTGCAGTCCTAAATGAAAATATTTAACCCTGCTTTCTGTTTTGTCTCTTTTGTTCATGAAAAGGCCATCTGAAATGGGAAAATTGCATCTGCTGGTGAATGTGTCAAGATTTTAATTTAATTTCCCCCTCTATTATTCAAACAAATTCTTATTCATGAACTCGTTCCTCATGTCATGCCTAAATCTTTCATTTGAGCTCAAGACAGACGATAATTAAATGTGCAAGTTTTTGCTCGACCTTGACTTTACTTTACGAATTTGGTGCATAGTAAATATCGAGGGAAGAGAGAAAGCTCTTTAATGGAGTGATGCATGGGAATGTGTCTGGTGATTTTGCACTGTGACTCTGATAGTTTTGTTTTGCGTGGCAACAGCTCTCTGATCAGAGCAAAGCAGATACGTTGGGACGTTTTCCAGACCCTTAAGCAAAGATACGCATGCATTAGAGTGGCTTTTATTCGGATGACTCTCAGATTTCATTGATAAGCTTGTCTCATATCCGATGGTGCAGGTGGAGAGGTCAGAAATGGCACTATAATGAGCTTGTCAACAAGCAAAAGGCTCAGATCGAAGGAATTAAAACCAGAGTTGTACATTTGATCATGGTGCCCCACAGAAAGCGTGAAAGAAAATTTTCCACTGTCATCATACACTGTGACATTACAAAAAGTATGGTAATATTCATTACACATGGGTGATGGTAATATCATAGTATTTGCTGTAGTATTTTGAGGTTCCAAATACAAATAACCATATAGTACTACGTACCATACTACTCTATGGCATTACTGTACATTCTGTTCCATGGTTACTGTTTTAAAATGTGTTTATTTGTATTGCATGGCTTTGTTTTTATATTACTACAATATTATCTTTTATTATTGCATTTGCATCCTATCATTAGGATTGTAATACTGACATTACCTACCATGGCATTTTATCTGATACTGTCAGCGTAGAAAATAATGGAATTTGATATAATGATAATTTATAAGTTATCATATTACCATAATACATAAAAAAAACTATAAGAGTAAATTATTCATGATTTACTATTAATAGTAGTATTGTAAAAAAAAAATATAGCATGATTATAGCAATGCCCTATTTTTCATGTATTTCATATTTTTCACATTTAGATTTTGGAGTTGTTGTTTTTTTAAATCCATCCCTATTTTGTTCCCTATTCATGGAAACTGTCTTCTGTACTCAAAGATTTTTATTCAGAACACTGATTAATGATATTAGTTTTATGCTATAGTCCCCGAAGCATGTCATGTGTGTTTCTTTCAGATCAGCTTCAGATTGTCACTCTTTGTTGTCAGGATTTACATATGTGCACACATTCATTACAAAGGAAAACATTTCTGCATGCAAAATCTACATAGTTAATATATCAGATCTGCACAAACATGTCCAATTAAACTGCTGGTGTTTATTATGCAGAAGGATTCATGCTGTGCTTTCCTGACTACAATGAATCATCACAACTCTGAACCTATTGAAATTCCTGCAGGCCGGAGCACTGACTCTCTCTGCTGTCTGGAAACGTGCTGCGCAAACAGCATCTAGTTCTCTTGTGGAGTCAGATTCTTGCTTATCTAACAGAAAATGCTGTTAATAATATCACACTGACATATATCAGTGAAGTGACTGTAATGCAGCTTCTCCTCTGTTCTACAGGTACAGCCACACAAGATATTTGAGTAGTTAATATGTTAATGGAAGTGAGCCTCTGTGCTGGGAAAACAAAAGGCCTCCTCTGAAGTGAACTGCTGCCCGGGATGTTTAATTAATGTGAGTTATTACTCCACCCGAGTGCTTTTCACAGCAAGTGTTGATTTTAGACGCTTAGGATGGCGATGCAGACACAAAGAAAGCCTGTAAATAACAAGCTGCATTTCTGTAACCGACTGCAGTGGCTTGGCTTCGGTTACTGATGCGTTCGTTCACAGCAGCGCAGTGCTGGGAATACACACACCAACGGTTACGCTGTGCCTCTTTTGTGTTTGCATTCTCAGAGCCAGTTGTATCTTTAAATTATTTATAAGTGCAGGTTTTTACTTCGATTTAATGGTTATGAATTCCCTCCGTGTGGATAACATGTCAGTGTTTTTCTCATGTGGATGCATATTACTTTTCAGCATTTTTGCCCTTCAGGTTAAATAGGCATTTTACACCAGCAGTTCTGAATCATTTTAGCATTGAACTCTCAAATCTGAGTCAAAAGTGGATTCTTCAAGCCTTTCTCAATACAAGTACTCAGAAAGGATCAGAATCTGTGTCTGACTGTAATATTCTTATTCAAAAACTGTACAATAACAGCATGTTAAATCTGTGATTATCAGGTTTGGCAATGTTTTGGAAAATAATAACACTGAAACTCTGATTCTGTATGTATATATTAGGGCTGTCAAAAATAACGTGTTAACGGCGTTAATTACATTTTGTCGTTAATTACGTTAATTTTTTAACGCATTTCACGCATGCGCAGTGTGACGAATTATTTGTCAGGAAAGTGGGACAACAATTACCTCGGAGTAACTGCACTCTGAGACACGTGGGTACTGAAGTCTTTTACTGTGACTATGTTAACAACTGAGGAGCGTCATTTTGCGGAGGCTTATAAACAGTTCCTGTCTGTTGGACAGAAGTGGGGGCAAGACGACAATCACCGGGACTGTCAGTGCACGCAACATGGTTGCCGCAATTGGTCATACGCTATAAACACATGAACTGTGGATATGCTGTAGAGAAGTGTCACAGTCTGTCAGTCTTGCTGACAGCGCCGTTGTGAATACTTTGGTAAAGGCAGTGCAGGAGCGGCAGTGCCTCGCGCGATAAACGCTGCCAGTGTGATAAAAGCACGATCGCCGCGCGCTGCTTCTGCTCGGCATACACGCTGCGTACGCGTGGAGTGTGAAACCGATGTAAAGGTAAAAGATCGTTCTCATTGCAAAGACAAATATGGTATGTTTCAGTTTGATTTAAACCATCAACCTGTGTTAAAAAACAGAGATATTATGAAAATTATGTATCTGTGTCCTGTTATTTATATTTTATTATATAAAACAAAATGGTTAGGATTCAGGTGTCGTTGCAAATAGTGATTAATCATGATTAATCCACTGAAAATCCTGATTAATTTGATTAAAATTTGTAATCATTTGACAACCCTAATATTTATATATATATATATATATATATATATATATATATATATGTAAGCGATAAGATACAAGAGGCTGTGCTGTATCATGAATAAATCACGGCTGAAGGGCTTTGTTAGGCAGGACTGGTAGAAATATAACCATTCCAATGATTACTACTCAACAAACAAATTGTGTAAAAATCATTATCCATTACGTCATATGAATTTATTGGCTAAAAGATGTGGGAATCCTGCATAAATGCTTCTTCGTCCCATCTGACCTCATTGATTCCATTCGAAATACTCCAGCACGCTGCGACCTGTTCATATGAAAAGCAAACAACTCCTGGAGTGCTCTTGTAGAACTGTTTACTCTTGGTCACAATCTAAATGAAAATCTCTGTGAACATCGACTGCTGTCGTTGAGAAAGAATGAGTCCGCTGGGCAGTTGGAGTGACTCTGTTCTGTCAGCACCTCGGTGACATGTTTGTGGAGCTTGTCTCGTTGGCGGTCAGCTTCACTATATCAGCACAAGTCTGACTGCGGCTGTTACTGACAGTGTCTGAATCCAGTTCAGTACTTTATTTAACATATATTTATGGTATTGTATGTCTTTATTAGGGACAACACAGTAGAGTGCTGATAGGAAAACATCGGGTGGAAAGAGGGCAGCGGGATCGGCAAAGGACCTTGACACCGGCAATCAAACTCGGGTCACCGCATCAGTTGCATTGCGTCAGAGCACTAACAGTTTCTGACAGTGTCTGCTACTAACAACTTCTGAATCTAATCCGTTACTAACAGCGTCTGAATCTGGTCAGTTCCTGATAGTGTCTGAATCTGGTCTTTACTTCATTGAACTGAATTGATCTATCACTGAACTGTATCGACCCTGTTGTCATTTAGAATCTCTTTACAGCAGAATCTTTCTCCATAGCTGAGTTTCTATTATTGATCTACTATTTTCCTGTTATCACCGTGAAGCTGCTTTGACCCTCTGTATTGTGTAAAATGCTGTAGAAATAAAGGTGTCACATTTTCCCCGTTGTTCCCTGTTATACACAATTCATACAACAATTGAAATGCTGAAGTCATGACGTATTCTTGCACAGAAAGAAAAAGCTTGGCTTGAATTCAGGGGTTTGAAAATGGCTGTTCGTTTGTAAGGTGGATTGAGATTGTGGTTTGGTGTTTATTGTACATGCTTTAAGCCAGATCACCCATTCTCCCCATCACTTGTCTTTTTGTACAGCTCCATCAATAAAAAAAATGTACAAAAAGGCCCAACAATTATAAGCAAGCAATTAAAACAGCAGAATTTGTCATTATTAATTATTGTGCTTACATGGCTTAGTAGTTCTGTCAGTGACAGATTGTACTTTTACACCTAACAGAGCATCAAACTCAGCTATATGACATAAAAACACACACTAAAGAAAGATGTTTTTATCACTTTGAGTTTCTCTCGCATTATTACCAGTATTAACCTCAAGAAGTTCAGTCATAGCGTGCCATGGTCCTGGTACTGAGGATGATTGGTGAAAAACCTGATATGTAATCAATAATGATGGATCAAAGCACTACACCTGCACTAGCCTGTGGTCAGAGAGCGCATTACTATTTGCTACTTCATAGCATCTTTTCATCTCCTTCCTGGGGGTGCTTCTCCCTCATTATTAATCACTAGAAGGGATGGTGTTAGTCAAACTCAAAGCTCTAAAGAGCTCACAAGGCCTTTAGAAAGATCTATCCAGATGAACGCTGACTTGGATTTGATATATAATCAGTTACATCGTATGTATTGCCGGGTGGATGCGGATAACAGAATGTAACGTGCATTGCGGCTGCAACTCAGAAATTGAATTTTTCTGCCACCTCAGATTTGATGCGTCTCACAGTGAATACTGAAGTCAACTATTATCCTGCCACGGGCAGATTACAGGCCTCTCAGAAACGGGAAGTGTACAAAGAGACGGCGAACAATACTCAAATATTTTTGAGAGAAAAAAAGAAAAGCACTTGAGGTGAGAGGCTTCACTCATCAATGACCTGCTTTGTGTTTGTCAGTTTTGAGTGAAAGTGTGCATCCAGAGTATGAAAAGGCATCTCTGTCTTTTTTTACGAATGCAGTTATCTTTGTCCCACCCCCAAAGTTACTCAAATGCTCACAGCAATAATTGCAGCGTATTTGAAGACGCATTCATCCGAGTGACGCATTTCTTTCAGTCCCAGTCTCTCTTGCAAAGCGGCCCGATGATTCAGTCCATCCTAATTAATTTTGTCTAGAGCCATTGTCTGCCGAGCGGAAGGAGAACTTGGACACGAGCGTCATTATTTTTTACGATGAGCTTTGCTAGAAATGATGCTGGTGTTAAAGGTCTTTGATGTGTTGACTCACCTTGACTCTGCCTGGTTGTGTCTTCCAGGGGAGAAGCACTGGCCGGTTCGGTCTCAGAGTCATCATGGTAGGAACGCTGCTTCTGTGTAGTTGAGTGTGTTTCTTCCCTCGGTCTCTGCCTCAGCCCTGTGTCTGTGTTTGTGGTGGATGTGTAAGTCTGTGTAACCTCACACCTCTCCATGTAGCTCTGATTAGATCATTCTTCTCCTGCTTAATCTGCACCCCTGTAGTGTCTTTGTTCCTCTGGATTCTCTGTTCCTCCATTGCTTCGGATTCAGAGTGCCTCCGACAGACAGAGGAGCACACATGCTAACGCAGGGATAAAGACAGTTTTGAATGATGTTACTTCTTATTAATTAAAGAAGACATCAGAAAAATCTGTGCTTATCTCTGTGGGCGACGTGATGATGCTCCTCGTGAGAAGATCTTCTGCCGGCGTCCTCCAACCTGGTATGTGCAAGCCGAAGGGTCTTTTTATGTGTTTTCTTTTTGTTGTTTTTCTTGTGAATCAAACTGTCATTGTTACTTTTATGAGAAATATAAATGAATAAAAACAAAATAAAACACCTTGGAAATGCTCTGCAGGTACGTTCAGTGCTTTGATGTCCCGTTTATTATGGAGGAAACGTGTCTGGGTCAATGTCCATGAAATTGCTGAAATGTCTGTGATATTGCTAAATGACCCAGCACAGAGCTTTCCATCTTATCCCGAGAGAAAAGAGGTATAGGGACTCAATCAGTATGTGTTTGTCAGTGCAGCACAGGTTTAAAAGCAAATACACAAGCTTTATTTACCCATCAACCTTCTGCTTCAAGGGCCAAAGGTTACCGTGTCTCCAATTCCACAAGTTAACGATAAGAAAACTCTCTGGTAAAGTGCACTGCAAACACTGTCTTGTTTTCTGCATTCTTAAATCACAATACATTCACACATTAAGTAGCAAAATCACTGCTGCATAAGATATTTTGTCTTGTTTTCTGAAGAAAAAAAAAAGTATCAAAGTGCATCAAGGTTTGCTTTGCTCGTGGTCAGGACATTTAACTTGTTTGCAAACTAAACCCTCACTTAATTTTTATACATTTTTAAGAAAATACAGTTTTTATCCTTTTGCTTCTCTAAAAATATGTCTTGATTTTAAAGCTATAGTTCACCCAAAAATAAAAATTCTGTCATTTACTACTCACCTGTACGACCTTCATCTTCATAAGACAAATTTGCTATTTTTGTGATATTTTGTAAGCTTTCTGATCCTGCATAGACAGCAATGCAACTACAACACCACATTTAATGCCCAGACATTTAAGGACAGTGTTAGAATTGTCCCTGTGACATCAGTAGTTCAACTGTAATTGAATGAAGCAACGAGAATACTTTTATCGTGTGCAAAGAAAGCCAAAATAGTGACTTTATCCAACACATTCATCTCTTCCATTTCGTTTTTTGATGCCGGAGACGGTGTAAGCAGAGAATGCACATTACTGTCATGAATATGCAACATCAGGCCAAAAAAATGATTATTTTACAGTAGCTTTGTAGGTTCAACCACTGATGCCACTTTTCTGGGCCTGCACGTTTCATTTTCTTTGCAGGGTCAGAAAGCTCCCAGATTTCATGAAAATATATTCATTTGTGTCCTGAAGATGAACAAAGCTCTTACAGATTTGGAACAAAACCAGGGTGAGTAATTTGTGACAAAAGTTTCGTTTTTGAGAATGTTTACATATTTGTACTAAAAAAACAAGACGAAAACAAGAGCGGTAGTGTATGTGCTGGTATTAGATGTCATACAGTGCTCACAGAGAACTCGATTGCAAACCATGCACTTCAGCGGGGAATTGCATTTTCATACATGTAGGACTACTATGACATTTCACAATTAAATGTTAACCGTTTTTGTCAGTGGTTAAATGCCAGACCCCAGTGGCTTTCCGGCTCTGTGTTTGTCAAAAACACAAGAGAAGGGCAAGCGAACTGGTTTCAAACTGTCAGCGAGGACCGTCGGGCCGGACCTCATCCCCCACAAGACTGTATCATTAGAGCCTCTATCTAAAGCAGAGTCATAGCCGTGCATTTTGAACAGGTGCATAAACACGACCAACTTCTGGAAGGAAATGTGACGTTCTCGTACTCGCCCTCCCACCCACTCGTGTCTCAATCCCTTCTGGCCCCTCATTAGTCTGAACAGCATCACCTCTGGAGAGCAGCAGGCTCGAGTGGGTTTTCCAGACTCTACGTCAGGTTTTTTTCAGGCACGATTGGGTTTTCTGTCATACCAAGCCAGATATTTTAACAAAAGAATTCAGACAAGCGGATGTATTTGGCTGTGCTATAAGATGTGCTTGGCGTGCCGAAAAGCTTACTGACCTAAGATTTTGGCACAATGTATTCATCAAGGAGGCAGAAGCGTGTTGTTAATTCTCGTCAACACAGGGCTGGACCGGATGAGACAGAAGGGAACGAGCACTAGAGGCTACACAGCTGTTCATGCAAATGTTCTCGCATGACCTTGTTTACTTGCTACTTCTTGTTTTTTTGTTTGCGAAAAATGTTTGATCTGATTTGAAATTCATTTCCACAATCAGAGGTAACGTTAATCATGCCGTCATCACAAATTAACTTTTCACTAGGTTTTTTATACCAAGTATTGTTTAATATCACGTCTCACGAGATGTATTATGTTACTGCTGTAATTGTTCCAGTGATTAACACTGCTTATTGTGAGGTTTATTATAAAGCATGCCAACCTCTTGTGAGCTCATTTTGAGCTAATCCTGGACTCTCTGATAATAGTGAAAACGAAACGCACCCACAAAGATCTCATGTAAATGCGATGACAAACAGCAACCCCTTCTGATGATGTCGATGCATTTCATTCTCTGGAGGAAAAGCAAGAGAAATGTCAAATGACTGAATCATTGCTTGGCCATCTGGACATCACTATTCAAACTGGAACGAGAGTGTTGTTGTCAGGTTATATTAGATGTGAAACAGGAGTATGTGCAAAGCGACGATTCATCAGCTGTAGGCTCTGGTGTCGCTACCGTTTCGCTTTCAAAAGGCCAAATCAACAACATTTGCGGCGTCTGATTCATACAATGTAAATTTCATCGCACACCGGGGCGGATATTAAAAATGATACACAGCTTATGACTTCTAAAAGCGACCACACTGCTGTTAATGCCAGCGTGTCTCTCCGAACAGCTCAGGATAACTAATTCTCCACACGTTCTCATCAGCTTTTAAGCTATTAAAAGGTAGTAAATGTTCTTTTATGCTGTCATAAAGTAGGCAAAACAGACATTAAACCCTGCTGTCTGCTTCAGAAACAAAACTCTGTACTGGAATAAAAGATACAGTTTTACCTAACTGAGTTTGATATCAGAGGAGACCTCAGACATCGTTGCGCAGCTTCTCCTTGAGATGGTGTGAAACTCTTCATTAACCTCGCTACGCATTACGAGTAGTCGGCTCGAGCCCCTTCTTGTTGACTAAATGACCTGAGAGACTTGGGTCGAGCGAGCCTAAATGGGCACGTATGCTGAGAGAGAGAAAGAAAGTGACTGGAGAGAGCGCAGACCTCCGGCCCACAGCCAGACTTCAACTAACCGCCTTCTCAAAAGCAACTAATTGGTCCCCAGATTAAAGCAGGATCATTGAACTGGACGATGCTTCTTATTAATTAGAACTCAAGACTGTGCTTTGAGCTCTGGCTTTTTATCAGTGCTGCTGTGAATGTAGTGGACCTGAGACGTTTTGGGATGTGTGTGCCACCTAAGCGCTCCTTAACTTTTGGTTGTCAGTTTTAATAAGATGCTGTAGACAGTGCAGAGGAGACCTTCAGACTAATTCAGTATTTCAGACCCTGCTGCTTTTAATTGCGCTTTCTGCTGCTGGAAAGAAAAAAGAAACACATTGAACTTAAAACAACAAAATCATGATTTTAGCTCACTTTGAGTCCCTTTTGACATGTTATTCTAGAAAGAAAAAAAAAGAAAAATTCAGCCAGGTTCCATAAAAGTCCTGCGTGGGGGTCAATAAACATGTGCACTACTGTTCTGAAGTTTGGGGTCAGTAAGATATACACATTGTTTTAATAAGTCTTTTTCAGTGTGGTTTCTTTAAATTGATCAAAAGTGTCATTTAGAATGTTACAAAATTTCAGTTTGAAATAAATATTGTTCTTCAAACTTTCTATTCATCAAATAATCCTGAATAATAATATTCTCGAGCAGCAAATCAGCATATTAGAATGATTTCTAAAGGATCATGTGATATGGAAGACTGGAGTACTGATGCTGACAATTCAGATTTGATCACGGGAATAAATAATATTTTACGTTCACATAGAAAACAGTAATTTTAAATTGTGCAATATCTAACAATATTTACAGTATTTTATTTATTATACTTTTTGGCCACAATAGTGAGAAAAAGTGACTTCTTAAAAAAACAAAAAAACAATTTTATTTATTTTTTCATTATTATAATAATTTATTTATTTATTCATTTATTCTTATATATATATATATACAGTATATATATATATATATATATATTAGGAGTTTCTTTGAGAATAAAACAATATATGTAACATTTTTGTAAAATCCAAATTTGTTACTACAAAATTGCACTGTAAAGTATATTGGGATTTCCTAAAGTAAGTCTGGGTCGCCTGTGAAGCTTCAAAAACCCTGTTAAAGACAAAAACAGTTGTACTAAATCTACATTGTGTACACAGTAAACACACTACAGGGAACCATAGCTACTGGGTAAAAAGAAACTCAACCCATCTCATCGAATAACTGCAACGATTGACTCCATTCTATCGAAACAGGGGTCTTCGCTCATCTGAGCTCCATGACAGATGTAAATGGATGTTAAACTAGTCACTCTAATGCATTTTTAAACAGGCACAACAGCAGATATCCAGACGAGCATGACGCTGTGCTCCCTCTAGTATTCATCCATTTATCACGGGCGCTTCACAAGCCCATCTTTGCCAGCTCAGAATAGCTGGCATTCATCACCGCTCAGCACACCGTGGTCCTCACGCTCGGATGCTGCGGTCCATCACAGAGTCTTCGCGCCAAACCGCATCAGCCTCCCGCTGCGCTAAACACACGCGCACAGACTTCGTGACAGATGACAGAGCAACTTTAGTCCTGTAATAGAGCTCCTGAATGCAGGGAAAATAGAAATGTCAACTGGTGAAGCAACCTCGGCGCTTTCAATGATGTGCCGATGATGATGAACTCTGAACTAATGCACATCGTCACATGCAGCGCGACCATTATTGCTGCAACTTACGACTGCAACCGCCAATTTAGTAAATGACACGTTTAGCTTTTCTGCAGCTGTTGGTGAGTGATAGAGCATTGTATCGCTGAGATTCTGGCCATCTTTCAATAACTGTGCCTGCATGAGCGATTAACAAAAGTGGTCATTCTGCCAAGTGCCAATTTGAAAATATACAGTTCCCTGTCAATGGATGACACATAATTAGTGTTTTCAAGTGATTTTGTGTAAACATTGTGTAATTGAGTTCATTTTATATTTTAAAGTGATAACAGTAAGCATTTGATTTAATACTAATTTTGTGTTTTTAAAAAGCTGGACCACTAGTGTTGATTGTACATGCGTTGTTTGTTGCTGTTGCTTTCTTTGTCATATGCATTGTGTGCACTATACAGCCAAATATATGTGGACAGGTTTAGCTATTTTAGGTACACACGTTTAAGCAAACTCGATTTAAATTCTGGTGTGTAAATGATCCACTCAGCAAACTAGGATCCACTCGCTCTTTAAAGCCTGGGGTGTTGGAATCAAATCTGAAACAAGCACATATTGCTGGTCCACGCACTTTTGGCCATGTAGTGCATGTTGCAATGCTTATCTAGCTATTAATGTGCTTCCCTTTTTTTCCCCATTGGAGTGACTGTGCTTTGGATTACAATCGATCATGCTTGCCTTTACTTTGCAACCAAATCAGACTTGTCATTGCTTTTTCTGCAGGAGCCCATCAGCATAATTACAACCATCTTGGTCTCAGTAGCCCAACTCGAACGCCTAAAAATGGTAAGAGCCACATTCCTCATTTAACAGCACCATTTCACGAGTGCAGTCTTACTGTTGAGTGCTTTTCACTGATTATTTGTGTTCACATGCCTACAAGATCAGCTGGTTCTTTGAACAGATCAATGGCGTTGACCATTTTCATCATCATCTCTACCATGAAACAAACCTGGGATCTTGATTTGAGTGAATGGTCTGGAGAGGACGCAACTTAAAGCCAGACATGCAGTAAATTACTGAGCTTTCCTGAGCCTCTCTGACATGTCAAAGCTTATAAGTCTGACACCTGGAGCCTCATGCTATATTTTTGTGACCTGAAATGAGACCTTTATAGCTCTTTGTGCTCAATTCTTCAAAGCGATATGCCGTCTGTGTTCAGAGGACACCATCCACTCAAACTCATGCCTCAAAATTATCATCATCTGTCTCCAGAATGTATTATTGAAGGCATGAGAGCAGGGCTCGGGCTGTTGTTGAATCTTCCAGCTGATGTTGCTGTAATGTGAGGCTGGAAAGCTTCTCTGTAGTGAGCAGAAACGCTCAGCTTGTTAGCGCTGATTAAATCCCTGCTGTTGGTGAAGCACTAGTCTGGATTGGGTTGGTGGAGGATGGGAGTCTAAAGATGGATCACTTTCCCACCCAACAAGCTTCAAAGGCTTCCCAGTGGATCTGTGTTTTTATGACAAAGCCTGTTATTGCATTCACACAGATCAGCTAATTCACTATATGAAAAGAGATAACTTTCCCATTTTGCTGTGATTCATAATGACTAATGATAATACAGTAGTCGTCTCTGAAGCATTGGTCAGCTCAGCCTGCAGTTGGCTATAGTGTCCAAGCAGAGATCAGTCTCTTTTAAAACTATTTGCAATTTGTCTAATAAAAAGAAATAACAATAAATACATGTTATGCATACTTAATATGGACCCATGTATTTGCTTCAGAGTAAAACTTAAAAAAAAAAAATCAGTCATGTTAAATCAGCTGTGAGAAAGGTTTTAATGAACTCATAATAATCAATAATTCACTGTAGTGTCATTACATATAGTTCAATAACTATACGCTACTGTTTAAAAATCCTATTTTTGTTCATCAAGGATTCCTTAAATCATTTGAAAGTGACAATAAAGGTATTTATAATATTATTATAAATGCTGTTTGACCTTTTATTCAACAAATAATGCTTAAAAATAAAATGCATCACAATTTTAAAAAGAATTGGGCTGCACAATAATTAATAATATAATTTCATAATTGACAATAATCAGAAATGTTTCTTGAGCAGCAAAACAGCATATTACAATGATTTCTAAAGGATTGTGTTACACTGAAGACTGGAGTAAAGATAATGAACATTCAGCTTTGATCACAGCAATAAAAATGTTTTTTTTGTATGTTGATCAAATACATGACGCCTTTGAAGAGACTTCTTTTAAAAATCTTTTGAATCTGTGCTCTCCAGCCTGTATGGAAATGCTGTAAGAAAGATGGGGTTTTGGACAATACGAATACGTTTAGGGCCAGTTTTACTAACAACCTCCGCCAGCGTAAACCATCTTTTGCTGTTAAAATAGTACTGTCGGGTTTTACTAAAGACATGCAGTAACTCAATATACATTTGTAGGAGTTTCCCTTTCTGACGCGAAAGTTATGGGAGAAGCATTATTTCTTTATTCTTTATTTGCAACTATGCTATTTCACGCATCGTTGGTTAATATGTAAAGAGATGTTGCATCATCTTTTTTTTTTTTTTTATTTGCACATTGTTAGTAAATTGTTGTTGGTTTTCAGTGGTAATTGTCCAAAATCCCACTCTTGATCCAACAGAACAAAATCTCTATACAGAATATGAAGTCAGTTTATCCGTGTACAGCAAAACTGCACGTCTCCGCCATCCACATCACATGTTCTTGTGGTTTGTCTGGTTTCACCACACTATTGCTGTGAGACCCGTCACGTTGCGTGGACACTGTTCTCTACAGCTGGTGCAAATAGTCACAAAAATCCCAATTCAAACTGCCATTTCACAATGCTTCATCATTACAAGAGCACGAGAAAACAAAGCAGCCCGTCCCCAACTCTATTTCATCTGCTCTCTCCACATAGTGCTGTTATTGAACTGCGTTCTTTTTCCCTTGAATTGACCAGCTCACAGATCTCTAAGGCATGGTAAGTTATCTTCAACATCATTGATTCTCAATCTTTCCTCTTCCTCCTCTTCCTCCTCCTCCTTCCAATGAAGATGAATGTTTTCCACTTCACACACCACAAACAGCTGAACCCCATGGCATGAACTGAGTGAGTGCAAAATGCTGTTGTGTAAACATTGCTCGTCCTTTGTATCTCCCCCACTCGTCCTGTCCCGTCCACCCACCGTGCGAGCGTCCCGCCGGCTCCCTGGAGTGTTGTTGCCTCCCGCCCCGTTCTGCTGCACTAGTCTCTGCCCTATTTTTAACCAGGGCTTGATCCTCAGCCTGCCCAGAATCAGACTGGCGTGACGGGCACGCAGGGGCCGCCGCACACATCACATCACATCAGTCACCCAAACCGCTCCTCCGTTATCAATGAGACGGCCGATCGAATGCCATTGGTCACCGTGGCACTGCGACTCTGGTCTTTTTATAGACACCTAAACCCCGTGCAGACGTTCCCCATCATCCCTCCTCACAGTAATGTCTTCCAACATGTCAAGTGTGTGCAGAAAACCTAAAAACAGAGCTTCCGTTTGACAATGGAGATGTTTGCATTTGTGATTTTGACTTTGCCCAATTAAAGATTGGATGGTTTGTTTTGTCTTGCCCGCAGAGAGCACCCGGATGAACAGTATCCTCACCTCACAGACCGAGCCATACGATCTGTCCTTCTCACGCTCCTTCCAGAGCCTCTCCCACCTCCCCCCGTCCTACGAATCTGCCGTGAAAGCTGACCTCAACAAATACTCCTCGCTCAAGAGACTAAGTATGTCCTCAGCTCTGCTAAGCATGATCTTTCTTTAGGGGTCTCGGCGCACAACTGGGATACACTTGACTACTTGTTCTATTTGTTTTCTTTTTAGCAAAACTTTAAAATGAGGTTTTCATTTGTTAACATTAGTCAGATAGAACAATTAAATGGCAGTTGTGCGAGGGAGTGTCACAACTATGAAAAACTTTGGCATTACAAAAAGGGCCGACATTTAATACTCAGAAATAAGTTTCTATTTGAGCTCTACGTTTTGTTAATATTAGTTAAGAATATTATGAAATAAGGTCTCAGTATAAGTTATGAGTATAGTTGCAATTGTGAGATACAGAGTATCAAATCATTTTTGCTTCATGTACAGTAATTATGGTAGGTAATATTTTATTTTGATAGTCCACTATTAGACTCTACTAACAGTCAACTAGCAGTCATTAGAGTATTAGTAGACTGTCTGCTTAATATCTTCTAACATTTTATTTTGAAGGGTCCACAACATACGAAATACTATGAGAAATGTTGCAAGTATATGTCAACTTATTCCACTAACCCTCTAAACCCACCCTAACATTCTACTCTTAGAGTTAGTAGACATGTAGTTGCAACTTAAGGAGAATTAGTTAACATGTAGTTGAATCACTTTCACAGCATCTATTAATTTTAGGTTCATGTTCATTTCTACGTACAGTAGAACCCCCATAAATTAATACTCAAAAAAGTATATAATTTATAATTGATTCCTGAATACACTGTTAATTCAATCGTTATGTGAATTTTTCTAGATTTATAAGATTCAGAAAAGTGTAAATCTCATCAGCAACTGGAGATTTAGAGTTTGAGCGGTGCACATTTGATGGTGACAAATGAAAAGCGCTTGAAGAACGAGGCTCCTTCAGATCCCAGGAAGCAGTCGGACTGACAAAAGCTGCTCCTGCGGCGTCTTCGCCACTCCATCACGTCAATCAGCCAGTCTTATTTTCTGTCCGCTGTGCAAGCTAATCAGCAATCAACATTCGAGCGTGATTCATTGTTTGCCGCGATTGTGACGCCCATGTAAATGCATTCATGCAGCTGTCTCTCCAAACACACTGTATATTTGGTTCTATACGTGGAGTACAGTCACTGTAAGTTTGACGTAACATGGGGCTGTGGGGGCGTCTCGTAGGCCAGCGCTTGCGGCTCACTGCCGGGATCAGAGCTTTCATTCTATCTCATCAGGACTGTTAGTATGCTACCTCAACACGTGGCCATTACCCGCTACCACGGATTCGATCTGAATCTGATATCACTGAGTAAAGCTTTCTCGTGGCCTTAGCCCTATCGTATTGATTCAGTTAGTGGCAGGTTCTTTTGCTGTGTAATAAGGTCTCAGCTCATTATATTCCCTAAGTGAAGAGTAAATTCCCTTGAGGCTTGTGTAATTGCATAAAGAACGCCCCAGATCACTGCAGGCCCTGAACCCAGCCGAGGCCCGGGAAATTGACAGCCCCACTCATCTGCAATTCTTCCGCGTCCGCCGAGCCTCCACCAGTGAAAACATGCAATCATACACTAAACTATTCATGGCAGCAGACCCTCCTTAAAACTGTCCTGTGGCAGCGCCTCCACCGAATCTCAGATATGCCTCTGAAGCAAGTTATTTGTTGTGGGGTGTAGCCGAAAGGCTTAGCTATATGTTTTGGAGCTTTGGCGGTGGACAGATCGTGTTGGGTGCAGCCAGCAGGCAAGAGCTGAGCACCGTGCCGTTTCTTTGCGCTAGAGTTCTGTTAGTAATAACATCTCAAGCATCCTCCTTCTTCTGCTGATGTTTACTGTATTTTGTTAATATCCACAAGCCTTCAAAAGGAGACTCCTTTATGAAGAAAGATTAATTTAATCTGTAATCACCATAAACAGATTATGTGCCATTAATTTCCCCATATAATACAGTTTTCGTCCTTTAGCAGAGCATGAGATAAATGGTGTTATTTAGCTCTTTTATCTCCTAACAAACTGAATCTAATCCCCTCAAGAGACGCTGTTTTAGATGTCCCACAAAAATGACTGCCACTACCTCGGGCTGTGAATTATCTTACAGTTTTTTGTTTTTCCCCCACAAAACTCTCATCACAGTTATTCGATTAATTCTCACTTATAGAAAGATTTGTGGCTGTAATTTTGTTTGATACACTCCTTTATTGCATTCACTTCGATATTACTGGGCTCTAAATGTGTGGAGAAATCTATCAAGTGTAACCGAGATCTCAAGGACATCAGCTCCCCCCAGAATGTATTCATTACACCTCCGAGCAGAGGATAATTTCATTATTTCCAGTTCCAATCACGCAGTTCGTTACAGTACAGTCGCTGGCTGTCCGGACTGTCCTGAACGTATTTGTGTCCTGAAGCTCTCAAGCTGTGATCAATCTTGTAGACAAAAGCAAGTCTCTTAGATTCAAAGTATCTTATTACTTGACAGTGATCGGTCAGGAATAATTGATATATAATTGATATTCAGTAAAAAAGGGTTACACTTTATCCAAATATTCCACTTTAGGCATTCCATTACCGATACATGTTTTCGCAATTACATCACCTAATGGCGAGTTCACACTGCATGACTTTCAAAGTCTTCGGATCACCATTGTTTTTACACTGCACCACTATTTGGGGTAACATTTAGGTTCACGTTGCACAATGGATTGGTGACAGCAGGTTACACACTGAATGATTTTACAGTAGGAAAAATCGCAGACAACTCTGTCTGGTCCGCAAAGTACCCTCTGTCACAATGCTGTAGGTCATCACCAATATATTTTTCAATCAGAACTCATTTCACACAGAAGGATTTTGAATTGCAGACAAGTCTAGACATTTTTAACATACCAAATATTTCACAGCATTAGTGATGCATCAGCACTTTTTTCAGATCGCGTTGATTTGACTAGGGAATAAAATAGTGCAGTGTGAACTCTGCATAAGTCTTATTAACGTATTAGTCGACTTAGTTGATGGGTTCCTGCAAATTTCCTTCTAGTTAGTAGATCATCCATCAAGTATACACAGATATATTGACTGCTAGTTTTGTAGTTACAAAGTAGTGTAATGAAAATAGTTGAGACTTGGTTTTATCCTTTGGTAATTCTTTGATAAATGTGTCCTTATATCAGAACAGACATGTGGTTAAAAAGTCAGCTGAAAAAAAAAAGTCGCTTGATGCGGAAAAACTATCTGACCAGCAGCTAACTTTTGACTTGAATGCTCTAAAACTTACACTGCTTGTGCTTTTACACAGCGGATAAGGACGTTGACGACTACTACAGCAGGAAGAGGCATCTTCCAGACCTAGCGGCACGAGGAACTCTACCATTGCACATGATCAAGATGAACCAGGAGTCCCAGAGCAACCAGCAGCAGCAGGCCCAACAACAACAGCAACAGCAAGCGCCCCGCCAGCGTCCCCGCAGAGTTCAGAGGGCCATGTCCCAGGACCGTGTGCTGTCCCCCGAGCGCAGCCAGGCAAACGAGTTCCCTATGTCTCCCTACGGCATCTCCCCGTACGGCGGACGCATCCTCTCCGATGAGCAGCTGCTGTCGGCCGAGCGCCTGCGCTCCCACGAGCGGCTCATCTCACAGGACCGCCTGCACTCACACGACCGCCACTACTCCCAGGACCGCATCCACATGCAGGACCGCTTGATGTCGCAGGAGCGCCTTCATTCTCAGGAACGCCTGCACTCCCAGGACCGCCTCTACTCCCAAGACCGCCTCTACTCTCAAGACCGCCTTCACTCGCAGGATCCGCTGATCTCTCCCGACAAGATGATGTCCATCAAGCGTTCGGGGTTCCACAGTGACAAGTCCATGTCCAGAGCCATATCCCACACAGACGTGTTCATGCCCACCACGCCCCTCCTGGACCGCTATAAGATGACAAAAATGCACTCCCATCCCAGTGCCTCTAACAACACCCCCCCGCAGAACACTGCGACCATGAACCAGACGGCCTCCAAGAGGCAGGCCTTCGCCTCGCGCCGCACGCAGACGGTGGAGCAGCTGCACTACTTCCCGCAGCAGCAGCAGCATCACCATCACTACCGCACAGGGAGCAAGACCGAAGTGACTGTTTAACCGCTCACAAACTCTCGGATGGTTGAGCCACAAGCCCAAGCAACAACAGGAGCGCAAAAGAGCCAGTCTAGACTTGGATCCGGGCCTTTCCAGCAGTTCAGTTCAGTGACTGACCCAGCACCAGCTAGTCTAGAGTCAATACTAAGACATTTCTGTGTGCATATCCGTTCATTTACCATGTGTTTGTTGACCACTAATAAGGAAGGACAGATTCTGCGTTCGTAAGGGCTTTGCATGGGGACTCGCAGAGGTCGTCAGAAGAAAGAACGTGTGATAAAAGGTATGGACATGGAACAGAACTGTATAAATTTATATATACATACATATCTATATATATATATATAAATACAAATACTGTTTGTACTTCCGGTCCTAGTCAATAGCTTTAGACGTTCTTATGATGTTCACGCACTTCTTTTGGTGCCTCTATGAAAACGCTCCATTTCAACAACGAAGTGGTTTTGTGGGTTAAAAAGCACAATCAAGTTTCGTTCTGTTCTGTTCATTTGTTTGGTTGGTGATGGCTAGCACATATCAGTTTGTTCTTCAGTTAATTGCCATTGATTATTTTGCGAAGATGATTGTAAATAAGCTCTTTTAGCCACAGTAAACGGACAAGTCTGTTCTGGTTGGCAGTTGTATTATTGTAGTTTGATTTTTAGAGATTCAAGACTTCAGAACTATAGATAACCCACTAACCCAGTGTTGGACCATTTAAAGTAATATGATACTGTATGTGTGTCCTTTCAAATGTGTTTGTAGAATGGGAACCGGGCGAATGTTGTTGGGAGAAAAAAAAAAGACAACTGTTGATATCTGGCTGTAGACTGTGTTGCAGTGACTCACAAGACAAATGAGTATATTATGCTTGTTGTAGTAGCTTCAAATAAACCTTCCTTATTTTTCTAAACATGAAAATGAATGTGAAAAAGGTTCATGTGCTTCGAAAGAAAACACTGAAGCATTTGAAAGAACTCTGCTCTAACGGTCCATGATATAGAAAACAGCTAAATTCAGCGGATAAAATTAGATTAAAAAAAAAGTTAAAAAGAAAAAGCTGTGCCTATTTAAAGGGCTAGTTCACCCTAAAATACAATAAGGTATATGCATATGTGGTGGGCATCGGTTATTATCATCCTTTGAAAACAAGGGTAAAACAGATTCTAACAGGACGCAAGGAAAAATGTCTTTACCATGTCACACATTCAAATCTGAACGATAGCTGGGTTTTTTTAGAGTAAGATCAAATATGTGCACTTTTTAGTCCCTGAACTAGAAATGATGCAACTTGTTTTACTAAATACAGAAATTTGTGACACATAACCTTTATTGAATAAAGCCTGTATGACATTACACTGTGGAATAAATCTGGTTACATTTCATAAAAAGTAAATGAGGAAAAAATTACAAACACGCATCATTAAAATCTAATCTCAAGCCAATAATTGACACTTGCGCAATGTTCCACACTATTCATGCGATTTAAGGAACATGCTCATTATATATATAGTTCATGAAGAAGTGGCCGATGTCCAAATTGTGAACAAACAACAAAAAAAACCTGTGTACAACCAAATGTGAGCTGCAGACTACAAAGCTAAAGTCACACAGGTTTGGAACGGCAGATGATGACATGATGAATTGATGATGATGAATTTTTCGGAGAACAGAATTTGACCTTACAGTTCATCAGCTTTCTCTTTAGGGTTTTGCTACAGACAACCTTAACTGAGAGGTTCAAGAAAGCAGCTATTCCTTTTTAAATGGTTTTTGCAATGTTTACAAGTCATGTTACAGTTTAACTTCTGAAACACTTGTGTAAAACAGTCTAAGAGGAAAAGAAATGCAATTACATTACATCTAGAAATCAGAGCAGCCCAGCAAATCACCACGTCTTCCCTGTACAGCTCTCATGCAGAGCCAGAAAAAGCCAATGTGTCTGAAAACTAACCAACCAAATATGCTTCAGCAACTAGGTGATATATTGGGTTATTTTATTTATTTTTCTTGGACATGTGAGAATTAATGCCCGCTGCTCACATAGCAGCCGGAGCAGCTGAAACCTCCTTTAAATTCATTGAACTTCAGGGGTGAAAATGCAATTCTCACACACAAACAAAGGCTTTTGCATTTACATTTCTTATTTGCAAAAGCTTTAGAAGTGAGACGGCTTTGTATCTCGGTTCCTCCCAGACCACGTCTTCCCTATCAGCATTTAGATGAAAATATGACACTTAAATGGAGTCCGTGTAGCAGATTGGTTGACGTAAAAGCTTCCACTGTGCAAATGGCTGCTCACTAAAACATCGGTCCCATATAAAATAGTGAAAGCCCTCTAGGTCTCCACTTCTGAGAGCAATGTCTTGTTCAGCCAAAACGCAATGTTTCGTACTAAAATTTTTATCCCGGTCAGGGTGAGGTATAAGGCAGGCTCTCCCTGTACGAGTTTGGAACATAAATCGTTAATTATTTACCATCTGTCTGTCAGAACGGCCGAGTACAGAGACGAGAGACGGCTTATTAACCACACTAGTTGGGAACACGCTTCTGAAAAAAGGCATTTTTGTATTGAGAACTGACAGTTTAGCCTTTGTGCCTGCACAATGCACTGAAAATACTTTCCATCATTCTCTTAAGGACTCTCATAAGGCTTGAATACGCCACATAAATCTCCATATTCCGCACGGTACTTGTGAATAATACAGGCAACGGTGCATTTCAAAAGCTTTTAAAGAAAAAGAAGTGGCTCCAAGCGCTTCCATTAAGTTTACAGTTTGCTCTTGTCTCAAATTACCATATTTCAGAAAGCCAAAGTGAAGAAATGCTGCGATTCTCTGCAAATTAGCATACAGCCTGCTTTAATATTACATATACAGCGCCATCTCCGGCTCTCTCCTAAGTCATTTCTCAAGACTGACCTGTAGCCTAGCAACCAGTATTTCTCATGGAAATGATTAAAGCTTCCTTCTTTACATTCTGAGCAGAAGCCTTTGATAGATTTCTGCTGTAGCCTGACACTTTGCCCACCGCATGTACCCGGCGGCGCAAACATCACCTCTGTGATGTGAAATATGAATTGTCAGGTGTGAATGGTGGCCGTGGCTGCAGGGAGGAACGGGACGGGACGGCTACTGCGTTCAGGTCCAGATACTCACGACGGATGCAGATGTTCACAAGCATACTCTTACTGTACATTCTTGCCATCGGACAGGACGATCTTTAATGGGACCTTCCTTACTTGATCATGCTAGTCTAGAACTAAAATAGGCATATTTGATTTCACAAATGACAACTTTTATCATCACCCTCATGTTCTAAACCTGTTTCTTTATGGAACAAGCTCAGGTGTAGATTGGTCTAATTAAAAAACACCTTACCAAAAACACCTCTTTGGTAACACTTTAGACATTCTACCAACAGTAAGTAACTTTGCAACTACATGTCAACTACTGTAGCAGTCATTAGCATATTAGTAGACTGTCTGCTTAATAACTACTTAATAATACTTTATTTTGATGGATCCACAACACAGTACACAAGTACTGTATATGCCAACTTACTCTACTAACCTTAAACGTGCCCTAACAGTCTGAAAGTAGCTGCAAATTAATATGAATTAATTTACATATATTTACAAAGCTACACTATATTACCAAAAGTTTTCGCTCACCCATTCAAATGATCAGAATCAGGTGTGCTAATCACTTGGCCTGG
>JAUMHR010000062.1:653540-666043 GCA_032361145.1 Enteromius fasciolatus | reverse complement strand
TCACCAAAGAGATAGTGCAGGTCATCATAGGGCACCTAAATGAAGTTCAAACCTGACCTAGTCTAAACCACAGCACTAAAAGCACTCAGCTGCTCTTCTGAGGTATTTCACTGCTCCCAAGAGTGTGTTTGAGTTATATGAGACTCATTCATTCTCTAGCGTGTGCTGAGCATCATGCTCTGCAGCCCTGCGGATGTGTGTTACCGCTGCGTCTGAATGGCGACTCTGAGTAATGTGATTAAACTAATGTGGGTGTGTGACGCGTGATGCCAGAGCCAGATGAAGCCGTTCCCAGGTGAGAGGAGGTTAATGCGAGTGCTGTGACCTGCAGAGATGGAGTGTGGGCAAAACGATTGGAGAGCAAAGCTGAAATGCGTCAGAGGAGCAGGAAAGAACAGCAGCTCATTACATATGCAACCCTGTCTATGTTTGTTGGTGAACCACTGTCACTGGCCTGTTGCACAGAGAGCTTCCAAATGTGTATTTTGAATTACTAAAAAGTCTCAAAACGTGCAAAATTAATTATAGTGCACAAAGCTCTGGATTCATAAGTTGCTGGTCTCCTTTTGTAAAACACTAAACAAAGATCTAGAATGTTTGAGCTTCTGTTTTCAATATAATACATCTAGAGGGTGATTTATTGGTGTTTGGGGTAATGCATAACAAGTAATGTGAGTTAAGTAATCAAATTACTTTTTTTGAGTAACTAGTAAAATAATGCACTTTTCAAATTTACTTTTTCAAACACATAAAGCTAGTTATTTTGCGCCTCTGTGGTCCTGTCCATCCGGCCGCAGTGGGAACCGTCACCCGCATTTTAGTTTTATGCCCCTTGCTGCCTGCCTTTTTGATCTCTGCCTGCTTTCTGACTACTCTTTTGGATTTACCATGTTGTGTTCACTTCATCTGAACAGGACCCAGCGGCTTTATTATCTGTAGTCACGGAGGTTTCACGTCAGGCATCGATTCTCACCTCGCATCATCAGAAGCTACTCAGCTTCCCATCCACTGTGAGACCGACTGTGCCATCGAGCTCCAGCCTGGTGCCACTCTCCCTAATGGCCGGGTGTACCCCTTATCCCAACCTGAGACTCTCAGTATGCAGCAGTACATCAAGGAGGAGTTAGCCAAGGGCTTCATCCGTCCCTCAACCTTACCAATTTCGGCTGGTTTCTTCTTCGTGCAAAAGAAGGATGGTTCTCTTCGGCCCTGTATTGATTACCGAGCTCTCAATGAAGTGACTATCAAGTTCTGCTACCTGCTCCCCTTGGTACCATCCGCTCTGGAGCAACTTCAATCAGCCACCATCTTCACCAAGCTGGATTTAAGGAGTGCCTTCAATCTTGTGCGTATCAGAGTGGGTGATGAATGAAAGGACCACCTTCTCCACTACAACTGGTCACTATGAATACCTTGTGATGCCCTTCGGGAATCCAATAGCCCTTCAGTCTTCCAAGCCCTCGTTAATGACATTTTCCTGGACATGCTAAACCAGTATGTAATTGTATACATAGATGCTTATTTACTCCAAGAACACGCAGGAACACATCCAGCATGTACGCTCCGTTTTACAGAGACTTATCAAGCACCAACTTTATGCTAAGCTTCCCAAATGCCAGTTCCATGTGTCCACCATCTCCTTTCTGGGTTACGTCATCAGCTCCGAGGGGGTAACCATGGAGGATGACAAGGTATCCGCAGTTCTAACATGGCCCCGTCCGCAGTCAGTCAAGGAGTTACAGCGGTTTCTCGGATTCGCTAACTTCTATAGAAGGTTCATCCGAGGATTCAGGCAGGTGGCAGTCCCTTTAACCTCCCTCACAAGAAAAGGAACCAACAAATTAGCATGAAATCCCAACAGCGAGAGGGCCTTCCAGGACTTAAAGAAACGATTGACATCTGCTCCCATCCTTCGACATCCTGACCCCAGCAAGCAGTTCATTGTGGAGGTGGACGTCTCCAACACAGGCATAGGGACCGTACTGTCCCAATGACACGGAGATCCGGCCAAGCTATACCCCTGTGCCTACTACTCAAGAAAGCTCAACTCTGCAGAATGTAACTACGATGTGGTTGACAAGGAATTATTGAAAAGCAGACGCCCTTTCCCACAAGCACAAACTCTCATACGCTGATAACCAGCCTTCTACCATCATTCAATCCTCGTTGATTGTGTCACCCGTTCAATGGGACATAATTGCAGAGATTTCAGACGCCCAACAAATGGATCCAACCCCTCCCGAGTGCCCTCCAGAGCTGACATATGTACCCGAGGTTCTCCGTCGCTGCCTGCTTATCCTCATACACGAGAACCCAAGCGCGGGGCACCCAGACATACAAGCTACCAAAGAGCTTGATCTGAATAAATTCTGGTGGCCTCAGATGAATCAACTCACTACCAGTTTTGTCAATAAATGTGTCACTTGCATCAAAACCAAGTCCCAGCACCAACGCCCGACAGGTCTCCTTCAGCCTCTGCCCATCCCAGAATGACCCTAGTCCCACCTGGCCGTGGACTTTATAACTGACCTGCCTTCCTCCAAACACAACACCACCATCCTGACCATAATAGACAGGTTCTCGAAGGCATACCGATTTATCCCACTTCCCAAACTGCCCACCGCCTAGGAGACAGCCCAAACACTCCTCAACCAGGTTTTCCGCTATTACGGCTTACCAGAAGACATAGTTTCGGACCGAGGTCCACAATTCACGTCCCAAGTCTGGAAGGCCTTTTGTTCTCAGTTAGGCATAAACGTCAGTCTGACCTCCGGCTACCATCCCTAGGCGAACGGTCAGGTCGAGAGACTCAATCAGGAGCTGACCAAGTTTCTGCAGGCATATTGTCACTTGAATCAGTCGGACTGAAACGACTATCTCCTTCGGGCAGAATACGCCCAGAACTCCCTGAAAAAACCTTCGACTCAGCTGACTCCCTTCCAGTGCGTGTTAGGTTTCCAGTCACCTTTATTCCCTTGGTCAGGAGAGCCCATGAACCTCCCAGCAGTGGACGACTGGTTAAGGAGAAGTGAAACCACCTGGGACACCGCCCACACGAACTTGCGGAGAGCAGTCCAACGTGTTACTCGCCAGGCTAATCGGCTCCAAAGGGAGGCTCCTCAATACCAGGTCGGCCAGTTGGTGTGGTGGTCATCCCGAGTTCTTCGCCTCAGACTTCCCTGCAGAAAACTCAACCCAAGGTACGTGGGTCCATTCAAGATCATAAAACAAATCACTCCTGTTTCTTTTTGATTACAATTACCCTCAAATTACCGTATCTCACCCACCTTTCATGTCTCTCTGTTAACCCTTTGAGCGGTACGGTCCCACATATGGGATTTTTCTTTACGTGCCCCTGGGAGTACGGTCCCACATACGGGATTTAGAACGTTCGGTGACATCACATAACTGCCAAATTCAAACTGAGCTTTCGCGCGTTGGCTGGCGCTGAGCCAGAGAAAGAAGTGCGTTGTGCTTGTTATATTATCACAACTATACACCACATAGTTCTTAACCACATAATGCATATTTTAGGTTTCAGACATTTAAATACACATGTGTACTAGTAAAACAATTCATTTAGAGCTTGTAATATACACAAAGATGTCTATGGAAGCAAAAATAACAACCCATTCAAATTTAATTTGCCAATGTGTTTTATTTATATCAGATACACATAGTCTAAGTAACTATAAAGTTCACTCTATTCTTCACTCAGTTCACCAGCCACTTACTATCATGTATTTCAGGAGAAATTGATGAATTTACATGCTGTAAATCCGACTGACGGGACTCTCTGAACTGCAGTGCAAACAAACATGGCGGCGCCCATCTCATGTTACATATCATGATCAGGATCATTTATAAAGGTGTATAAACGACAAAAAACACTCATTTACACATATTTGTGAATCGGAATATCAGATTCTTCATGACACAGTAAGCAAGTTTGTGAATATTTGAAATAAAAAAAGAAAAAGCTAAATAAAAGCGATCCATCTGTCTCACAACGTTATTGTGCTTGCGGTATGTCACATGACAAGCAAGACGCGTCACCATGGAAACAGTAAAGACGAACGTTCTAAATAACGGTCGCCTAAAAAAAAACTCACTCTGGGGGGACCCCTGGAATATTTTAAACTCACCGCTGAAATGGTTAAAGCCCACTGCGGACCCTGGAGGAGAGGGGGACCAGGACAAGGCCACTCCAGCTGAAACCCCTCCTCTGGTACCTGACGAAGAGGACATATACCAGGTCAACCAGATCCTGGATTCTCTGCGTTGAGGCGGTGTTCTACAGTATCTTGTGGATTTAGAAGGGTTCGGTCCCGAGGAGAGGTCTTTTGTATACCTACCAAGGATATTCTGGATCCTTCACTGACCACCTCGTTCCATCAGGACCACCCGGAGAAGCCGCCCCCCCGTCCTCGTGGTAGACCTTGACGCAGAGGAGTGGCTCGCTTCCAGAGCCACTCGCAGGGGAGGGGCTCTGTCACAAACAGCGCCTCTGTGGTCCTCTCCAACCGGCCGCAGCGGGAACCTTCACCCGCATTTTAGTTCCTACCCGGACTCTTTATACCCACGCACCTCGGCGAGATCCGCCCACATGACAAAAAGTAATGCAAAAGTAACTATGTATTACTTTCCATGAAAAAGTAATAAAAGCACCTAAAAGACCCTACAATATCATATGACTGCACACTATTTAAGTCATAGTCCACTAATGATCCCCTGCTGCTGGAATATAGTGCTATTTAGTGAATTTATTTGTCCATTTTGGATCTTGGCAAGTACTATTGTCTTTCAGTCTATGTAAAACATAAGGCTGGATATGCTTAATCATTTAGGATTTTTGGGTGAACTATCCATTTAAAGGTTTGAAAACCTCCCATTGACTTCAATAGATTATTCAGTAATCAAAATGTAGATACTATTGAGCCTGTAATTGATGTTTTGTGATGTCTTAGCATATATTTAAAAGCATTTATATAACAGTCATACGCAGCACTCAAGTGAAACATAGCGCTTGCTGAGAATCATGACAATGGCATTAACTCATCATTACACCGAACCAAATGTATCTAACACTGCTCTGTTGCCTCGCACTGCTATTTCCTTCAGGAAATAGCGATCTAGTTGGAGTCCATGGCTCCTTAGCACTGGATTTTTGCCATAAAAGCAGGCAGTGATGCTTAATTGCTAGGTGCAATGAAGGGCATGAATATTAAATTGGGAGCAGGTTGTTATGTAGGTGTGGGTGAGTAATTACACATGCTCCAGACCAACATCAGTCTCTTTTAACACAGCCTATGTCAGCAGGCGTTTCGCTCTCCATAGTTCAATAAGTGCACGCACATAAATAAACTCTGCTTCTCTCACCTTGCTGTTGGCCTCCAGATAGTTGTAGAGCACATTGACAGAGATGGTCAGGTTCCAGCCCTGAGGGCCGAACTTCCTCCGCTCCGCCACCACCGCGTGGAAGTAGCACAGGGCGAAGAGGATGCTTTTGAACTCGTTCTCACGTGCACACATCTCCAGAGTATCCTGTCAATTGGGACACATCGGTATCTCGCTTCACATTCTGTCAACAAGCACCGACCGGAGAACAAAGAGAAAGCATTGAAAGTAAAAACCTTTTGCGTTGTTCTTTCATTGTCAGCGGTCCCAGTGGACACAAGGCATTAGGACAGACAAAAGAACGACTTTATTCCAATATATTTAGGAGCTGAGATTCCTTTTTAATTGTCACTGCTTGTCAGAGCTTTCATCGCTGGGCTCATTATTTGAAACAACTTCAATCAGAGTGTGTGTGTGTGGAGGGGTTGAGGTCTAAATGGCATCTCCACCTCATGGGATTCGTTTGTTTGCACAAGAAACCCAATAATGCCATTAAGCAAATATCCTCTGCTTATGAATATGTCTACAGTAGTGTGAGCTCTTACATGTCGGTGCAGCTGACTTAAGGAGCTTTAATAACAGAGCAGAAGGAGCTGAAGCTCTGATCCATTAACATTCTGCACCAGCAATCTGAGCGTGCTGTACATCCGCACACTCTACAGAATGAGTTTATGATCTCCTTAGCCCTGTTTAAACAGCTCGTCACAATCAAACCAATCATGAAAAGTTAAAAATCATTTCCATTAGCCCTGAATTTGACAACGCCAACAGGAAGCAATTGACTCTGCTCTTTGCTAGGACAGCTGAAAAGGTCAATAAGAAAGTAGCTGTCATTTTCTGGATTACTGCTGCTTACTACAGTTTGAGAGCTGCTTAGGCCTTTTTCTCTGCCATTGATTTACTTTCGAAGAGCGTACATGACTAGAATGTGCTAGACTCGCTCTGCGGAGAAACCCTCCTGGAAAGCTACAGTATGAGTATTGCTACAGCACTGATCTGACAGATAGTCATCTGCACGCAAAATCGGCCTAGAGTGAGCTGGAAAGTCACGCCACGGATTGGGTTCATTGATAACACATGCAGAATTTTAATTAGCAGGAGCACCGCAAACAGAGATTCTTTCATAACAAGCAAAACAGGCCCGCAGATGGCCACTATTGTATTAACTAGACCCAAGATAAACAAAACAGCTCAATTTGGATTTATGGGACTTCACAGAAAACATGACATGGGTTAATAAAACGACACTTTTACTCCTGCATTATCCAAGTCTGTATGTCTTAAAATACTGGATCATATGACAGGGCAATATTAGCTCAGATTATAAAATGTCATTGACATTTTACCACCTGAACTAAAATTTAACTAATACTAATGAATTATACTAATTAATTAAAAGACCATAATGTTTGTGTAAACAAAAACTTCACTTCTCTCTCTATATATATATATAGTACATGATAGATCACACAGAGCTTAAATCCCCTTTGACATACTATCAGAACTGTATATGATGAAACAGGACCTGAGCGTTTTGGAATTAGCGTGGCCGTCAGGTGAGGAGGACGGCTCGGCACTGATGAACACCCTGAAGTTCTGGTGGCTACCCTCTGCATGCTGCTCCAGCTTCTCCTCCAGTGTTTCCAGCCATTTAGCCACCAAGTGGATATTCTAGTTCAGAAAACATTCAACAAGAAGCTGCCATTTAAACAACAAGCAATTCCCTGGTATTTGTCAGTATGAAATTTTGTCCTTTTTTCCATGCATGTAGAGTATCATGTCTTACATGTCCTGTATACTGTCTTAAGCTCTAAACTACATTGTTTTGCATTTTGTTAAAAGTCTAAAGCATAAAAGAGAAACTGGTTACAAAAACAACTGCGCCCTGAAAATAACAATGACTGATCGTCCAGGAGCACAAACGATTACCTCCTTAATGCTGTTATTTGCAGAATATAACATTGTGCTGAATGAACTGTCACAGTGTTAAAATCACTACAACGGCGCTATTGATTCCCAGAAAGATTTAAATCAAAGAAAATAAACCTCTAAATGATATCAATATTGCAATTGGCTGGTAATGACTTGAAAGTAGGAGGATGAGCTGAAAGCCTCCACAAAACAAAGTGCCGCTTTAACTTTTAGCTTGTCAACACAAATGAAGGCTTTCTTTCTCGAGGGCACAGACAGACGTAATGTCTCTCTGAGACAAAACGGCAGCTAAAAGCTTCAGAGCCATCTGCAGTTTTTACTATCCCAGGTGAGATTTCAGTCGTTGGCTGCGTCTGAAAACTGAAAAATGCAGGCGGTTTTCTGAGGCACATCTAATGTGCAAAATATGAAGATGCCTTCATGTGTTTTGTGTTTTTTTTTTTCTAGGAGGTGATTTGATTCTGAATGTGTGGCATTCTAACATTCTTTTGAATTCACTCAAATTATAAAGTTTATCCTAGAATTTGTACTGACAAATGCACTACTGATGTGACTACTTCACAGTAAGTCATAATTTGATTATTTCAGTGGATTTGTTCCCTCATACAGCATGTCTGCTGTAACTGGTCTTTCCTGCTGAATCTCCCCGTAAAGCCTGATAACGGCTGGTTGAATGCGGCATATTCCTTCCAGAAAAGCCATTAAAGTTAAACACTATCCTGGCAGCCGCTTTGCAAGTAATAGTCGTCCCTCAGCAAATTCACCTTGCTCTCCAGGTCTCTACTCATTGTGTATCTAAAAAGGTACATTTCTAGCGGGAGGGGGAACCCACTTGATTCCCAGGACTGAGGATTTTCTGCTGTAGTATTAGCGATTGATTGCCTCTCTACAGTGAGTGGATTTCTGCATTTCTGCTGGCCGGGACCCCGTGTGCTGCAATATAATTAACCTTCACTGGAGGGGAACTTTCCATTGACCCGCCGTCTCCTAGCCCGAGTCTGAATTCATAAGTGGAATGAAACAGGAGATGAGATGACAGATGAAGATTGTGGGAAGCTGGGAATCTATGGATCTATCGATTTAGACAATTAAAAAATGCGTTTCTGATCAGCGCAGTGTGTGGCGGATCAGCTGGAGGATTTCGAGTAAAGACGTTCAGATTCGGCTGCCGTTTCATCCCCGTCGATAAAAGTCATTGTGATTCTACGCAGGAGCCTCGTTCCTGTGCGCTCAAGGATGCAGCACGTTTCTCTAGATAAGAGACGTCCATATCGCAGGCATCTGAATTCAGACCACCACCCTCCTTGTTTCTTGACATATTGATCACGATTGTGTTTTTTAATCAAACCGTGTATATATAGCCAATTTGTACATTTGGGTGGCTGTTGGATGCCGTCCATACTAATATGTTTAATGAGCAGAAGTGGCCGAGCGGACGCTGCCTTCACAGTGACATTGGGATGAAACGGCAGCGCTCTAATGGACTCATTAGTG
This sequence comes from Enteromius fasciolatus, assembly GCA_032361145.1. Classification (NCBI taxonomy): domain Eukaryota; kingdom Metazoa; phylum Chordata; class Actinopteri; order Cypriniformes; family Cyprinidae; genus Enteromius; species Enteromius fasciolatus. The sequence goes on along the minus strand of JAUMHR010000062.1, from coordinate 657,220 downwards.
GAGTGAGGCTGTTTGCCTCCGTGGGCCGGCAGCGGCGCGAGTTTGGGGCATTTCTCTCTCCCAGCATGGTACAACAGGTCATTAATCAGCCGGGAGGCACACGCTGCCCAGACATTTGCTTTGCCAGTTAAGTGCAAATGCACAAGCAGCATTCTTCGTCTGAGACACGCTATTGTCATACCGCACTGGTTTAAACATTTATGGAAAAAGTACACAACAATTCACTAAAGAAGGTTGCACATCAGGAAACTGTGAACAGTGTCAGGTTGAAGGAAGCAGCAGGTCATCACAATCTGGTGTACTTTACTGTAACTGTACGGCATCACTCCACTGTGTTAACTTAGAATAAATTAGATGATGTTATAGTTTTCACAAAATGTTTTATTTCTTTTAATAATTTGTATTTCTGGACTTTAGAATCAGAATTAAGGCCTGTTCACAGCAAGAACGATAACTATATAGTTCTAAAAAACGTTCTCGATATTAAAGAATATTAGCGTCCACACCACAACTTTAATGATAAAATCACAGAGAAACAATATTATTGGAATTAATTTTTTAATTTGAATTTTTTCCCAAAGATACAAATATTGACACCTAATCAAAACCCATCCTGCTGTAACAAGCTTGAGAATTTAAAGCAGCAGATGCGTGTGCACTTAGAATAAACAGACAATATCGTTCACTGGTGTGGACGCTAATTAGTGCTATTTAGTGCAATGGTTGCTATTAGTGCTGTCAAATGTTAAAATAATATATGTGTGTATGCTGTGTATATTTATTATGTACGTAGAAAAACAAATGCATGCTTGTACATATTCAAAGCTGCATTCTGGAATTCTTTTAGTGTTAAAAATTTACTACATTTATAAAATTAACCAGTACAACATGAATCCATTTTCCAAACCGTGTTTTTGGCTTGTGCTGAATCACTACGGTGTTAATATTCAGAGTATTTAGACTGGTTTGTGTCGGTACCACTGCAGAATAGCCCAGTAGCTGCGTAATTCGTCATAAACATACACAGAAAGAAGTAGTTCTGGTTTTTCCGCAACGCGCACACAGTTCTGTTTATTAACCGTCAAAAGCTACAGACTACAGCTTTAAGAAAAAGATGTTAAACCTTAAGCCTTAAGACCAAAAGTCTTAGGCCACTAGTATTTTCAGCAACAAAAAATGGTTTTAAATGGGTTATTTCTACAGTATATTTTGCGGTAGAAAAATATCAGTTTACATTTCCAAACATTATTTTGCCATTAATTGTAATAATGCAGGGAGATTATTGTCTGACAACAGCCAGTGCTCCACACAGAGATCTGATCTGATCATCATCAGTCTGTCTGGAATGACAGGAAGTAACAGAACAAACTGAGACAGACTCAATTCAGAAGAACTGTGACAACGTCTCCAAGATGAAGAAAAAAACCTACCTGGAAAGCTCCAGTACTGTTAAAAGTTTTAGACACTCGTGTAAAAATGAAGATGCTTTCAAAAATAATGCCATAAATAGATTTATCAATTAACTTCTATTAACTAAATGAAATAAATATTTGGTGTTACAGCTTTTGGTAAAACAGCTTCTGTTCCGAGGTACACTTGCCCAGAGTTTTCCAGGTGGCTTTCTAGGTAGACACAGTTTTTTCTTGGACACAGTTCTTCTGGATTAAGTCTGTCTTAGTTTGTTCTGTTTCTTCATGTGATTCCAGACAGACTGATGATGATCAGATCAGATCTCTGTGTTTATTGTTGTCAGACAATAATCTCACTGCATTATTACAATTAATCACAAAATAATGTTTGAAAATGTAAACTGATATTTCCATCTGACACGCTACCGAAAAACATAGAAATAACCCACTTAAAACTATTTTTTTGTTGGTTAAAATACTAGTGGCCTCCGTTTCCAGCCATCGCGGTTTCCTCGCTCAGCTGATGGCCGAGGTATTACTCCGGAGAGCACCTCCAGAGCCCGCGCTGCAAGAGCACATCCCCGTGCCCGTTCCAGCCCCACGATTACAGCCAGTAGTGCCCGTTCCAGCTCCAAGAGTACGGTCAGTAATACCTTTATCAACCTCAAAGATCTCCAGTTTGTTAACCCCTGAAGAGGTCTTTGAGATGTGGAAGGGAAAACTGATCCCGCTTCCAGTTCCAATGCTACAGCCTGAAGTCATGCTGCCAAAGCCACAGCCAGAGTCTGCTGCGCTGCAAGAGCGCCCTCCAGAGTCTGCTGCGCTTCAAAAGCCACAGTCCACGTTGCCAGAGCCAGGGCCAGAGTTCACGCCAGGAGGTCTTGGGGATTCCCACCCCCCCATCCACTAGAACCAGCAGAACCGGGGCATCCCTCGTTCTTAACTCTGACCTCCGAAGCCAGAACTCTGCCTCGTTCCATGGACCCGTTGGCTTCTCTATGGGCCCTAGCTCCCTCCTCTCCTGCGGTGCCCGTTGGTTCTCTAGCGCCACTGGGCTCGATCGTCCTCCTGGCTCCGCCTTGGTCGGTCGTCTGCCATCCGTCGCCTTGGGACTCCTTCGGCTTTGCCTTGTCCTTCTGTCCTGCCGGCTCGGTCAGGCTCCTCCCTCCCTCCGGCTCCACCTTGGTCCTCTCTCGCTCCTGCTCCGCCATGGCCCTCTGGATCCCCTTATCCGTGTCGGTCGCCGGCACCATTTGTTCCGCCTTGGCCCTCTGGACCTTCGCCGTTGGCCTGGTTCTTCGGCTTTCTGCCATATCCCTCAGCTCCGCCCCATGGCCAGGACGCTGCCCTCCCTTCCCCTCTAGATGTCTGTAGGTGCGAGGACGCACCTTCCGGGAGGGGGAGATAACGTCACGCCCATGTCTGTGTTTATGTCTTTGTTCAATGTCACAGTTATGTTTTGGTTTAGTTTTTGGACTTCCTGTGTTTCCTTATTTGGTCATGTTCCTGTTCTTGTTTAGTTAATGAGTTTATCCGCCCCACCTGTATTCCTCACCTGCCACTAGTTCCCTCATGTGTATTTAAGCCTTTGTGTTTTGTCTTGTATCTTGTGGATTCGTCAAGGTTGGATGTGTGTAGTTCTTTCTTTTGTTTATAGAATTCAAGTAAAGTTCATGTTAAACTTCATCGCCACGTCTCTGCCTATTGCCTGCTACAGCGTCCGTGACAATTATGTAAACTTTCAATTGATTAATCACAATTAATTGTTTGACAGCACTAATCGATATCTTTATATCACTCTTGGTGTAAACGGGGCTTTAGACTTTTTACCATCCCTCCAAATGTTTGGAAACGACATAGAAAAGTGGGGTTTTGGAATATTAGCATGAAGGTGTGCCGACCCAAAAATCTTTTAAAAACCTGGGCCAAGTTTAAACCAGTAACCAGGCATCACAGCTGGCAAAGGGGCATGTCTTACTTTGACCTATATATTTTCATTATCGTGTAATAAAAATATTATTGCTGGTCTTCAATGATAATGTCAGTTTACTTTAATGTATTTGCACCAAAAAATGGATTTATGCTGATATCATACAAAACCACACTCTACCAGGGGTGTTTCCAAACGTTTGGAAGGCAGTGTAAAATGACAACAATTAGGACAATTGTGATAAGACAAATAAAAGAATGAATGATTAATTCATGAGATCGCCTGCCTATTCAGTCCTGGTAGATAATGATAAATGAACTATCCTCAAAAGAGGCTTCCTC
>JAUMHR010000062.1:625164-640486 GCA_032361145.1 Enteromius fasciolatus | reverse complement strand
TGAAAGAAGACCGCCGTACCTTCAGCTCCTCCAGGTCGGGTCTCTCCATGCTGACCACGGCCGCCAGCAGCTGGTCCCCCAGCCCGTCTCGGGTCACCGTGAAGTTGACAAGCGTACACTGAGCCTGCAGCTCCGGCTGGTAGTGAGCTTGGTGTGAAGGATCAGACGGAAACTGGGGTTGCACTCCTTATCGCCGATTTTTATGTAGCTGTGGCGGATTACAAACCAGAATCCTCTCATTATTTTATGACACTTTATCTATTTACGTCTTTCGATTTAAATCCCAATCTCTATCTTAAATTCTGCAAACTTTACTGTTTTATTTCTATCTGTATTCTGAAGTTTTGATTATATACCATTCACTTTGAGTTATGTAACACAATATGAAAATGTCTTTGTTTTCTGTCTGTTGACAAAATTGTTATTAACAAAATCAAACAAGAATTATATCTCTGGCGTTACCCAATGTTCAGATTTATGTTTTGAAAATGTATGCAAATGTGTGCATACTAAATTTGATAATGCATCATTTGCATATTTAAATATAAAGTTTCAGAAACCTTTTAATATAAATCAGTTTATATTACTGTACTCTGATTAATCAGCAAGTTTGAAGCAAGTAGTTCTAAATCTGTATGAATTTCTTTGTTCTGCCGAACACAAAGGAAGATATTTTAAAGAAAGTTTGTAACCAGGCTGTTTTGGGTCACCGTTGGCTTCCATAATATATTTTTTTTACTATGGAAGTCAGTGGTGACACAAAACAAGCTCTAAATAAAGTACATATTGACGTGAGCGGTTTCTATTTGCCAGAAATTCAGAACTACAGTAATTCTGACAAGCGTATGTCTGGAGTGTGTTTTGTCCATGTGGCTACAGAATGGACGCTTTGGCACAATGTTGATATGATCACCATAGAACGCAACAGTCGCTTCCGGAAGCAAAACTCTATTTATTTTCTCCATGGAGAAACATTTTTTCACAAAAAATAAAAAACCTATAAAGCCGGACATGTTGTGGGCTCTGGGTTTATTTATAAATTGCATACACATTTGTCAAAACCATCAGTGTACATTAAGTCAGTCAGTACCAAGCAGCCAGTAGTGTTGGCGGTGTGGTTCTGATCTGGGCAAAACTCCACATGCTTGTCTATGCAGCCATGCTTGGACAGCGCAGAGAGAGCAGCAACTCCCCGGGGTACAGAATCGTAGAAATGCAAAGCGAATGCAAAAAAATACTTCTGGTACCAGTGCCACTGTCAAAGTTAACAGCACTAATGCAGCTTAATATGAAGTGCAACCTTTCGGATTCAAGCATACATCTTTAAAGGTGCAATATGTAATTATTTTGATTTTCCTTGAGCAGCAACAACCTGTTCTGAAAACCGGAATTATTTTATTATTAGATTGTGTCTGCTGCCCGCCAGTGGTGTGGAAATTACATGCATAACCTTTAACCCCTGGCCGACACCAAACCCCTCACACATGTTCAGGTCACTGCTGGATCACTGCTGTACAATGCACAATTATTCCCAGATCAAACAATCACTGTCATGAATAACTCCAGCCGGTGCACTCCAGGCAAAGCTAGCGCTGCTGCACGTGTTTGTTTGTGTGATTTCCTGCTGACTTAATATTGCTGCATGCTTCAATGAACAGCATAAATGACTTATTCTGGGGGTTTGCTGCATTTTAATTATTATTAAGAATTTTCTTCAGTTTCGCTGGCTAATCATTTTTTTCTTAATTAAGACAGGAAGCAGGAGCAGCTCTGGGTGTAATGTGGTGTTGACGCGTGCAGCTCTGGAGACTCGGTTGGCGAGAGCGATGGTGTGTGCCGTAGTCTCAGTCTCCTGTTGGCACCGCAGCTTGTCAGGGGTGGCTTTCTCAAACTTTGCCGTCAGCTTCGCCAAGTTCTCATTAAGTTGCTGTCGGGAAAAGAACAGACAGATGATGTTATAAGACAAAACAGAGGTAATGAAGTTTTCATCTCAAGCTACTTCTCTAATCTCTAGCAAAAACTATGGAAGCCGTTTCCACCACTGAATAAAAAAATCTAAAAAGATTATTGCAACTTTTCTGATATTTTCTTTCTCAGAATTGTGAGATATTTAATTCTAAAAATTGTAAGTTTATATCTTGCAATTCAGAGAAAAAAGTCAGAATTGTGGGATAAAAAGTCACAATTACTTTTTTTATTTTTATAAGTTACAGAACGTCTCGATTACCTATTGTAACCCCCGAGGGACCTTCGAGGGAACTCAGGCAGGCCAGCACTGGCCGAGCGCGTTCCTCTGTGAGGCGTGCTGTCATACTCACAGAGTCTAACTCCACACCGAGAAAAGAGATTCTCTGCACAGGGGAGAGTTTGTTCTTTTCCCAGTTGACCTGTAACCCCAACGGCTGGGGTGCTGTAGCACCAGCTCCCTGTGATCGCACAACTGCTCTCGTGAATGGGCCATGATGAGCTAGTCGAGGTAATTGAGGATCCGGACGCCCACTTCTCTTAACGGGCCAAGGGCGCCCTCCACGACCTTTGTAAAGACTCATGGTGACAGGGAGAGCCCGAAGCTTCAACATTCTGCTTCAACATTCTGAACAGCAGCCTGTGTAAGGTGCGGTTCAGAACTCACAGATCGTCCGGAGGAGCCACTTCGACGGGGCTGGGAAGCGCGGCCCGCACCTCTAGTCTCGTCGATAGTTGGACCATTGGAGTCACCAGTCTGCCAGAAGGTGTGCAGCGGTGAGCAGGGCAACTGAGTTGAGCAGAGGAAAGCCTGTGCTGTCTGTGACTGCCCATGTCCCCGGAGGGACTGGCCGAAAGTCCGGGGGGAGGCAACGCATACCTGAACCGTGACTTCCTGGCCACTGGCAAAGTGAGGTGCTGTGGATGACCGTGAGGCAGCCGTTAGACTGCTCACTATCATACCGCGAGCACCTGGGCCCAGAGAGTGATGTGCTTGTTCTATCTTTTTCTTACCTTTTGGGCGGAACGCAAAGAAAAGGAAACAAAAGATTCTCCACCCGGCCTTCCTCGGGTGGAGGGAGCAGTGCAGCCACCACCTCCCAAGAACAAGTTTCTTGCCTCTCCGTGCCACCCTTTCTCAGGGTCTCTTAGCTGTCTTCTTAGAGGGCTTGGTGCTTGCTGGAGATGGGGACGGCGCCGCCCTCCTGCGCGGAGCTCTACGCTGACGCCTCGACATAGTCTCGGCACTCTGTGGAGCTGCCTGCGTGGTACGGGGGCGCCCTCGGCAACGAAATGGGTGGCAGCTGGAGGGTGACGCCGGGACAGGATGTGCTGGATGGCCTCGGTCTGTCTATGCACCACGGAGAACTGCTGCTCATAGTTCTCTATGGTGTCGCAGAATAGGCCAGCCTGGGTGATCGGGGGACCAAGAAAGCGAACTTTCTCGACCTCCTTCATTTCAGCCAGGCTTAGCCACAGGTAGCACTCCTGGGCCACGAGTGTGGACATCGTCCGCCTGTAACCCTTGGCTGCTCCCCCGTCAAGGGTAGTGAGGACGGCGGATGATGACGAAGCGGTTCTGGCTGTAAAAGGAATCTCCCACGATTTCATCACCTCCTTATGCACCTCGGGAAAGAAAGGCACCGCGGCCGGATGTGGCTGTGAACCACGGCCAGACCCCAGAAACCAATCATCCAGCCAAGAGGTCTCAGGGCTGGGAGGCTTTGACACCTCCAGCCCAATACTCTCGGAGGCCCGAATGAGCATAGTAATCATCTCTGAGTCCGACTCAGGTTGGGCTGTACCCGAAGGCGGCAGCTCAGCTGAATCATCATCCTCAGCAGTTGAAAACCCATCCCCCGATGCTGTGATCGACATCCGATCATCCAACGGTCCACCGAACGAAATGTGAGGACCACCCGGAGGCGGTCCGGACAAATCGCAGGCGAACTGAACGGGGCTGTCTCTTTGTGAGGTGTGAGAGGCCCGGGAGCTCGTAGCTGGCGGGGAAGCTCTTACATTGCTCGGCCGTTGACTCAATCGCACTCCCCCGGGGAGAGAGCGGAGAGACCGCAGTACAGATAGGGACAATTCCTCACAATGAGTGCATGTCCCTACCCCGAAAGCGTCGATCGTGGCCGTCGTTAGATGAAAGGTAGTGACCGCAACCAGAAGGACACGGCCGGAACGGCATCCTTAAAAGGACGACTGCCAACCGTGTCAGAAACTGCTCTTTTTGTGAAACGCCCAAGGGAATTGCTGATGAAAACAGGAAAACGTTGATTTCGTTGTCTCGCCACACAGAACAGCCTCCTCTTGAAAATCCTCTCACAGCACTGCATTCAGAGAGAGAACTGCACATGGACAGCTCTTGGCTCCGAAGCAAAATCTGAAGAGTGGATGCAGCTGCTGCCTATTTATACCCGCCTTGCGGGGAGTGGCCTAGCATGCAAATTCCACTGGCCATTCAGAATGAATTCTGATTGGCGTTTTCTCTCTATCAGAGCAAATCAGGGCTCCCAAGCAATGACCCCAGTCTGTTGTCACGACATAATGTCATAGTGACTGACAGACAGGGAAACAGACTTCTATATGATACAAGCAAACAAAAAATAAATAAAGACTTAATTTTAATCTACATCAATATTTTAAGTTAAAGAAACATGTATAGAGAACGCAAATTTTCCTTATACATTTTTTTTTTTTCAATATTAGAAAGGTTTAAAATGTTGGCTGATCAAGTAAATTTTTGTTTTGATCGTGTTTGTACATTAGCTACTTTATCTGCACATGTCTTCCAGTGTTAGTAGAGCATTTAGAACAGTATAAAACTCTACTTACATTAATTTTTGCCTTGATGATGGAGAGTTTCTCCTGCGCGGCAGCGAGCTCAGCGTTGGCTTTGCTCAGGGCTTTGAACTCGCAGTAAAACTCATAAAACTTCACAATGTTGATGACCCAGAAGCAGAGGCCGGCCGCCGCGTTGGATTTGGCTACCAGCTCAGGCCTGAAGTCTGGGTCCATAAGGTATGGCTGGATGGCTTTGAGACAGTTCTCATGGATGTTTTCCTTTTTGAAATTGATCAAGGCGTCAAGAAAGGCATCCACCTTAGCCATCATGACTTTAGCCACCTTCCAGCTGCGGTCCTTAGGAACGCGTCGGCCGGGGGACATAAGGACCAACACATCAGCTGTGATGTTAGTAACGGCTGCTACAGGAGATCCTACAGTACATACAGTTAGCAAACCTTCAATATATAAATCCATTGTCACTAATGCACATTTATGGGGAAATCAAACCTTGTTGAGAGTGTTCAGAGCCTCTTGTGCCGCTATGAGCGCAGGTTCTTTTCGCGTCACCTCCTCAGCGATGCAGGCCACCTTCTGCTCCTCTTCATCAGCCACCGCCTTCTCCCACGCCACCTTCTCCGTCTCCACACCCACAACCTGGATCAGTTTATCAGCACTCTCGTTCTTTAGCTTCAGCTCCACTTGGCATTTAAATCGTCCACCTAAGAGAAAGAAAAACAGCACTGGAATCATGATGATTTTTAGCAATAGAGCAATGATAATGACAGCTGCTTGGAAAGTAAATAATCTACAGATACGTATTTCCAACACTTCATTGCACCCTAAATGACAAGGAATTTATAGTAATGTTATTATTTAGCCAGTCCCTGAATTCTCTCAAATGTGTTGTGTATGCAGAGAATTTTCAGCTCATACGGATTTAATAAATAAGATAAACAATTATAAGAACTAACATTCATGATACCTAATGCATTAACTAATGTGTAACGTATAGAGCCTTATTATGAAGTGGCATCATAATATTATATGTGTTGTGTTTATTCCCTATCAAAGTTTGTTGGGGGAGTTAATGAACTTGCAGTTATCAGCTAATTGCATCAGCAGTTGTTCTGAATAACAGCCTATTTGTTTTTGTTCTACACTCATTGTTAAATCTTATTAGTGATATTATCAGAGAAATGAGCGCTCAAAGTTTTAATTGATAAACGACAATTGCTCATTTGTGAAGAAGCGCTGCTCACAGAGATATGAAGGATGAACGTTTTTTAATAAACTATTTTTGTTTTCATACGTCACAATGGATAGAGCTGCTGGCATTTATTCAAACAGAGGACGGTTGGGAAAAGTCAATCAGGAGAGAAAACTGGGCGAAATACGCAATTAACTGAAAACTGTTGTCAGACGCAATCCGAAGCAATGTGACACGGCTTGTGAAACAAACAAACAGTCAAATCTCCAGCAAACTCCTCTCGAATCTGTTTCCTTTCTTCAGACTCCAAATGAGCTGATTAGCCTTAAGAAAACGAGACGTCAGGGATGAACTGCCCACGGGTAGCGAAACCCTGCAATACCCACAAAATCAAGTTGCTATCATGTGGGTAATTAAACTGATGAATAGGAGGTAAAGACGAAGGAGTACTAATTGCTCAGAAAGTGCAGTCAGACAGAGCTCTTATGGCTCTTGGTGGAAGTTTCTCCCTCTCTGCTCCTCAAACATGAAACGCCTAATGATCCTCTTCAGTCGAAAAGAGCAGATCATCCTCACAAGTTCACATCAAAGAGCACAAGCCTAATATTGCATTGTTAAGACACCGTAAATCATCTCAAAATAGGCTGTTTGAGATGAAAAGGCAAAAGAACTTTTAGATAATAGACAATTGGCACTGCGGTTATCATCAGCACAAAGCTGGACTGATCTCCGTCATCATCATGAACATGCTTATCTTCAGCAAAAGAAAAACAATGCAGCTTCTCATTTAGACATGAAACGCTTAATGAGTGTCTATAAACGAGTAAATCCACCTCTACGCCCCCAAATGTGGGCAGGGACCAACGAGCTTGAATTGATATCAGCTCTCCGCTAATTACATGATACAGGGTCCCACCTCAATAAAGCAGACTGGAGCAGCACCAATAAACTTTCTGCCTCATTAGCCGCTACTTTTAATTTTGATTTCTAGCCAGGCCGGCTCTCCTCTCATCGCTAATGTAAAGAGGTTATTCTGGTGGGCGTTGATCTCTAACAGCACTATCGGATATATCTCGCATACAGTATGTGTGAATTCTGACTTTACATTTCCCCTACCGACGCTTGCAAGCACAATCTCAATGCACAAATGAGCTTTCTGATAGCTTTTCCACTGAAGGGTGGAGAGACGAGGATGAAGCGCTGAAGCCATTACCTGAGAAGAGCGTTTGAGCCGGTCTGTGCCGGCGGGATTAACGTGTCAGGAAGCATAAAGCAGCTCAAACAGAAGGACGCATTAGATAAGTCATAATGTCTCAGACATAATAATTAGCACAGCGTAGCTGAACACAATTATTGCTAATAAGGAGATTTGCTGTAGAAAATGTGAACTGTGTCACTCATGTAAAAGTCACCGGTACGTTGTTTGGATGTTACTAAGTTGCTAGTCTATGTGATAGTCTGAGGTCAGAAAACACCCGAACAGACAATGTTAATGAAATTAATTTCATTAGTTTTAATTTAAGAAAACCTGAAAAATGTTCACTCATGAAAATACATTCTCATTGTTTAAGGTTGTAAAAAATTGTTTATAAGTTACAGCCTCAAATTTGACTTAAATCTTAAAATATTATGTTTATTTAAACATATTTTAAATATTACAATATTATAAAAATAGTTACACATAATCCAGGTGTTTTTTTTTGTTTTTTTGTTTTTAAATCTTGTTATTAATCCTAATGCTGGGTTTCAATTCTTTTTAACAGATTTTTTTTTTTTTTTTCATGAAAAACATATATACAGTAGGGTATATACGGTATAACTACATACAACAAATAAATAAATAAAAGAAATTGTATAGTTTTTTTTTAGATTTGTTCTACTATGATTTACTTGTGCTGTTCCAGGATGTTCTTGAACAAATTACGGTAATTTTACTTACAGCTTATATCTATAATACATTATAAATGTTATTTATAAGGGTATAATGCATTATAATTATTCAGAATGTGCATTGTATTACATTATATCTTTATATAATGATATTTAAATGCACAGTGTAAAAATGAATTGATGTTAGGAATGTATTAACGACATGAGGTTGAGTAATTGATGGCAGAATTTTCATTTTTGGGTGACCTATACCTTTAAGTAAAGTGTTACCCAAATTTCTTATAAATTAGCACAGGTTTTGTCTTTCTTTTTAAATCCTATTTATGTTAGGCCTCATTGATCCGAGCTATGCTCTTTAAGTTTTGAGTGAATATTGACAATTATCCACCAGTAATGCTTTTTTAATTAAAAAACCGAGGCCTATTAAGGCATACGATCAATCAGTTTAAAAAAGAACTAACTGAAGGAAAACGAGCTGAAATCTATTGTACTCTGGGTTATAGGATCAAATCCTCAACAGCAACTTTGAATAACAGTGATAGTATTACTCACCTTACATGCTAAAATTATACTGTAGGCCATAAAACCGCATGACAGAAAAGAATGACATTTTCCTAACACAATTATCATAGATCAATAGAAGAAGCCAGCAGGCGGACCGGGTGATGTTTTTGACAGACTTGCTCCATTAGTCGTGTCAGGAGAATGACAGGGACAGCTATATGTTTTCTGGGAAGAGAAACACTTAAAGCACATCCTACGCCACTCGCATTTAAAACACCAGCAGCATAAACATTAAAGCTGAACTGCATCAGACTCCTACTGGCTTCCTGTGAGTGTTTCATTTACATTCAAGAGGACCTATTAATGAAGAATATGTGTGCTGACCACTGAAAACATAAATTAGCTAATGGTACATGAATTTATAGCACGGACATTATTCGTACAGCTGAGCTGCAAGCACTCACTCCACTGCTGTTAATGCACATCACGCTTTACCTGGAATAGAATTATTTTCATCCGATTCACCTACACTCTCCTAACAAGTACAAATAAGCCTAATCAATTAAAGTGTTTCATTGTTTTAAAGGGTTACTACACCCCAAAATGAACATTTTGTCATTTATCATTTACCACCATGTCACTCCAAAACCATAAAAGCTTTGTTTATCTTTAGAACACCGTTTAAGATATTTTGGATGAAAACCGGGAGGCTTGTGACTATCCCATTGACTGCCAAGTAATGAACAATGTCAAGGCCCAGAAAACTATGAAAGACATTGTCAGAATAATCCATCTGTGGTTCAACCGTGAAGAAACGAGAATACTTTTTATAACAAAAATAACTTAATTTAATAAATTCAGAACCATAGTGCCATTTTGGAGAGGATCACTGCATGCAAATAGTTTACATTGTTCTGTGTCAGCTGCGACTCACAAATGGGCTGTTTTCATTGAAATCAAAGTGTAAAGACACATAGAAGACGCATCCGTGTGTCGCAGCTGACACAGAAGAGCACACACTATTTGCGTGCAGCGATACTCTCCAAAATGGAGCTACAGTGTCATCTAACTGGTGCCGAATTTATTGAGTAAAGTCATTATTTTTGTTTTCTCTCCTTACAAATTGTACTCTTGTCACTTCATAATGTTACAGTTGAACCACTGATAGAATATTCTTACAGTGCCTTTCATACTTTTCTAGATCTTGACTGTGTAATTTATGGGGCAGTCAATGGGACAGTCGCAAGTCTCTCGGTTTTCATCCAAAATATCTTCAATTTGGTTCCCACCAACACAGCTTTTAAGGGTTTGGAACGACATGGGGGTAAGTGATTAATGACAAAATCTTCATTTTGGTTTGAAGTAACCCTTTAAGCAAAAAAACATCTAGTTTTGTCAGGACCACTGTCTTCAAAGATGAATAACAATTGGCATACCGTTTGGACTGGCAGTATGGTTCTGCTCTGGTCAAGAACTCCCTTCACATCCATGCAGTCTAGCATTGGATGAGAGCAAAGAGAGTAGCAATTACCCCCCTAGGGTAAATAGAACAAAACCAATATAAAGATATTGCAAACATCATTAATGTTTAATAATTTCTAAACGTTTTAGAAATGAGTCAGATTCAAGTGGGAATCTAAAGCCAATCCTGATTGGATGAGAGGAGGAGCTAGGGATGCAGAAGGTTAATTAGCTGTTGAGCAACACAAAAGCTGCTGATAATACATCCCTACAGTATATAGACGTGGATCAGCTCAGAGTCAGCTGATGTAAGCTTGACTAACGTGACATGCCAGAACTAACGCTACGCTTGACTTCACATCAAGCAACCAAATTATCCATGTCATAAACATATCATCTACATGTAAGTCCTTAGATATTTATCTTGTCATTTATTATGCTATGCTGACTGAGTAACTCTAGTTTATAGTTTATTGACATCAATGACATGACACGATAAGGGCCTGATTTTGAACAGGCAAACAAAGAGACACACTTGAGCCGACGTACTGTTGAGCTTCTCCAAGCCGTTCTCCAGTCGCTCCATCTTGGAGGTCAGATCTTTCTTCTTGAGCGCCAACAGGTTCCCGTACAGCTTGATCTGCTCCAGGAAGGACTTGGGTGTGGTGTAGTTGTATCGCCGCTCATTGGCCAAGTAGTCTTTTGAGGTCTTGTTCACGCTAATGTGTACGTAGGCCATGAATTTACTCACCAAGCCCTTCACCTTTGGCTAGATCAGTGAAAAAAGCCAGTTCATACATGAAATATAATTGCCAGAAAAGTCGTACTACAGTCGTCACAGCCGTTTCATTTCACCCTGAAATATAATGCAGAAACTAACTGCACGGCGCTTGGCCAATCTGATTATGTTCTTCATGACTTCAGGCACCTCAGAAAAAAAAAAAAAAAAAAAAAATCACACTCTGCATTTGCACTTGAATGTATTAGATGACATTGAGGCACATTAGTGAGGTAGGAGAGGTGTGTTTGTCTAACCAGCTGAAACCTTTATTGATTTGGATTGAGGAAATCATGATAAAGCAATTTGAAAAAATGTATTGTTTCTGAGCTGATGTGTGTCTAACCTGGATGTGCTCCATGTCCTGAGGTAACCTCAGGCTGACCAACTCTAGCGCCTCCTGTGGCCAATCGTGGAACCAATCGATTGCGGTGCAGTTGACCACTGCAGGAAACTTCCTGCTGCGCACCCTCAGCTTGCTGCCCACCGGAGAGAAACACAGCGCCACCTGCAGGACAACATCAGTGTTGGTTAAACGCTCTCCCAAAACAATCACAGGAAACCAATGCCAGTTATGGTTGGTTGGTTTGTTGGTTTTAATATTACACCAGCTTCCTCGGCTATTGTGATAGTAACATAGTATATAAAAACCTTTATTAGGTTTAAAATGGACTATTAAAATATCTTCAAAAATGTTTGTGGAGTGGTCTTGAATTAAAAAAAAAGCCAGTAGACGTGACTTAAAACTGTTTCTAAAATGTCACATGCATGGTGCAATAGAGCGCAACAGTCTGTTTTGGAAGAAAAACTCATTCATTTTCTCCATAGAGAAACAGTTTTTTTTTAAGACAAACCTGATGTGAGCTCTTAAGCCCGTTCACACCAAGAACAAAAACTATAAAGATAAAGATATTAGTGTCCACACCAGTGAACTATATCATCTGTTTATTCACATGAATCTGCCGCTTTAAGTTCTCCAGCTCGTTAAAGCAGAAAGAATTCTGATTGGGAATGTTTGTATCATTCATCAGCTGGAAAAAAAATCGTTGTTACTCTGTGTCTTTATTGTTGTAATTGTGGTGTGGACTCTGCTATTCTTTAATATTGAGAACGATTTTTAGAACTATATTTTTTTATCGTTTAGAACTATCATGAATGTGAATGGGATTTAAGGTTGTTAATAGATTAATTGTATATGCTGTTGTTGAATCTGTTCCTATTAATTAAACTTTTTTTTAGAATAACTGTGGTGAAAAACTTCAGTACCCATGATGTTGCACAGAACATTTCACCAATCAGTGAGTCACAGTAAACAAAACACACAAAAAATACCTCCGCCCACTCTCATGCAATCAAGTTGGTACATAAATATATATCTACAGTATGTATAAATATGGCACATTAAACATAACTCCTTCAAAACTAGCCAGAAACCTTGGTCTTAGCTGAATATCTCAGACAACACATCAAGAAGAACAGGCCCTTTCTTTCAAAACAAGCCACACAACTCCTTGTTCAAGCTCTTGTTCTATCCAGGCTGGATTATCATCCATACAAACACCCATCCATTCATCCATCTATCTGTTCATCCATCCATGCATCCATCCATCTGTTCATCAGAACCAGCCCTCGGACAGACTTCCTCTCTGTTTGTGTTGATCTAGTCACATTGCCAGAGCTGAGACTCTGTGTGAAGCATTACAGAGGCAGTTGGGAGCTGAATCTTTCTCACAGGTTGTGGGAGTATAAAAGCTTCATGAATCACTCCTGCTCACGTACTTTGAGTTGCCTACGGACACGGTCGATGAAGAACTTCCAGCAGTTTTCCCTAGTGTCCATCAGACCCTGGCCACGCACTTCGTTCCTTAAAGAACCGATTATGTTCTCCACCTCATCATCAGGGAAGAGGTCTGGGATTTCACCTGTGATGAAGACAAAACGATGATGATGGATGCAGAGCAGTCAGACAGATGCTGGCAACATCTGAGAGCATGATATCTGTTTTACAAAGGAATATTACAGCACTCTGAAAGATTGAAACAGCCAACGGCATTACAAAAAATGTCATAGATCATAGGAAAATAATAAAGCACTCTAGAAATGAGAGTAAGGCATGATTTAGTTTGAAGACCTGGGATATATAACTTAAACAATCATTATTCATACTTAGAAATGATTTAAGTGAGTGATTTGAATTAGTGAAACCATCTTTTCAACCAAATATTCTCTGGACGTGAAGATTTTAAAATGTTTAAAGCAACACAATATTTACCTACATACTGTAATTGTCTGCTGAAATTAAGTGCATATTAGTAATAAATATACATATTACTGCTATTCATTCTATCTTCATGATTTTTAATATAGTTATTAATACAGTTGTTTGCTGTTGTCATTCATTTTAAAAACAACATATACATTTCATTAAACCTTTTTTTTAACATATACACACACACACACTACTGCAGCAGTTCACTCAACTGTGACAATTCAAACAAATCACTGAAATAAAATTCTCATTCGTAGCAAAAATGTATATTAATCATCATTGACTTTATATATTACATTATTATTTTCATTATTTTTGTTGTTGTTACTAATAAATTATGATATATTCATATTAAATACGTCCATACTTTTACTAACACAGAGAAAAGCTACTGAATCACTGAACATTTTAAAGTGATTCAATTTAACCACTGAATCGATTTCTTGAAAAAACGATTCACATAAATTAATTCATTTAAAGAAAATGAAAAGTATTGAAATTTAAATCGGAGACGGTGTTGAATCAATCCCTGAAAGACTGTGAAAGTATTCTAATGATTCAGTCTTTTTTTTTCATCATATCATCACAAATATACCCGTGCATATCATCTGCCAAAGAAAGGGAGCTCTACGTGATGCCAGTTGTCACAGACACACAGCAAAGCTTACCAGATGCTAAAAGGTCGTTCACCAACACGAGGAACTTCTCATCTGCGACCTGGGCATCTGTCATGAGGAGCACCGTGCCAATATTCTTCACGCCAGCTTTAATGTACAATGCGCCCAGATCGGTCTAAAAATACACAAAACAACAGTCGTACGCAATGAGCTCCTCGTCCTGGAACAGTCCCAGCAGAACGCTAAGAGACGAGACATTACAGCATGAAGGCTGATGAGCTCTGCAATCTCATATTGTGCTCAAGAGCTCCTCTGGTAATTGCTAATTATTCCATTAGTTTTTCAGACTTTTGCAGGGCAGAGTGTGAATTTGCAGCAAGGTGATCTATACTCTGGCAAGGAGCATTGCAATGAATATTTGATAGAGCAAATAGCAAGCCGTTTCAGTGGAGACTCAGTGTGATTCAGAGCAAAGGAAACCGCTCTGCAAACATGTTTTGTTTTGGTTCGGGCTAATAATCGAAGCGAACCTTGAGATCAGGGATGCCGTATCCTTTCTTCAGCGTGATCTGAAAGACCTCCAGGGAGCTGATGAACGCCGCCAGCCTGGTCAGACTCTGCTTCCCGCTGCCGCCCACCCCGACCAGCAGAGCATTTCCCCGCGGAGACTCCAGGATCCGATTGATACGGCAGCTGAGCAGAAGAGACGAGGGTCGGAAGGGTTAGGAGATCAAATAGAGTCATGCGGAGCAAGAATCAAACTTCATCCTGCTGAGTAATGCCTAACTCCATGAAAAGGTTTGTCCTGAAAAATCATCCACTAAGATAAGCTGACTGGTTTATCAGTGAATAGTATTTATTATAAAGTGTGTTTAATGATTAATACATAACGACAATCCAATAACAGCAAATATGCTGATATGAAGAAAACCTGAAAACAGATTTGTTGATTATTCTTTTAGTACAGTTTGGTAGAGTTTGAGAGTATCACCAGTGATTTGATCTGGATTTAAAACTCATTATATATCATTTAAAAATCTATTAGTTGGTGGGCTGCTAGTCAATTTTTGTTGTAATTATATTGGTTTCTGGATTTTTTTAAATACATTTTATACATTCTTATTAACTTTTTATTATTCAGAACTTATTCATTCATTTATATATTTTTACATGGATAAAAGTAGAAAAAATAATTATTTCTAAAGAAATCTAAACATATGCAAATCCATAAGTTTTTCTCCAGTGTCCAGAATATTTGCATTAATACAATATATACCTTATTGTTATGTTCTAGCCTTGCCTTGCTATATTTATCTTTTAATAAAATTAAAGGCCCTCATGTTTGTGGTATTAAAAATGGTATCGAATATCAATATTGTTATAAGTTATAAATTAAATTCCCCTGGTGGATGTGCCACCAGAAATAGAGTTTAAGTCTGGGGAAAACACTGCTTGAAGATTTAAAAACAACACACGATGAGATCTATCTAAAAGTGTTTAAGTGTAAATAAAAAGGGCAAATTTATAGATACATAATAACTTTCCTTAAGTCGATATCAAACTTCCTCAAAAGGCTTTAGCATGTTTAGCTGTTTCTTATCTGATCGCAAACTGTTTTCTGGTATATGTTGCACAGTCTAAAGAACGATAACCATAAAGATAACGATAAAAGTCATTCTCATTATTAAGCAAGAGTTCATTGGAATAACTTTCAGAATTATTTTTTTCCAGCTAATGAACGATGAAAATATTGACAGCCAGTCATAATCATTTCTGCTGTCACAAGCTAAAGAGTTTGATGAGCATGGGCTGAGAATAAATAGACAATATCGTTCGCT
>JAUMHR010000062.1:552458-567842 GCA_032361145.1 Enteromius fasciolatus | reverse complement strand
GCGTTCCTGCAATTGCTGGATGAATTTCAAACCTCCGGCAACCACAGGCATGTTCTTGGAGACAGGAAAGTAACCTGGAAGACCGGTAAACAACAGATGTCAAGTCAAAATCCCAAGCTAATAGCAAACAGTCCGGGGATGTTGTTTGTGAACACTGAACCCTGGGTTTCTCCAGTCTGCATCTGCTGCTTGAAGATCATCTTGCAACCTTCCAGTTGCTTGTCAAACATTTTGATCAGCATCCGATATCTAGTGTGAGCATCGGCTGCTATCAGGGGTCGCTCCAACAGTCTGCCAAACATGTCCAAAACCTGCCAAGCAGAAACTCTTTGAAAATGTGTTGTGTTTACTGTATTTCAGAAACACATGCTTTCCACCAGCTTCATCCAAAGACATACTTTTTTAATATTATGGTTCACTGCACTATCAACTGCGAAAATCAAATATAGCAGTAATGAAAATATGTTCCAGGATGGAATATTCTGCTCAGTGCTACTTTAAGTGACTACAGCTCAAAAATATAAAAAGAGCCTAAAGCGTGTTTTCTTCTCCTGCAGGGTTCAAACCGAGCTCTGTTAAAGATCTAAAGTCTGTGGAGATTTGTGTGCATTCCAGTCTTAAAATTCAGACTGTGTTCCTGATTGGGGCTTGATAAAATGCAGGTATCTATAACTCATTAAAGAAAGAAAAAGCACTGAAACTGTCTATGCACAATGTCCAAACTTTGTTATTACTAAGACCAGGGGCATGTCTGCAGCTCCAAAAAAGGCTTTCAGACATTATTTTAGTGTCACAATTTCAGAACGTTTTGCTCACCTTGAAAGCGTGCTCCAGACCAGCAGCATCATCAAAAGCATGACAAAAGATTGTACTCAACTGCCGCTCGGTACTCTCCACCTTGAGCTGAAACTCTGTGAAGTCTGCTTCAAACTCCTACAAAGAAGCATTGTTTGTTTCAGGTGCATCAACCTTCAGCGTTTGAGTTGCGTTTTATTGGAGGTGCTGCTCACTTACCACATTACTAACATCAAGGCAGTCATACGGCTTCGCTGAAAATGTTTTATATGTCTCCAAAAAGTTTTCATGTAAGAACTGGACTCGTTGGCTCAGAGATTTTCCTTGAATCCCTCCAAACTCAAGCTTCTCCAGCTTCATCATATCAACTACAGTCAGCAGCAGAGTCTAGACGATGACAATGAAAAGAGTCAGACCACACTGATACCACATTTTGCACTACAGACTCTTTAAATAATTCCATATATAGCCTAAACACACACTATGCACATATGTGAACATGTGTGAGTATGTCTCTCCACTTACTTCAACTGTTCTGAGTCTCTTCATGAAGTGATCCAGCCCAACAAACACCTGGAGGGGTGAGAAATCCCAAGGCTGCACCTCATTCTGGTTCCTCTGGTACTGACTTAGGTTGACCCTTCTGTCCTCATATGTGCTCTTGAAGTGTGTCAGCCCATCTATAACCATCTGCACTCGCGACAGGCTCTCCAGAACATCACCCTTCAGGATCTCCTCTGGGTTCAGGAAAATCCTGGCCTGAAAAACAACACTCATAAATACAGTTTTCTCTCATTGTGCGCTCAGGTGCAATTGCTCCATTAGTCTCTGAAGTCTGAAAGCTGCCATCTGAACAAGCAGACTGAAAACCAAGCATTTTAGACTTCCAAACCGTTTAAGTTTGACAAATATAAATATAAAATGTAATCAAATAGTTCACCAAAAAATCACTAGTTTGTTGACATTTACTGCACATTTTTGATCCATCCTGTATGGCTTTCTTTTCAAAACAAAAAGAAAAAAGGAACAAAGAAATTTTAAAGAATGTCTTTTCTTTATGTTGTTAGACACGAAAAACAGATTAGACACGAAATTAGACATGAATTTCAGAAAAACTCTACAACACATAAACAGATGACAACTACATAAATGTATGCATCATGAAGGAGGTGTATACTGAATTTATTATTTTAAAATCACTGTTTAATACATTAAGATACTTTAAGTGTTTTTCACATTAACATTTTAGAATGTCCCGTTCCCTTTCAGTCGGTCACTCGGAGTCACGTCAGATATGACAGACGAATTGGGATCTCGCTTAGAGAGGACGCATCCCCAGGATCAGGTTGCAGCGATCGACCTGAAGGACGTGTACTTTCATGTCTCGATTCTTCTGTGCCACAGGCCATTCCTAAGGTTTGCATTCAACGGTCCAGCATATCAGGGTCCTATACCCTTCGGGCTCTCCCTGTCACCCCCGTGTTTTTATGAAAGTAGCAGAGGCTGCCCTGACTCCACTCAGAGATAGCATTCTCCACGACCTGGACGGCTGGCTCATTCTAAGCTCAGTTGTGCAAACACAGGGATCTGGTGTTAAGACACTTCAGTCTGTCGGGTGTCCAGGTCAACTAGCTACTAGCTTTTCTCGGTATGGCGATGGATTCGGTCGAACAGACAGCACAGTCGGTGTTGAACTGCTTGAACACATTCAAGGGCAGGATGCGGTCCCACTGAAACATTTTCAGAGGCTCCTGGGGCATATGGCAGCAGCAGTCACGCCATTGGGGCTGCTACATATGAGATCAATGGCCAAGTCCCAAGGTGGGCGTGGCAACGAGGCACACTCCGGGTTCAAGTGACACTGTCCGACTTTATGTCTCCATTTCCTTCTTCAGGGAACGAGGGTTAAACGTGTAACTAATTTTTAGTCACTGAAATGCTTTATGGACTGCAAATGGCCAAAACTTGCAATTTGTTGATATATCTTTGATTTATTCTTTTGAGAGATGAACAAACCTGATTTTGTTTTAGTTTAGGCTTACAATCAGTGTTTGGTGCTTGTACATCAGTCAGTCATCTATCATTAAATATGATTTTATGCATTACTCATGGGTAACGGTAGGTTTAGGTATAAAGATATGGTCAAGACTATATTTTTGCAACAAAGTATGTTGACCTAGTATTTGGCAAAATCAGGAAGTGCTGGGTGGAACGGGTGGAAAACTGACAGGCTTACGTTGCAGTTCTATGGATGTTTGACTGAAAACTATGAAAGGAAATTAGTGGAATATACAATGTAGAGTGACTGGCCCTTTACCTGCTGGATGAGGAGGTTGCAGATCTCCTGTAGAAGCACTATGACCCGTGCTGGCCTGTTGTAGTATTTAGAGTTTGCCCATATGAGACACACTGTGTGCATGAGAGGAGCAATCTTCCCCTTCACCTCGCTGAAGTCTGCATTCTCCACATCTTCTACGAGTTTCTCTATTGGCTTGAGGAAGGCATTGATATCCCTCGTCTCATTTCGAGCTGAATGAAACATCACAAACCCAATTAAGACTCAAAGCGTAATGCATTGCATGTTTTATGGCGGAAGGTGATGTTATACCTTTTGAAACATCCTCGAGCATTTTTGCAAAGGCAGGATAATAACTGCTGTCGATACTAGCCAGAAGCTCAGCCAGCTTCAGGACTCCAGGGGACTGGAACTGGTTATGAATTCCCTGAAGATCAGTGAGCCTACAACATAAAATAACATGTAGCCTACAAACAAGACTGATGGAGCTTTCCAGCCTGAAAAGTCCCAGGACTAACCTGTTTTTCCAAAACTTTATTTCTGCATGTGGAGTGGGGTTTTTGCCCTCAAGTAACGGCTCTGATGAGTCCTTCTTCAAGACCTTATAGACCTGATGACTCCAATCGATCACAACCGTCTCCATCGAATGAATGAGTCGTTTATCCAAAAGATTCCCACTGCAAACATCAAATCAGTGTTGAGTGCAAATCAAATAACTATCCCTCATGTTATGTTCTGGTCATTTTGATCCTGAAAATGCTAGTTAATGTAAAACCTATACTAACTGATGGAAAATGGGTTGACAAAAAGATTAAATTTTAAGATTTGGTAATATTAGAGATATTTAAACTGGAAAACCAAATTTGAAAGACTTAAGGAATATTTAGCACAGCACATGGATTAAAACAAAAAATATGTTTTTTTGTTTTTTTTAAATATAATGGCTTCATGAACCCACCTCTTTACTTCCTCATGAGTGACAGACACAAACTGCTCAAATCCTTGAGGCAAGGGAAGGTGCGTTTTGCCTTTGACTTGTCCAGCAATAACAAGCATGTTGTTTTTGAGCGCGTGGATATGTCGCATGAGGTCCTGAGACACAACATTAGGAAAGTCCCGGTGGTTCCTTGGATTGGACAACAGCGGTTCCAAAACCTCAACACATGGGAAAGACAAAGTAGAAAATGCTAATATTTGGACAATTCCTTAATTTACTAAGCTTCAAAAAGACTTTCTTTCAGAGAAACACATAAACACAATAAACGTCATAAAATCATTCACTTCACAAACTCTTTAATACAAAGTTTGTGGTGTCAAATATATAATTACACCATAAGATGATTACATTCACCCATTGTCTCTAAAATAGCCTAGTGTTTACATGAATCGAACTGCTACTGCTATAGTGACAGGCAGGTCGATGGGCATTGCTTAGAAACTGTTGTAATGTTTTGTTGGCCTCAGACTGTCTGTCCTGTTTGTCTAAGCCCTGAACAATGGTGAACGTGAATTAGTTTATGAACTAAATATGGCGTCTCTTTAATGATCACATGAGGACAATTTGTGTGCTTTAACATGCTCTTGCTTATTGCTGAACATCTAATCATATTAAGACATTCATATTTAGGCTACAGGCATAGGCTGTATTTATTGTATCTGTGGCATTAATAACAAAACTAATGCAACACCTGAACAAAACTGTTTAGATCAAAAGTGTTATAATGTTACAATTTAAACTCACTGAATTATATGAATCTACAACCAAGCACACTTAAAACATTGTGTGAAAGATGTTAAACTTAATGAAAACCCTATTCATTCCAAATGTATCTGCATATAATGGTTTCAGTCTTCATTTGTCTGTTCTGAAGTGTGAATGAACTCGGAGTCTCCTAGAATGGTGCGAACTAATTTACTGTGACACGTGAACCGATTCTTTCAGACAGTTTTGCGTATTGCTTTGACCTATTCTGCACTAATTAATGAAATAGATAGTAATTAAAACCTAAATTACAACATTTGGTAACTAACGTTAGTAAAGCTCTTTGTGGTTGTATACAGCATGTTTTTAGATTAAAATACTAATTTAAGTAGTAAGTAGCTCGCCATTTAAACATTATTGCTAGTCTAAATGAATCGTTTAAAAGAATCGGTTCAAAATAATAATTCATTGGCGAATCGACTCACCTTTTCCACCAGCACTGCGAACTGCTCCAGAGGAGAGTGGCACATGTCTCCACAAAACAACTGTGTTTTCATTTTATCAGCTGACAGTGCGGTTTTACACCGCTTAACGAAATAAACAGACTTGTTCTTCCCGGTTCCCAAGAATCCGAGAGCTGGGGTCAGTTGTCCGGAGGAGTTTAACGATATAACCAAAGTTTCGCGTTCAGATTCATCTAGAAAGTCCTGAATGATCTGCCGATGCTCCTCTGCAGCAACACATTTCTGCCAGCGGTCAGACTTCACATTAAACGCTTTTGACACGAACTTTTCTAAGAATTCAAATCTCTGATCAACTTTTTGCGACTCTTTCTCCTCCATTTTGCCAAAGTTTCTAACTGACTGCACGACTGATTTCCTTAAACAGCTGTCTCCATAGCAACCAGTGTTTATATGTACCGGTCTGCTGTTACTATGGTGATAGAGACAAACCTTCACAGGTGATCACAGTGAATAGTATGAATGTAATCAAAATTATATACATATATTTCATTATTATTATTTTTGTGTGTGTTGCTGGTGTTTTTTTTTTTAGTACAAAATAAATTATTAATTTTAAAATGCATTATAAATATAAATATATGTATATGGACATATAATATATATGTTGGCTAAATTAAGTTGTACAGACTGAATAGCTAAACCTGTCTGACACAATTCTTATATTTTCTATATATATATATATATATATAAATGTACACACATGCAAATATTTTCAATATATAAATTTCATACGTTGGAATTTACACATATATAAAGAAAAGCTTTCAATGATTAATCAATATTTTTTTTATTTTGCTTTTCTTGATCTAAAGGTTTTTAATGCAACCTAAACATTACTTTTTTTTTTTCTCTTTTTTTTTTCTTAGAAAAGAGTGAAACAAAAGCTGTGAGATGGACAGGAACAGAAGAGGAACAAATAGAGACTTCAAACCTGAAACAAAAAAAAAAAAAAAAAAAAAAAAACAAGGAACAAAACAAACAGCACTGGTCAGTGTACCGTAAGTAACAGTTATGCAAATTCTTCTGTGGAGAGCTCCTTCTAGGACTGTTTGTGTAATATATAAACCAAATTGAACCAAAAGAGTTTTGATCTTGTTCACACAAACTGAGTTTGGGAGCTGTTAAGTCAAGCTATACTCTATGTATGCGTTTATTATAGGTTATATAGAGCATATTTTATATAATGTATATAATGCACAGTAGTTCATATAACCTACACTCTCTGTGATACAGATCCGTTCTCTCTTTCAGTCAGTGAGGATTCTCCATGAAAAAGCTATTTAGTCAGTCAGTACGATGCTGTATGTTTCTTGTATTTAGTGAAATCAGAAGGCACAGATGCATGAACTCCGAATGCAGTAACTTGCAAATGCCATGGGATGGCACTAAAAGAGAAGAGATTGTAGTATGAGAGCAGAGAATAAAGTGGCTTTGGGTAGTTTCATACAGAGAAGCTTTAGAATGTGCACATTCTCTTTAGTAGCAAATAAGGTTTATTGTCTTCTAAGCCAGAGAGTTTATTAATTGACTAAATGAAGAGTTCACCATGCAACCAATTTAATCACAACCAAACTGCTGTTGGGTTATTTTGACCAAGGTTAAAAAAATAACTAAGAACAGCTAATTAACACAATAAAAACATGAAAAATATTAAAACACATGATCTAACAAAAAAACAACAACAACAAAAACAGTCATCTGTTTTTGCGGGTATTATAAATATTACTACAATACAAAATCTACAAGCTGAATTGTCAGCATCATTTCTCCAAAGGTTAACAAGGTTCTTCAAAAATAATTAAAACAATGCAGATTTGATGCTTAATGTTGAAAACAGTTGTGCTTCTGAATATTTGTGATTTAAAAAATTCTTTGATGCACAGGAAGCTCAAAAGAATTTTGTTGAATTTTATTGTTATCTTTTGTAGCATTGTGATTGTTTTTACTGACACACATAAAAATGATCTGAGGACACTTAACCATCTATGAGTCACATCAGTGTCACAAATGTTCTTAATTATTGATTTTTAAAGTGCAAAATGTGTGATATTTTGAAATTACTGACATAGTCCATTTCTGTTCATGACCAATGGAGGGAGCTAAAGCAACACAGTCTAAAAAGCAATGAAGCAGCTTTTCATTCAGTCTTGTGTTCTGCAGAATATGACTATGAATATGGGGTAATTACTTACTGCACCATACAGGCTCTAAGTCATTAGTTTGTTTTATATATTTTATTATTAAAAAAACAAACAACAACAACAAAATATAATAATATAATTGATATAATAAAGGTAATTGATATAATATTGAAGAAAAAAAAACTTAATAGAATGAAAAAAAAGAAAAAAAAAAAAATAGCTAAATAGCTGAATATATATATGTAATATATACACACACACAAACATACACATACGTATTTATTTATTTTTACATGCTCATAGGTTTTATGTTGTGTGACATTTTTAGACTCATTTAAATACATTTCTTGAAAACAATAATTGTGAAATTGATTTTTGATCACATATAGAGAGGAAAAGCTCATTTGAGACACATGAAGCCAGTCTGACTGGGGTTCAAGTCTCTCTTTCTGTCAGCAAAGATCCGCTGCCATGGCCTTTGTTTCCATGTCCGCTTAGCGACACGTCAAAGCTATTTCTGTCCTTCAGAGGGTCTCGACACGTTGAGCGCTGGACGCATGAGAGCGGCTGATAAACGCCTGCAGGAAGTCAGGCCTGATTATCTGCCCCCAGAACAGAGCGCTGCGGTCGCTCAAATAAAAACTTGTATCGTCCACTATATGGGGGCCGGTATCATCACAGGGCTCTCAAACATGCACAGGGCCTCCAACACTGGTGGTTTCAGCACTTCAGGCCATGACTGGACAATTTTCATAGTTTCACGCTTTGGTGGAAAGCCAAGAGCAACAGGCTGGACCGAGACTCGCTCTGAAACAGGATATTGGCTTAGTAATGGCCGTCTTGGGACTGCAGTATGACAGAAATAACGGATTTGCTCTCCGTGTTCGCTCATCTGATGGAAGTCTTTCCCAATTTCACACACATTATCTTAGCGGCTAATTAGAACTGTAGGAGTTTTTAATGCACTTTGACAGTCTTCACCACAGTACAGCCTGAGCCAAAATGCTGCAGAGATGCAGTACTTAAATTTCTTCTAACGTCTGCCGTTCATTATTAACCAGTTTTTTTTTTACTCCCTTCATTTACCTGTCATGCCAATAAACACATACTAAATGGCTGATTGTTGTGAAGCCGTGGCGTCATTTGACTCATTCATCACACAGACTTCTTACCGATAACTGGGTTCCACTCAAGACATGACGTCACTTCTGGTGATAACACCAAATTCTCTTACCTAGAAGCTTCTGGAATCACAAGAATCAAGTTCTGGTTGAAATTCCCAGAGCATGAAGTCAGTGAAAGTGCCGTACAAGCTCTTTATTTGATTTTAAAGCATGCCTGTGTATGAACATATGCCCAGCGTGAGTAACTTCACTTAGGAAATGTTTTACAAGATGCTGGAACTTTCAATAATGTATGTTGGCCAACAAAGAAAAACAACAACAACATTTTTAACTACAATAATCTCTGTTTTAATGATTTTCTGTTCTGTAGCAGATCATGTTTAACTAACATGACAACTACGTTTTTTTATGCATTTTTTTCCCATAAACCTTTATACTGTTACAGTTTCAAGCCCTTCTAAATTTTGAAGGTAAAAGTCAAAAGGTCAACAGATGGACAAAAGTCTATTTTTAAAGTCTCTTTTGCTCATTAAGGCTGAATTTATTTAATCAAAATACAGTAAAATATTACAATTTTAATGGACTGTTTTGTATGTAAACATATTGTAAAATGTCATTTATTCCTGTGTTCAAGTCTGAATTTTCAGCATCATAACTCTACAGTGTCACATGAGTCTTCAAAAATCATTCATGCTGATATGATGCTCAAGAAACATTTCTAATGTTGATATCTTGTGGTGGTAGCTGTAAAACAACACACCACAAAAATGTTTATTTTATTTAATATTTATCAGACTTTTATAATTGTCATGAACTGCAAGGAGCCAGATATCCTAAAAACTCAGGATATATTCAGTGATAATCAGAAACAAGGGGTCCGTTCTTCGTACCTCGCTTACTACATCTAAGATCAAATCAACTGTGAGCTCGCTATTCTGGTTCTCCGAACGCACCTGTTGTTGATGATTAGTATAGCTGGATAAAGTCATTTGAAATCACAGGGTGGCTTAAAAGGGGCTACGTATCGATGGTAGAAACACTGATCAGCAACTCTTTGATTGGTCAGCGAAAATGTTGAAGGAGCGTGCTCAGTATTTTTTGGAAGCAGAGCAAGAACTCTTGTTTGAGAGATTCCAGGAGTTTAAAGGTGCTCTGTGTGATGCTGTTTGACGCCACTTCCGCTGACGTTTCACGTAAATAGAAAACAAAACAGAGCAAGCTCCCCCCTCCCCCCAGTGTTTCTGTAACTGCCATGAACGTGCAAAGCACATTAATACGAAAGGTGGTGCTAATCCAAGAGAGACAGCGACAGAGCAAACATCAAGTTAACATGTCTAAATAAAAATAAAAATAAAAAAACTTGCCACCTGTGCATCGGTTTGGAAGTCCTTTTGACGGTGGACTCTTGTAAATCCGGGTTGTTTAGTTTCTTCTCGCCTTATATTCCTCTGAATGTCTTTTCTTTGGTCTTGCCTCAGCCATTTCCCAAAAATAATATACAGTATTACGCTAACCCACTCTCAGATTCACGCTGCAATCAATTCTGTCTATGTGCATTAAACTCCACCTCTTCTTGCCGATTGGTTGGCCGTAATTTGTTATTGTTTTGGTGCACATCCTGTGCCCCTATTCTGTTTTTTGGTATTGCAACCTTTGGGTTGTCTTTTTAGAGTTGAATGCCACCAGATCCCTTGTTGAGGGCATCTCTGGGGGCAGTAGCACCTTCATAACTGGTAAATGAGCTTATAATTCTATTTGTACAAAGTAAAATATTTGGTTGTTGCCTTAATTAAAATGTTTTTTGTACTTTGACATTCATTATATTAATTCCAGCTTTCAGAGGTGGATAAAGTTGCAGAGGAGGAATATTAGGAAGCAGGTAAGTCTTTGAGTCCTCAAGGAGAAAGTAAGTGACAGGCATTGCACAGATGATAACATTGAAACCAGACACAGTAGGACGTGAGGTGCGTGGTTATATGCAGTAGTGGTGATAGGAAACAGGTGTGTGTAATTAGAAGTCTGGTGACTGAGAGAGGATGATTTGGGATCCGAAAGGGGGCGTGGCTGGTGGCTCTGTGACAATAATGTAACAAATGATTTCTATTTCAAATAAAATCGAATTTGATTATCATACTGGTTTGGATGTGATACAAACCTTTTTTTTCTTAACAGGCATCAAAGTGTTAATGTAAAAAAAAAAGTTTTTTTTTGTTTTTTTTTTATGCAAGCCTATAAGATGTAAATCTGTTTTGTTCTCCTGATTACCTTACAGCCATAAGCTGAAAGGACACTGTGTAAACACACTTACTGTGCTTGATAAATGACCACATGTAAATCCTGAAAGAAAATTGGAGATGGAGAAAAGAATGCCACGAAAAACAATGGAAGCGAGTCCTGGCTAATATCAAATTATGAATTCATACGTTGGGATCCATGGAGTGCTGCTTTAAAAATTGTAATGCATTGATCAGAGCCTCAGATTAACTAAACAGATATGAATATGACTGATATCATGCATCGCTCATGAAGAAACCATCTTCACTGATAGACCCTCAGACGAGCCGGTGTTTCTTCTCACTGAACAAGCTCTAAAAGCATGTAATCAGGGCCAATTAGAGCTCAATTAAAGCAAATAATTTCTTCGTGAGGTCAGCTTGGAGAACGTTCCTGGACTTAGTTTGAGGTAGTATAAATCAAATATGGATTTATAATAATGCTCCATCAGACGCCAAGCTCAGGAGCCTCAGTTTCGTTCTCAAATAGTGCAAGAAAAAACAGTTTAGCTGGAGAATGTATGTGTGTGTATGTGTGTACAGTATAACATGAGTGTGTGTGTGTGTGTGTGTGTGTGTGTGTGTACTGCAGTTGAATTTTGACTAGGTTGAAAAATAAAATATCTAAATAAATATAAATAAATATATATTCACTCTAATCCCATCATTTTCTAACCCTATTAATTTCATCCCTGTTGTATCTTAACTCCACTGGTCTATATGCTCACCGACAGAGCTTTATTCATTCCAACCTGCATTCTCCTCTGTTTTGTTCCTAATTTTTGCTGTAGAACTCAGACTCGGAGGTATATGATGTCATGTTTTTCCAAACTCAGTCACAAATAAATGTTGGTCTGCCGGTGCCACACACAGAGCCGCAGCTCTTCCCATCTTGTGTGCTTGGGTCTCAGTGTGTGTGTGTGTGTGTGTGGCTGCTGAAGCTCAGTGTTTATTTAAACTCTCTGGTCTGTGAGTTATGAGTCTTAATGATGACCGCGGTGCGTGTCGCTGCTCTATTGTTGAGATGCTGCCTCTAAACAGGCCCGCTGTTGTTTATTTGAGATTTCAGTTTTATATTACCACGTGTCATTGGACTGTTTACAGTTTGTCCGTGTTGATTGATCATTTCTATCACCCGTTCTCCTGCCGAGAGGAAGATGTTGTTCTGAAGGACTAAAGCCATTTACTCCATTGTAACTGTTACACTATTGGGACAGTACACTCAGAAATCATCATTCTGTCCTCATTTAATTCCTCTCCTTTGTGTGGAACATAAGAGAAGATATTCTTGGTTCATACAAAGAGAGTAATTTTTCTAAAGAAAGTCCAGCAGGTTTTGTGAATAAATTATGACAGAATGTTCGTTTTTGGGTAAATGATGTCAAAAAGTCGTAGTTTTGCCAATGACGTTATCACCATGCGCTCTCTATGCCAGTTATGATCTAGGACGTTTACGTGTAATCCGCCCGCATGCTTGCCGATTTGTTGTTCGATTGCGCTCCTGCCAGCTTTCTAACGTTTCATCCAATGCTGAGTGAAAGGACAGGCCGAGGAATGTAAACGCTGCTTATTTTCCAATCCAGAAAAAGCTGAAAAATGTCTTGGCCAGATCTTGAGTCATCAGGCCCGGTTCTGTTGGAATGCCATTTATTATTGTTCTTGTATTGTCTGCTTCGACTATAAAAATGGAATTGCTGAGGCCTCAGATATGTCTCTGGACGTATCGCACGTCTGTTTTTCTGCAAGACGTCCTTCGGCATTAGAACAACAGCGGCTTGCTTATATTGGCATGCTGGGAATATGCTTCATAATCTGTTGACATATTAAAGTCACAGCTACATGATGTTTAGACACTCCAGAGAAAGCTGAAAGAAAAATGTCTGTTTTACGAGACTCTGTTTGTCATGTGCCTGTAGATTCGTAAACACACGGAGCACGGCTTCGACCATAAAGTCAATCACGCAAGCCTTGTTAAATTACACCGCTCGCTTACGATGCAGTGAAAAACCGTGTGCTTGAAAATTATTTCTTACGTTTCAACTCCCAACAGATGATTTTCAGACAAAGAAAACGGATCACATTGCATGTGTTTAAAATTTGCAGCGAGCCTCATTTATTACATTGATGAAATGGTGCTTGTTTAGCCAGTGATTGTACAAATATACTGAAGAGTATTATTATAAGTAGATTTGCGTTTGAGATGTAATTAAGCCTCGCTCACCCCTTATTGTTACAACCGTTTGGAATGATTAGAGAGCATTTAACATGAACACATCTAATGTTGCTGGTTTTGCATAGAACCGATCTTCATCTGGTGTGCAGTCGGTAGCTATATACAGTATTAACCAATTGGTAATGTTTACCGACAGCATTTAGTTTCAAAGCTTTGTATTCGTTAACTATGAGTTCGTTTTTAAGACGATCCGTCATCTGCAATTAAACGGTTTTCGGATCCAGTCCTCTAAGCGCATGTCTGATCAGTTCGTGGAGAAACATTGCAAGACCCGATAATTAAAGAAAGCTTTAGCCCTAGGAATCATCATCTGACGTTCATCAGAAATGTTATAATTTAATATCTTAAGCCATCCAAGGCCTCAGGACATTTTGTGATTTATTGAATCAACAACCTCGGTCTTTTGCACAAACTGCATTTGCTGTCATAATGAACTTAAACACATTAGCGTGATCGAGGCCTCTTCAGCAACCTCTTATTGGGCAAGGTGCTTCACGGAGGAAAATTTAATATATTTCTAATGTTATTTGATGCACGGTTCATTGAGCATTTGGATCTTATTTGTCTTTCCTCGAGGGCTCGGAAAGTTAAACTGTGTTGGGGACACGCATTGAAAACAGAGAGCGTATGCTAGTACACATAATTCAACCCTCACTGCTTTCTGCTCTTCATCACCGAGATATTGAAATCTGTTGACTGTTTACAGTGGTGACATATAAATTAAAGGCAGTTTTGTCTTCATTTTTATGGCAGATGAAAGTGACATTATGGCTCTGTGATAGCTATAATATGTTGACTATTTGACTCACTCTTCTAGCAATTTATCTTCTATTTGTATTTTTTTTATTAAGCAAGAACATTCTGAATAATGTCAAAATTTTGCACTTAAAGCTGAAAATTACATTTTAATCGATTGTTGAATTTGTTTATTCATCAGATTTGGAGAAATGTTGCACTACCTTACTTGTGCCCCAAGTATGCGAATGGGTGCCGTCAGAATGAGAGTTCAAACAGCTGATAAAAACATCACAATAATCCACACCACTCCAGTCCATCAGTTATTGTCTTGTGAAGCCAAAAGTTGTGTGTTTGAAGAACATTTCTGGTACATTTAATCCACCATGAATTTGCTGACTGAATATGTGCTTTAATCATGTAAATTTATTAGTATTGTTTATGAACAGCATGTGGTAATAAAATGTGATTTTCTTAACTGACTAAAATGCAAGGTTGAATGCTAAATATTGCTAAATACAGCATTACAGATTTCACACATTAGTTTAATTAAAAAAGTACTATACAAGAGCTTGCAACAATTAAAGGAATAGTTTCCCCAAAAATGTAAATCTGCTGAAAATGTGCTCACTCTCAGGCCATCCAAGATGTAGATCCAAGATAAATGTTCTAGACAAATCTTGTCATTGACTAAGTTGAAAACCTGGTTAACTGTTAGTCAGAAAGAACCTAATGCTTGTAAAGAACTTGGGCAGACTGATGTGTGTGATTGCTGTTTACTGATGGAGTGTGTGAGAGGATAGCAGGGTGCGAACAAGAGCAGCGTCTGAACATCCTAATTAAGGCCTGAACCCCCCCTAAAGCATGTCAAAACAAACGGTTTGAGGTCTTAAAACCACATATTAATTTTACATGTAAGTATATATACACATTTCAGCAGGGTTTTCCTGCTGAATGTTTCTCTAAACACAACAGTATGTTTCACTTGGTACTAAATAAGTGCTCACAAAGAGAAGTCATGTAATTTTCCAAACTGCAAGGTAACTACAGCTAAAACAAGCAGCATTAAGATAAAATAAATATTATTTGATGAAACATTTATTATTATTTTGCATGCGCACTGCCCATTGCAGATGATGATGTGCCTCTCACTGTCCCGGAACCAGGAAACCTACCGCTGGATCATCTGAGGGTTCTCCCTCATGTTGGGGCCAGGGTGATAGGAGAGGGTGAAACTGAATTGGGTAAAGATTAACGCTCAGCGGGCCTGATTCAACCTCTTTCGCGTCTCTGAGTTATTGGAGGTTCTTATTAGCACTGGTTCTTTTTAGCACTGAGAACGATGAGAGGCACCCTCCAGCCAGTGTCACCACTTTTCGAGAGCCAGTTTAAAACCCTCTGAGGTCGGCAAACGCACTCATGCGTTTTGAGGTGTCTTCTCCAGATGGCGCCAATACGAACTTAAATTACACACTGAGTTTTGATCGTACAGATAAGAGCAATATATCAAGCGAATCTGTGAAGGGTCTACTTTAATTTGTATACACATATAATAACAACA
>JAUMHR010000062.1:534334-546995 GCA_032361145.1 Enteromius fasciolatus | reverse complement strand
TCTCTCTTATTCTGTTCCTCAGTCCGTATCCAGATCAGATGGTGTACCAGCACAAAGAGATGATCTTCATCAGAGACCAGAACACCTACAGTAGATGAGCTCCGTGGACACATCGCTGGATCCAGATGCACACACACACACACACACACTATAAGTCCTTACACAATCATGTGTTTGAAACTGAACTGGAAATTAGGTGCTGGGCGTCCGGCCAGAGGAGAACTTGACCCAACTAAGCCTGGTTCTCCCAAGGTTTTTTTCCCCATTCTCTTATGGATAGGGTTTTGGTTCCTTGCCATGGTCGCCTCTGGCTTGCTTAGTTCAGGACCCCTGATTTCTAGTGATTATCATCGTTTTTGATTACAGACACCGTCTCTGCATTTGATAAATAAAGTTTAATCTCGTCATTATACATTACCATCACAATATTTTCCTACTTGATAATGTTCAGTGCTTTGCTACAATCTGTATTGTTAAAAGCGCTATATAAATTAAAAAAAAAAAAGTGACTTTCATCCCTAACTTCTCCTCTCTAGCCGTCCCTCTGACAGACCTGACCAGGAAGGGGCAGCCCAAGGAAGTAAGGTGGAATGACAACAGCGAAAGAGCTTTCCAGGCTATCAAGACTGCGCTCACCAGCGAGTCCGTCCTCCGTCCTCTGGACTTCAGCTGCCCCTTCCTGCTGTAAACGGATGCCTCGATATCGGACACCCCATCCTCTACATCATCTGATGACCACAACACAACAACGCTGACGGGCTCTCTCGCTTGTGGTCAGCTTTTGCAGGTCTGTCAGGGGTCACTCTCCACCCAGGTATTCTTTTCTGTACCTCCAGGACAACGCTTGGGAGGGGGAGTGTGACGAGCGTCCCGAGTTCAGATCACCGTTGCCCTGATAACTAATGAGGGAGCACTGGCAGGACTCATCAGCGGCTCATTCCAGCCAGCTGCAGCTCGTCAGCCCCCAGCCAGATAAGCCGGGCGAGGCACCCCGGAAGACGAGCTTCATTCAGACTCCAATCACATTGCCTTTATTTTTTTATTATTTATTAAATCCACTCTCCGGAGAATTTGTTTAATTTTTACCTCGTTGTCCTGTGTTCCTTGCCTTTTGCGACAATATATATAATATAATATATATTATATAATACAATATAATATGAGAATATTAAAATAATATATAATATTTACGTATTATTTTAATATTCTTATATTTAATATTATATATATATATATATATATATATATATATGTATGCAAACAAATATTTTAAATGCGATTAATCACGATTAATCATTTGAAAGCACTATGAAATGAAGCATGATTTCACTGGTGAATAGATGTTCTGTGCATTCTGTGCAAAAAGTGTAAAAATAATTTATAATTCTGTGTATTTTGATATATTAAGTCTTATCTTAGTCTAATTGTCAAATGAACCTGTTAGCTTTTTGACTAATTGCTTTATTCCTCTTCTGTATGTTGCTTTGAATAAAAGCATCTTCTAAATGCAAACTTGTAAATTCGTCTTACGAAGTGAGACGAAGTTGTAGGTTGCTTTATCCTAGAAATGTTCGAAATGTAATCCCAAAATGCTGTTAACATCATTTGATATTTAGTGCAAATGACGCTGTCGTGAAAATATTCAGATCTAATGCCATAATTTTCCTGTAATGCAAGTTTGTTCACTGTTGGACATTCAAAGCAGACAAAAGAAACAAAACTGACAGTATGAAAAAAGAAATGATTTTCAAGAGTCCCAAGGGATGAAATGACCCTTCAGTTAAAGAAACCAAAGGATTTTGAAGTAAACGTATCCTGTAATGGCACTGAAAGGTAAACAATCAGAAAAGCAGCTGTACATCACAAATTGACTAATGTGTGAGAGCTAACATTTGTCCTGAAACACGTCTCCCATAGGAGTCCTGACTGAATATTTCACATGGGAATCTTTCAATCTCAGTTCAGATGGAGAACCAGTGACTCACACCGACGCCGTCATCAGCAATCAACAAGAATATTTCCAAA
The DNA here is from genome assembly GCA_032361145.1 of Enteromius fasciolatus. Lineage (NCBI taxonomy): Eukaryota > Metazoa > Chordata > Actinopteri > Cypriniformes > Cyprinidae > Enteromius > Enteromius fasciolatus. The sequence continues at coordinate 544,970 of JAUMHR010000062.1, read as the reverse complement.
ATGAATGTTTGCTCCTACTAAAGGCAGCAGTGAAACGCGAGCGAATGCTGATAAAATCTCCTGCACAGATTCCCTGATGGCAGTAAGGAGTAACTGGGAGGAGAGAAGCGTCTGCGCTCGGCAGAACTGCAGGAGCTGCTGCCAGTGACACTGAGCCTCCAGTGAAGACACGCCGATCAGGTCAGGCCTGCACACATTTCTCATTCAGATACGCTATCAGGCCTGTCTGCGCTTTGATTAACCGACGTGGTGCCACAGAGGTCCTCGCTCAGCCATATATTCTAATTCTAATATTTCTGTAAATGCTTTGGTGGACGAGTCTGATAAAAGCAGCTTGTTTAAAGGCTTTTGTCCATTAAATGCGCTTGGCTGACAGACGTGAGCTTTATCAGAAGAGCTGCGCTCAGTGCTGTGCTTTTACCGTTTCATGCACTGTGCTGGTGACCTGATCTGAGCGCTTAGACTCAGTGACGCATGGTGTTTAGATGTCTCTTGGCTCGCCGCTGGCTTTGGGGATTTTTGCAGTGTGATGTAAATGAATATATTCAAGCTGAGATTATTACTCAAGGAATGTGCGGACGTCTTGGCCCGTCCGGTGCCTTAAAGCCATCAGCTCAGTAACAAGAAGATTGGTTGTTTATAGAAGTTGAAATGTTCAGAAGGAGCGTATCTTCAGGGCTGATCCCGGGAGCCAGGCTTAATTAAAACCAAATGCTGGAAGTTGACTTCAATACGGCTGCGGATCTCGCTTTTATGTAGTTTGGCAAATTGCTCTCCTTTGTCAGCTGTAGTCGGTGTCACGTCCCTCCCTACGCGCTCGTGTGCATTTCTGATGCTGGAGATTCTCCTCCATCAGGTACAATGTGTTTTTGATTGAATCTCTTTCATGTGTTTGCCGCTCGCCCCCAATTGCCTTCTAGAAATATGACATCATTGAGCGGCGCTTCTCAGCGTATCAACAAAAGACTTGTTCTCAATTGTTCTCATGCTATTGTTCTTCATCATAGGAATTTGATTACTAATATATTCTGAAGATTTCCAGTTCTGAAGATTAAATGTAGTAGTGCATGTATTTCTATTTCGAGTCATGCAGTGAATGACATGAAATTGTGATAAACTCAAAAAGAAACATTTATCATCCAAGATGTAGATGAGCATGTTTCTTCATCAGATTTGGAGAAACATAGCGTTACATCACTTGCTCACTAGTGGATGCTCTGTAGTGAATGGGTGCCGTCAAAATGAGAGTCCAAACAGCTAATAAAGACATCACAATAATCCACAAGTAATCCACAGCACTCCAGTCTATCAATGAACATATTGTGAAGCCAAACTCTGCATGTTTGTAAGAAATAAATCAATCAATCGTTAAGATGTTTTTAACTAAACTTCCTTAACTAAAGTTCCTCCAGTGAAAAGGTCCATCTCCTGTTATTCTCAAACTCATCTACATCTTGGATGGCCAGAAGGTGAATAAACCTTCAACATATTTTCGTTTTTTGGCTAAACTATTGCTTTAAAAACAAAAGTTCCAAGTTTATTTTTATAGTGATGTCATAGAGGAACAATTTGAGTTTTAGTGAACCTTTTAGAACCTTTCAGTGATCTCTTCTTTTTAATAATCAGAGGAACTTTTTCTGATTCATGAATGAGCTGTAGTGGATGTTAAAGGTTCTTCATGGAACCGTCAATGGCAATAAAGAGTCTTAACCGTAAACCGACATAAAGACTGGTGCAACGATATAAAGTTATCTTTAACTCTGAAAAATACAAATCTTATACAACGCTATCATGATGAATTTCATTACATTTACATTTTCCTTCTTATATATTTGTTTTAACCGTATGAAAGCGTTGCTGCATATAAAAAGTACATTTCTTGGTTTTTCCTTTGTTATTTTATCATGGACACTCTTGTTTACATGTGATGGTATACGGTTATTATAGACACTCATTTCATGATCTACAATCCTGTTCTGTCATTACAGATGCTTTTCATTGAATTGACAGACTTTGTCTTTCAGACTTTCATTTAGTTCGCATTTTTTTTGGCTTTACTTTTTGTGAAATTTTTGCTATTATGAGGTATTATGAGATATGGAGTCAATATTTCTCATATGTATTAGACTAAATAATCAAGAGGGTTTCGTTACTGTACGGTTTTATTGCAAAGGTGAACCAGGTGAAACCGGATAACCTGTCAATCTCAATAATTGCCAGGTTATGTGAGTGAAGCCAACGAGAAACACAGAACAAATAAAACTTTATCATAAATCTTCAGTCCTAAGCTGGAGGATGGAAATATGAAGGACGATTCCATATACAGAAGCCATCAATCATCTCTTTCTGTTTGTTGGAATATATCAACAATAGCATGAGTGTCATGGCAATGAGCCAGAAATACATTCTTATGACCATTTTTCTCATGTAAAACTCATGTTAGAATGTATATTTCTGTCAAACAGACATACGTATTGATCAGATCGAGTTCAATCAGCTCAATGACCATTCATAGTAACAGACCGAGCATCTTAAAGAAGCCTGGAGTGTTTAAATATTTGTCTGATCCAAACACAGTTGATGAGTCACGAAACAACAATGTGAGTAGAATGAGCATTACGCTTTCCCTCCAAAGTGAGAACTAAAAAACGAAATCTATTCTCCTGCATGCATAGCATCAGCATCAGAGTCCATGACATCCGTCCAAGAGAAACAGCAGAAATAGCCCTTCTATTCCTGGCCTTCGCCAGCGCTTTGTTTATGTCACTTTTTCTAAAAATAACCTACATTTTAAAAACGATAAGCTTGTTCCATTTGCTTGATTTGATTTCTTTTTTTTTCTCTGCATCTGTGATTCATGTCAAGTATGTGATGACATAAACCCCGCTATTTGTATAGTTTCTGGCAATTCCTACTTGATGCTGCACACATCCATACACTTTAGTCCAAATTAGAGTCTGATTGCTTCCCAAAGCATGCATCATTATACATCTTTAGAGAATTGCTGTAATCAATGGCAGACAGACTCGGATCTTAACTTCTGTTCTCAAGGAGCCGTTCTGAAACACGTTGATTACGTACATTATAACCTCGCTTTTGATTTCAGGAGAACTTGTGTATTATCCAACCTTTTTCAAAGATTAAAAATGCATTATTAATATTTAGCAACTGCTATGAGATACTGCTTGAGGTATTTCACAAAATGATTCACATGAAGTCAAATGCATCATTACGTTTGCTGGAAAATAGACTACACTAAAGAATATGAAATTATATTTATCAGTACACTACAGCTACTACATCATACCTGTATTTGAAACACAAATGTCTTAGACTCTAAGGGCCGGTTTCCCGGATAGGGATTAGATTAAGCCAGGACTAGACCTTTGCTAATTTAGGACATTTACGAATTTTTAGAAACATGTCTTATAAAAATGCATTATCTGTGAGCATTTTAAGACCATACAATGGCAATGAGGTATTTTAAGATATTTCAGTGCAAGCCTTTTCCAGTTTAGACAGCTCTTAACATTTATTTTAATCTAGGACTAGTCTTAAACCCTGTTCGGGAAACTGCCCCTAAATGATCAATCTTTGATGTTAAACCTGTTTTACAATCTTCTACACCCTTCTGTCATCTAACTGATAGTTTAGAGTCAAAGCTCTTTTAGGGTAATTGTACAAACATCCAACTTCAGCTCGTGCTTCGTGTCTTTCTGCTGCCAAATCAGATTTCTATTAAGTAAAAGTAAGAATAACTTCAGTAATATTTCCTTATGAACTGAAGCAGCTCGGCTTTACTGTATTCTCCATCCAATGAGTTTCAAATCTAATCATCAGGATCTTTTGAGGAGCATTTGTTTCCAGGAGCTTTACTTTTACTGCTCCTCAACGGAGGAATGATCTTCCCAAGCCAACACATCTTACATCTTTTGAGGAACATCTATGTCTTCAACTCTTGATCATCATTGATTTGCATATCCCTATATGTTTTGATCATTTAAATCTCATCTCATACAGAAACATAGGTGATATGTTGAGTGACGACAAATGTAATGCCATTTAATGTAAGCATCTGCTATACTGTTATAAAGAGCTCATGGATTTGCATCACAATTTCCTCTTATTAATATCAGCATCTACACCAAATGCCATATTTTTGCTTAGTTTGAGTCTCACGATAAAATTGAGCTGTTTTCGTTCCATATTCTAACTTTATCAGACTGTATGAGTCATAAAAGCCTGATGGACCAAATACGATGCTCAACCCAACCTGTTTTTGTGGTGTTTTTGTTTTTGTTTGGTGTAAATATCTAAAAGTGAAATGGATAAAGAATATTCTCAACAGTTATCTGTACGCTTATTTATCACTCATATCTTAAACCAGCTCTAAATACAATAGTTTTTTTGTTTTTATTTGCTCTTCCCCATGAGATTACTAATACACACGCAGGGTTTATTATGAATGCGACTGTGCTTCATTGCAGTCTGCTGTTTTTAATTTGATTCATGGTCTGTAAATGTACAATGATGTCAGGTTCATTTCAACATAATCTCTCCAAAAACTCTGTTTTAGTTTTACTTTTTCATCAGTTTTTTGATAAATGTACTGTTTCAAAGCATTTGGCATCAATCAAGAGATGGAGGATCACAAGTGTGCTGTATGACTTCCCTTTATAAACAAGCTTTCATAATATTTCTGGCAATAAGGGTTAAGATAGATTCTGATAATTTCAGTTTGATCATGGTATGCTCAAACAGATCTTCGGCTGGTACTGAACTATTTGCTAATCAAAAACACATCTTTTTGCAGCATTTATTAAACCAGATTAATATTAATGCATGTATTGTTGTTCGTGCTTCATGCTTACTCAAAATGCATTTACTGTTGATCATTTGCAGCTGATATGGTCATGGCCAGCTCTGGGATGATGCGCATGTTGTTCCGTGATATTTTGATATTTCTGTCATGTAATCATGTTGATGGCCATTGGATCAGACAAGATCCAACATATATCCAACATATAAGACCCATATGAAATGTATTTGTTTATTTATGTATTCTGTTGTTTTATATATATATATATATATATATTTTTTTTTTTTTTTTTTTTTTTTTTTTTTTAATTAAAATTATTAATAATAAATATGGCTAAATAATAATAATAAAATAATCACAAATATTTTTTTTGTCCCATTTGTTTATTAATTGATTAATGTGCTTTCTTCTATTTTTTTGGTTTCCTATTTATTGGTTTCATTCAATTTTAATAATAAAAAGCACCTGTAATTAATTTATTTACAAAAATAAATAATTTATTATTTTTGATAAATATAAGAGTTTTAGTGCCACCAAAAAAAAAAATAAAATCTAAAACTATGAGTTTAAAGTCATAATATTACGAGAATAAAGTCGAAACTTCAAGAATAAAGTCATAATATTACGAGAATAAAAGTGAAATACTATGAGAATAAAGTAAAAACTACAAGATTAAAGTCGAAATATAATATTTAGTATAGTGCTCTTGTAAATGACCTGGATTGAGAAGGCCACCAGATATAGGCATATTTGAATATTGTTGCGTCCGAGCGGCCGTGTGATGTTACTCGCGGAAACCGCTTAATATCAAGAATATAATTTTTATTAAAGCGCTAAACTTTTTATCTTAACATCAGCTCACACACTCAGTCGACATTCCTCTGGGGGGCGCTGAAGCTCTCTTATTTAACTACAAAGACATTTATGTGGGATTATTAGCAGAAATTATATCATGTGTAATATTCGCGGGACAATATGCTTGGAAATAATATTTCATGTCTTCCTTTGGATTCATTATAGTGCGTCACCCAATAGCAATAATTGATGAGGAATTTTATAACAAAAGAAACAAAGCAGAACATTATTTTGATTGCTGGGTGTCTGGCATGCTTAAAAATAATGAACATATATAATACAGCGATCAGATCAGTAAAGAGTTTGAGCAACACATTACTGTAAGATACCATTTGTGTTTTAGCTATAAAACTGAAAGCTGAGACTTTGTTATAAAAAGAATAAAGGGACTAATCTTATTGGGTGGAGCACTATAACGTAACATAGTTTCGACTTTATTCTCGTTATATTACGACTTTATTCTCGTAGTTTCGACTTTATTCTCATAATATTACGACTTTATTCTCGTAGTTTTGACTTTAATATCATAATATTACAACTTTAATCTTGTAGCTTTGGATTTTTTTTTTTTTTGTGGTGGCACTAAAACTCTGTCGTACTGTTAAATATGTTTCTCCTGGTAAATATTCTTTTAAAATAATGTTTTAATGTTTTTTGCCATTTCTTTTTATTAGTAAATTACTTTAAGGAATTTCACAGTTCTCCTTTCCCCTTTTTCACAATTCCCCTTTCACAGTTTCTTTAAGTTAAAGTGAACTTTTATTTTGATATTATTTTAGTTGCTGTGAAGAATATCTGTTTGTATATGATGGTAGTTTTTCTCAAATTAAATGGTAAAATGCTCTTAAAATGACTTTCAAAGTAGTTCTAGAGGTTATGTTTATATTGTAATTGTCACGCCCAGCTGGAGCTGCCAGCCAGAGACTGTTTATTGCAGCTCCAGCTCTCCACGAACTCTGTGTTTTGTGTCTGTTTTCATACCTGGACTCCATTCCCCATAATGCACCTCTCCTCACAGCTGTTGCTAGTTAGGTTCATCATTCAATTAGCACCACCTGTACAAATACTAGTCTGTTTGTCTGTCTGGTTGCTGATCATTGTGTATGGCTTGTCCTACCTTTGTAAGCGGTTTCCCCTGTCTTTGCCCGTTTGTATTCTTTGTATAATGATTTCCCGTTGCTGACTTTTGTCTGTTTATCGGCCACGATTCTGCCTCACCTGCATTGCTCTATTCGCGATTGTTTTGACCATCGTCTGTTTACTCTGTCCTGTCTACTTACTATTAAATACACTTGCACATGGATTCGACTGTTCCCATCTTCATTCTCGTTCCCATATCCCAGCGGGTATTCCTTCGAGGACATTGAGTACGATGAGGACATAATGCGGTACTTTCGTACGATATAGAAGATTATGTTGAGGAGTTTGTGTCGTACAGCCATCTTGCTAACACTACATAGGACGAACTCAAGCACTGTTTTTACATGGAACTTGACCCGGAAGTGCTCGATGAGGTGGATGAGCAACTCGGAGAGGATTCAGAATGGAATCTAGGTGAGCTCATTGATGCTGTTTTGTTCGCTCTTGGATTGCCGATGACTATAGGCGAGTGCGTTGAAGATGCTCGCGATCAACAGCAGCTGTTTACATCTGACGCTGCCCGCGAAATCAGCGCTATCTTTCAACTCACCCACAAAATGGCGGACGCGTTCCGTGACAAGATGGTGGTTGGAGTTCCAGCTATTGCTCCTGCGGCTCACGTTAAACCGCAGGACGAGCTGCACACCGCTCTTCTGGTTCCGGTTCGTCAACTGAGGGAGATTCAGTCGGTGACAGAACAACAGCTAGGGGAGCTGTCTACCACTCCGGTGGTTTCTGAAACACCCACAGAGGGTGCTGGAACCATCACTCAGCGAGAGGGGCTGAGTGATGTTCAGCCAGATACTGATTTCAGCCAGATACTGATTTCACCCCTAGATGGTGTTTATGTCATCACCCAGCGAGAGGGGCTGTGTGGTTTCCAGACGGTTCCTGTTATACAGCCTGTCCCAGTCACACAGTCTGAGAAGCTGCAGAAGGCCCTCATTGTGTCAAACCAGTCCGTAACGGGTGCCAGCCCCATAGCACGATACGAGGGGTCGTGTCATGTCCAGCCTGTCCCGATTACGCAGCATGAGAAGCTGCAGAAGGCCCTCACGGATTCCAACCATGTACTAACGGGTTCCAGCCCCATAGCACGATACGAGGGGTCATGTCATGTCCAGCCGGTCTCGGTTATGCAGCCTGACGAGCTGCTGAAGGTCCTCACGGTTCCTAGCCCGCATGTAACGGGTCTCAACCCCGTAGCACAGTACGAGGAGAGCTCTCCCGCCATCCGATTCGCCCTGGAAGATGGCTTCGCTGTCTGTTTCGGCCAGAGGGGCGTTCCCGCCACCTGATCCACCCTGGAAGGCTTCCCCGTCGACAGCTCAGCCCAGGAGGACGTCTCCGCCGCCTGCTCCACCCCGGTGGGCTTCTCCGCCGCCTGCTCCGCCCAGGAGGAGATCTCTGCCTCCTGCTCCACCCAGGAGGAAGTCTCCGCCGCCTGCTCCGCCCTGGTGGGCTCCTCCCCCGTCTGCTCCCTCCACGTGGGCCTCTCCGCCGAAAGCTTCACCCTGGAGGATAACATCACTCTGGTCTGGTCGGCCCTGGAGGGCATGGTCTGGTCAGCCTAGGTGGGTCTCCCTGCCACCTGCACCGCCCTGGAGGATGATCTGTCGCCGTCTGGTCTGCCCCTGGTGGTGGTCGCAGTCTGTTTGTCTGTCTGGTTGCTGTCTTTGCCCATTTGTATTCTTTGTATTTTGATTCCCCGTTGCTGACTTTTGCCTGTTTATCGACCACGATTCTGCCTCACCTGCATTGCTCTGTTCGCCGTTGTTTTGACCATCGCCTGTTTACTCTGTCCTGTCTACTTACTATTAAATACCCTTGCACATAGATTCGACTGTTCCCGTCTTCATTCTTGAAAGTAATACTCATATTTTGAGGAAGCAGAGGCTTAAAACACTGAAAGTGTCATTTCAGTTAGAAGCACACAGAACATGCAGGATTCATATTTAAATAATATTTTTTGTCTTAATATTCACAGGCACTAGTCCATATAATGTTTTGATTTAAGAGTACTGTACTAGCTTGTTTTGATTTATTCATTAATATATTATACTATAAATTACCCTTTTTTAGTGACTGGACTTTGCAATTCTGTCTGTGTTTTTAGCGCCCTACCAACACAAGGCCATTCAAACCGAGTGTGGAGCCTGTGACCTGGCGGCCCGTGGGACGTGTTTTTCTCAGAACTGGTAAGCGCTGGGTCGTGGCGTGTGACGCTCCAGAGCGTTTGTGTGTTTATTTGTGTGTTGTGTGGGTCTCCAGTGGCCTTCAGATCCTCTGGGGTTCGTCTTTCTGAGTCTCTGCCCAAAAATTCCTGCAAGTTGAAGCAACAATGTTGTTTTGTCTCCAGTTCCCTTGATTCTGTGAGCGAGGACTGGAGTAGATGAATATTGTTGAAAAGTGAAACCGTTGAAGAGGAAATTCTATGCTGGAGTTATTTTAGGACATGGATTTCTCTTTGTGTTGCCTCGCATGCTCTAATGGGTTACTTTAATAAAACGAGTTTGAATTGAGAAGCGAAGGCAAAAATGTTTATTGGGAGAAGAACCAGGAATGACTTCAGAGCAAACCTGATATAAGACTTAATTGACAGTAATGAAGGAAAAACAAATCTTCAGCTAAATAAATAGGTCATGAACAATTTCATGAACTTAAAATACAAAAAAATCATAAAAATAGGATTGTTTTTTTTTTTTTCTCCATTTAATCTTTTAGCACTTCTCAAAAGATTAAATGTTTAGAAGTGTTTAGAAACATCTTATGTTTTTATTCAAAAGAGCAATGACACGCAAGTGCTTTAACAAGTCTCAGTTTGCTTGAAGTGGTAGCAAGAAATTTTTCAATTATATCATAAAATAAAAAGAAAACAAAATAGAAGCTAAAAGCTATAAATACCTTAATTTAAACCTCTTTAATGCATTGAATATGTTTTGATATATAAAAGAAATAAATAAAGAGTCAGATCAGTAAACTGTTAAGACAGGCTATTGTAATATCAGTATCAGGTAAGATTACTCACGTTCATTTTTTAAAAATTAAACATGGATTTACTACAAATAAAAAACATAATAGTTGAACTAAAGTAACCACACATTAACTTGGTTTGCTGTACTAACCATTTAGCTTCACCATGGTATTAGTGATTATACTAATTGTAATCAATCTGAACGACTATAGCAATGCACGCATACAGAGGGCGTGATCTCTGTGACGCCCAGATCTACAAAACTGACCCTCTCACCTCTGTAATAAACACGGAGGTGTTAGTCTCGTCTGAAATGGTGCATGAAAATCAAAGATAACAGGTGATAAGAATTAAAGCTCACACGTAGTTTAGAAAATTCGGCTAGGTATATATCCGTGCAAAAAAATATCAAGCTGTAGTACAGACCCAGCTCCCAACACAACTTTGTGAGTAGATTAACAGCGATATTTTTTTATAGCGATAAGAGTCTCAATTTAAAGCAGCACGATAACGGCCCACCTCTAATTTTTATGCTTAAATAATTTTAATGAGAAAACAAAATATGCTTTATACATTTATTATATGCATTAAACTGTCAGTAAAAATATGCTGTACTGATGTAGGTAGCACTCAAAAAAGATTAAATTGATTGATTTTTTTTTTTTTCATTGTCATGTTTTATTGTCATTCAGAATAGAATACATTTACTAAAATAATAATAATAAACATATTAAATAAACAAGTAATAAGAACAAAAACTGAAATAACAAGAATAATAAAAAAAAATGAATTACATATTGTAGCCTTATACATATATAAATATACTGTATATATATATATATATATAT
>JAUMHR010000062.1:499117-520822 GCA_032361145.1 Enteromius fasciolatus | reverse complement strand
CAGTGACATCACCCGCCATGACGTCCCAACTCATCATTGGCTGATTTCACACACGATTCAGAGCCGTCACGCTGAGGCCGTTCCCATAGCGTCTCGTCGACGCAGCATCTCGTTCCTTCAAAGAACAGGGTTTATATACATAACCTGAGACGTTTTCACCAGATGAATGCTTTATTATGGATTATGGACTCGTATTTTATTTAAAATTAACTGTTATAATATATTAATATTATTATTATTATTGCAAACATTCAGTTTCTGGCTAATTGGTTTGGATTTTTTTGTGGATTATTGTGTTTTTATCAGCTGTTTGTATCTCATTCTGACGGCACCCATTCACTGCAGAGCATCCATTGGTGATTTTATTTATTTTTGTATTGTGTGGTTTCTTGCAGTCTCTGAGCTGAAAGAGTGGTTTTGTTTTGGCTCGTTGGCGTCAGGAGGCTCATAACTGTGACCCAACACCAGTAAGAAATCCTCTGCTTTCTCCATCTCTGTTTTTGTTTGCATATCTCACATTCCTCTCTTTCTTAATTGTTAACATGAGACTGGATAAAAACCTACTCTAATATCCTCCTCTCTCAGCTTGTACAGTGGCCCAAGGGTTAAAACTCTGGCGTCACCGAGCGTCAGAGACATTTCAGCACTAGGTGAAGCACACATAACATCCAGCCTTTTCCATCAGACTCAGGTTGTGTATTTCTATAGGACGTCTGTGTATGTCACAAATAAAATGTAGAAGCCCGAGGTGAAAGAAGCTTTGCTTATAAAAAGCTGCCTGTTTCCACTGATCATAAAGAGCTTGACAGTCATCTAAACACATATACACAGCGTACAATATTTAGCTTTGTTGTCCAGAGAAGAAAACCATTCGTCGGGAGTGGTTTATAGTAAGAGAACACAGGATAAACAGGTGGAACATTCCAGCGTGTTGATCTGGAGATGCAGAGAGTTTGTCAGGTAGACGAGATTCAGATGATTTGTGCTCCAGAGGCTTCTGGATGCAGATGGAGCGTTTGCTTGAAGATTCATAGATGTTCAGCAGTGATGGAGAATCCTAGCCGTGTGATGAAAGGTCAGGGGAAAGGATCTGCTGTAAAGTGTCATGTATGAAACAGAGCTGCTCGCTTTGACAGACGCTAGCGTGGAACAGCAGCGGACACGAGCTGCAGATGTTGATGAGAAAGGGCTTGAGGAAAGTGCTGCTGTTTAAGTGGACGCAAACACCACGGCTGGTTCTGAGATTCTTAAAAGTGGCTGACAGGAAAAAACTTTAAAGTCCACACCATTAAACATTGCAGTAGACGAGAAAAAGAGATGAATCAGCTAGAAGAACTGTACCTATGAGTGTGTCAGATAGCTGGTGTGCACTAATAATGTCAGACAGACACATGATGTGCTTTACACGTGGACATGACAGACACTTTCCCAAAACCAGTAAGATCATCTGGCTTCCACATCATTTTTGAGACTCCGGTTAACTGTCTGCTGGAAAATGCTGGACGGGTACACCGTGTTTATTACAGAGGTGAGAGGGTCTGTTTTGTACATCTGGGCGTCACAGAGATCACACGCTCTTTATGCGTGCATTGCTAGTCATTCAGATTGATTACAATTAGTATAATCACAAATACCATGGTGAACAGGGGTGGGATGTGCTCGCCCGAGACGCACCGGGCTTCATTGCACAGAATTTGCGATGAGACACGTGCACATTGCTTGACAGTGTGTGCTTCTATCCATCACGTTTATAGATTAATCTAGATTAATTTAAAATCTAAAATCTTCCAAATCTAGATAAAAAAAAAATGATCTATGCCCACCCCTAATATATATATATTAGAGCTGCCAAATTTAATGCAGTGGTATCATTATGATTTATTATCTAGTAGCATTTAAAATGTAGAAGTTTTATGTAATCTATGAAGTGAAATGTATAATTTTTTTTTTTATTTTAATTATATTATTTAATATAGTGTTCTTAATCATGGAAATGTATTTTATTTATTAATCTTTTTTTATGTTTAGTTATATTTTTATATTTATTTTTATTTTAAAAAATATTTTTTTATATATATACTGTATATTTTAAAAAAAAATTAACACCTTTTGTTAATATAATTTTCTGTTTATGTCTATTTAAAGCTTTACTTGTCTACCACAAGTGCAATGTCTTTGAATTATCTTTACTTGGGGAATCTGCAAACATTAATATGCGGTTAATTAAGATCTGATTACTGCCGTCATCCACCACATCAAATAATAATAATAAAAAAAAACTATTAAAGTATTACATCTCAGGTTGCCAGAAAAGAACACGATGAGAGGATAATCAATCTTATATTCCTTAATCATTCTCAACAATAAGCATTGTTTATGGTCAGCTAGACATGTAATTATTTTTCAAAGTTCATCCAGATGTGTCTATAGGAGCTCTCTGAATGCAGTCGTTCAGGGTTTATTTTCAGACTCATAGTCTCACAGCATTGTTAGTGTATTTGTTTTATCATATCTTTTGTGGTTATGCACAACCATTTTTTATTCTGATCTTCCATAAAAGCATAAATAAGCGACTTGGCGTGGCACACTTTAAAAGCTCGCTCGCCCATTAAAAGGAAGATCTGGCATCAAATCTGTCAATTTCCACGTGTTATCTGCTCTCTCTTGTATCTGGGCAGACCTGCCCACCCAAGACGCATCGCGACGCTCGTCTCGCCAGCATATCTCCGTCAGCTCAAAGTAAATATACTCCCTTTCTCTGGAAGCATGGAAACTTATTCTTACAGGAGATGACCGGACCATTCACTAATACACAACCACAACAATGAATTACTGAGCCATAAGAGAAACATGATGCTGGAAAAGGACAAATAATGGCCAACCATATCTCATCGAATGACGTCTCTGAAACACCCCAGATGCCACGTTTGCTTATTTCAATGTTTTTCGTATGTTGTGTATGATTCTGGTGTGTTTATCGGTTTCTTATCTGAATGAATGTGGCTTTGGTCAGTCGTCTGGTTCACAATTTTTTGTCTTATAATTCTCCAACCGACATCTAAACTTTCCCCGTTGATCATGTTTTGACGTTTGAGGTTTGACCTTTCGCCTTTAAGTCTGGTGAAGTCGGTGACCTTGCTGTTCTGACGCATATATATAGCATCAAATCCCAACAGGGCAGTTCTGCTTATACAAACGGATCGAAATAGATATTTACACGTTCTTGATATTTTTTTCTTCACGCTATTAAATTCATACAGACAGTTTGAAAATGTTCCCATGACTAGGTTGTTCCAGCAGCCGGGCGTTTCTGCTCGAGCCTTTATTTAAACCCTAAACTCATGGGAAAGCTATTTCTGAACTCACTCAGCAAGCACTGCCAGCTGTTTATTAGCAGGTGCAGAGGCACAAATAACTAATAATAGCTGTTTCATGTAAACACAACGATCGGAATAGATCTCTGGCATGGAAGCTATACATTAGTATAATTTTTTTAGGAATTATTCTGAAACATGGCTATTAATGAATGCCACTGAAAACGGTTCCCTGGCTGAATTTCCACATCTGTTGTACTGAGAGGTTATTAGATGGGTCAGTGACATACAAGACTATTTATAAGGAAATAACCATATAGTTTTATATGGATTTATATTTCATAATTCAGACTCTTGCAGTTTAGAGGAAACATTGAAAATGCAAAATCTTACATTTATATCTCACATTTCAGTTTTTTTTTCTTAATGTAATTGTAACCTTTCTCCCTTACAATTGAGTTTATATCACTAAATTCTGTTAATGTCTTACTGTTATTTTTATCTTGTAATTCACAAAATTATTCTCAGAATTCAAATGAAATGTCGCAATTACCTTTTAATTTTATTTTATTTTATTTTATTTTATTTAAAGAATTATTATTTGAAAATTATATAATTTTATTTCATAAATATCATGAATAACTAATTCATTACATTTTAAAAGAATATATTACGACCTGTTCTGAACTAATCACCTATTTTAGTAATTTTTTTACATTGTTTTTTTATATATATATACATATCACAATGGCATTTTGTCATGCCCCCAACAAATATCAAACTGAATTAATTCACAAATTAAAAAAACATGCTTCTCATGCTCACATCAGTGTATATCAGTTCAAAGTAAATTTAACATTTATCCACATGTCATCGTCCAGCTCAGATCAGTTCTCTTCAAATGCAATTAAGTTTAAAATATTACCAGAAATGAAGTGTCCCCAACTAAGCAAGCTTGTGATCGTGGCAAGGAACCTGAACTCCATCTGTGACAGAATAGAGAAAAAACCTTCAGGTTTACCTTCATTAATTCAATGGACACTTCAGCTAACCCTAAAACATAATGCAATGAAGTGCAAAATTCAAAAGAAAAAAAAAAACTACAGAAAACTGCTTCATAATAAGTGCATTGTGCCTTAACAAGTAGCTAAGAAATCTTAAAAAATACCAGTTTATTTGAGGTAATGAGATGGTTTGTCTCTGGTTGTAGTTAACTGTGGTGCGTGTGAATGTGAACACGTAAACATCACAGTATCAGAAGGATGTTGTGTTTCTGCTTCTCTGTATGCACTAGCTGCACGTAAATATTTCTGCGTGGAATTACATGCCTGCGCTCTTTAGCTGCGTTTTTGTGGCAATGTCTTCAAAACAGTTTTGAGAAGCTACTTGTTGCATTTAACGTTCAGGTCTGTGAATTGTTTGTGTATAATGGATGTATACACAGCTGTCAGCTTCAGAAACGCCGCCGTCCGTTTAATCGCATCCAGTCTCTCCTGGTAAAACCCTCGCGTACGGCCGAGCAGAGAGAGCAGAACTCGGCGGACCGGAGCGGGACGGGCGTCTGGGAGCCCAGCGACCCATCTGACTCTCCTCCCGCTCTCTGTTTTTCCCACACACACACACTGACAGGACATGAGCTTCATCTCATCTGCTGCGCTTTCACAGGAGAGCCTCTGCTTTTACATTAATTCCTGTCCTAACTTATGATTTATAGTTCAGAGAAGGGCAGCAGTGTTGCTTATGATGTTCAAGCCATCAATGGTCTGAAAGGTTATCAAAACATCACAGCACTTCTCTTTCCCAATATACCTCAAAAAGCCATGTTTAAAGAATTTCATGTGTTCTACATGAAGATCATAAATTATTCCAGTGCTGAATTTCTGGCAGATTTTAGTACATTTTTCCAAATGTGAACGAAATGCGAGACATTAGAATTGTGATATTAAGAAGTTGCGATTTTTTTATTTTTTCCCATAAACAGGCTTCTATTTTTCAACTTCTTTAAAAAATATATATCATAATTGTTTTATTTTAACTGAACCATACAGCTGATTTTTATCAACACGCAAACTGAAGAATATGCGACATATGATAATCACAGGAAATTTAGATTTTTACACTTGTTGGGAATGTGGAAGTGTGAAATTACTGTACACCAGTTTTCCCTTTTTTAAATGTAAATGAGCTTTTAAATGTCTCATGCTGAAGTTCCTAAATACTGAAGCTCTAGGTCTGGAAAACTGATGAATGGCGTTCTCTCGGGTTGGTTTGTTTACTGGAAGAGCCAAAGCTGGTATCACTGCTTTGCTCTTCATTGGACTCCCACAGGATGAGCAGAGAACATCGGACCAGCCTGTTTCCCAGCTGCCACTCCAAAGACTCCTCGCTGCTCGTTTGACGTCTTACGAAGGGGTTTCCCCCCATTCTCGACTCGTCCCGAGGGTCATTTGTCTGGCCGTCTTCCATCATCGCTACATTTAGATCAGCTAAAATAAGAGCAGTTGCATTGCGCGAAAGGCCACAACCAGGCGAGCTCACGTTTAGCAGACTGATTTAAACCCCAAACATCAGCTGAGATTTGTGTTTGGTTCACTCCCGCAAAGACTCAGCGGGATTCCCATCGACTCAAAGAATCAGATAAGAGTCTCCAAGGAACATGCTGAAGGAGTAGTGCAAAAAAAAAAGCTTATTCAATCACTTTCATGTCACTGCAGCCCCGTTTTGCATTTTTTTCTCCCATGGAACACAAAGGGAGATCTTTTTATTTTATTTTGCGTAGTGTAGTAAATTGAGTCCAGACTGATTCACAAAGCAGGTCTCTAATGCATCATTAATCAATTCAACTTTACCTTTTTTTTTTTTTTTTACTTATAGAGCTTTACACAGCATTCAAAACCGATAATCAACAGAATTAGTTCTGCTGTAAAGCAGCTCCAAAAAGACCATAGTAAAGTTTTTCCGTATAGTTTTCATAGTATAGTTCAACCAAAAAGTGAAAATGAACCCTTGGCTTCAACCTCAAACCAGTATGCGTATATGACTTTCCTCTAGATGAATCCAATCAGATTTACATTTAAAAAGGTTCTGGCACTTCCAAGCTTTATAATGGCAGTGAATGGCTGTTGTGATTTTGTCCAATAAAGTGCATCCATCCATCATAAAAGTGTTTCATACAGCTCTGAGGGGGTTAATAAAGGAGCCCTGAAGTGAATTGATGTGTTTGTCTGAGAAAAAAATATCTATATTTACAACTTCATAAATCAAAATCTCTGTCTAACTATCATACTTGATTTCATGAGAAGACGCGGCTAGGGTTAGGGTTATTTCAGAAGATAATATAGAAAAATACTCATACGGGCATATTATTAAAGACTCCTTGTGTTGGAAATTGAATGATTACTGAATGATTAAATCATGATAAAAATCCGCACAATCAGCATTACCATTTAACATTTGAATCATCATTAAAACAGGAACCTATGATAACCGCGATTAATAAATAGTGTACAGCATAAAGCAGCATAGCGTTTTAAGCAGTCTCTCATGCAAAAATATGTTTTTTTAAAAACAGTTTGTGTGAAAACTTAGAGGTTTTAAAAAAGTGCATGGTAATACATATATATGATATATATAGATTCATGTTCTGAATGTAAATTAAATATTAAATGACATTTTAAATATGGACATCATTAGTAATGTTATTGTTTTAGAGTTTATGCAAACAAAACGTAATATCATTTACAATGACCAAAACCTGGTGAAACGATTTACAGTGATCATTTTGGTTACTATAATCTTGATGAGAAATGTTCATACCATTACATATCTAGTTTATGTTTATTATCAGAAAGAAACTCACAGAGACTCACAGTCTGACCGGTCTCTGGTCCAGAGACGTGATCGCACGGAGCGAATCATATGCGTGAGCCGGCATATATTAAACACTTTTAAAACTACACAGCCTCAGCATGATTATGATCACTATTTTGTTTTAGTAAGAGTGTCATATTGAATCTAGAGGGTAATCTATTAGACTGTGGCTGTCAAATGCAGCTTTACCGAGCTCAACGGCTTTGGCCAGAGCATATATAAACAAAACACTATTGGTTATTTTAAAATGGGGGTGGGGCTGATTGATATGTCCCGCCCTGTTTCCCTGTTTCAGTTTAATAATGTTGCATGTTTCTAGGCACTTCAAGGCCTTTAAGTCATGTGGATTGTCTCAATAGTGTGAATGAATCAGAGTAAACTTGAATATTTACTAGATTATTTAGTCTCTCTCACTGAACACAGTCTCTTAGTTGTTTAAGGTCTGGAGGCCTTCAGAAGCATCCTGAGATCATGTCATGTTGACGACATGAATCTCCAGCGGTGGCTAATCAAGTCATAATGACAAACCAAAGCCTGACTCCCAAAACCTGCCTTCAGATTCCTCCACATTCAGCGGGGATCCGTCTGGGCGACGTTTTAAGACACAGAACACAAAGCTTTCTGTCCTGAATGTTCCCGCTCAGGATCCGGGCAGGAAACCTCCTCTGCATTTCTTGGCGGTCTGTCCATTGACCCCTCAGCGCAGCAGATGTGGCCAGGCTTCGTCTTCAGGGACTGAGAGAGACTGTGTTTTCACTCCATACGAGTGAAAGTCTAATTACTGGAGGCCAATTACAAGCGTGAGGGACGACGGCCAGACGTCTTCTGTCTCAGATGGCCCTGCTGAGCCCTTACATTTATGAGCTGAGGAACTTAGCTTGAGAATTGAGTATCAGATTATTAACAAAACCATTGTGGATTTAGTTTAAAATTTACGATTCGATTTTTATGGAATGTTGTTTTTTTCTTTGTTTGGAACACAATGCGAGTCCACAGAGTTGTCTGAGGCTGTGTCCGACTGGCAGAGACAAAATGTTCTCTCCTTTTTCATTTTGAAACTGTAGGCATTGTTATTTCACTTGCGTTCACAGACTTTTGTGGTCAAAAACAACAAGTTGTATTGCCGAAGTGTAGCGATGCATAAAGCACAGCTCACACTGAATGAGTGCACCGAGTGCAAAATTTGCATGTGGAAATATTATGCTGTTTTATGAAATTCCCATCATATTTGACCTGAACCTTTACACTGGGAAAAATTCTTTACATTTTCAGGATTTTTGTATTGCTTTACAGTATACAGAATGTACAATACATTCTTAAATGACTAAAATTACTGCTTTTGTGGTCCAGGGTCACATATCTGCTAATGGCGTCAAATTATTTGTAACTTTTCTAACCCTATTGCCAGATATTTGTTCTTGTTCTCAGCATAAACTCACTTGATTTTCACTTTTTCAGAAAATGTAATGCGTAAAATATAAAATGTAAAACAGCATTCATTTTCCTTCTCATTTAAATAGGTCTTGATTTATGAATATTTAGTTATCCATTAGCAATGTACATTATTACTGTAATAACTGATGCAAATCCACAAGATACTAACTGCACTCTGAATCTGGATCCATCGCTGTCTGTTTCTCAAGCTAGTCAGCGACAAATGCATAGATTTATCTTTGTTAAGACAAATAAATCATTTATTAGTGAATCAAAGATGAAATGACTGTCCTCAGCGCATGATAATGAATGAGTGTTCTCTCATTTACAATTACAATGATCTCCTGGGCTGCTCACTCTGTCAGGATATTTAATTTACAAACCTATCAGTGTGCAGAGCTGCTCTTGTGTTTTTCCTTTAGGACACACACACACCGATCTGCTTCCCATGGCAGGCAGCGGTCAATCGTGTAGCGGGTCGTTCCTCGTGTTTGCAGATCTGGACTGAGATGGAAATCCTGTGGTCATGCTGAGGATTAACACGGCAGCTCTGGACCGGCCCGCCGAGCGTGTGCTGCGTAATTGAATTTCATGCTTTGGCCTCCCCTCTGAAGTCGAGTACCAAAGCGGTCATTTGAAAAGAAAGCTATTAGTCGAGGCCCCTGGAAGATGTGGCTCTGGCAGAGGAAGTCAGGATTACAGACCAGAACTCATCAAATACAGCCTGTGCACTTCTTCCAATGCATCTGTATTTTGTGATTTTTGGGTCTACTTCGATTTAGATTTTGCGAGGCTATTCCAGTAGCTGTAACTGATCAATTGAAAGCATAAGGCTGAACTACCATCAGTTTGACTGAAGGAACTGTACATTTTCCTTCATGTTCTGTTTTAGGAAGTCAGGAGTGTAACATTTGGCAGCCTAATAACATGCTTAGAGCTCTACAGTTTCTTCCTTTTCAGTTTTCCTCTATATTCTGCTGTAACAAAAGCAGACAACATACTGTGCAGCACATTTGTGGCTTAATTGTCCATGTATTCCATAAAGAATTCACTAAGATTCAATGTGTCTGTAATATTGCAACAAAGTTTTGAATTTAGAGTTTATTCATGCTAATTTTTTAATGCTTTTAGAATTTAAAAATCCCTTTTAATTAGAGTGGGGAGCATAATGTCACTTCATTGTATCCAGCTTTTGAAAATGCTTATTATTCCATTCATGATTGTTTTTTCTAAACTGCTCCCATAATCCACGCAAAGCATCATGAGGCATAGGAGAAATATGATGAACTATTGAACTAGCGGTTATTTTGTGTTTGTAACAGTGCTAGGAACGTTGTGAGCGTTAGAGAAAGCCTCCCTCCTCTCACGGGTCGTGTCTTAACTCACTGCCATTAAAGCATGTGTTGAAATGACAGTTATGTAAAGCCATCGAGGTCCTGCTTGTTTAGAAGACACTCGAGGATCCAGATGAGTCATGCTGTTTTAAGAGGCTGACATCACGACACAGAACTTTAAGCATCGCTTTCACCGGGTCACTTTCCACAGAAGTATCCAAATTCAGAGGTCTGCTTACTAGAGTTCAAGGTTTATGTACTGCAAACTAGACATTATTATACAATGTGCATTCCACTTTTAACACAGGATATTTTCTGCTCGATTTTAATGCTAAACTACAGAAGAGATGCTTGTCTTGGTAGTGATTTTGCTGAGCAGTGACAGGTGATTGACAGGAAAGTCAGACTATCAGGGCTATTGAGATGTTGTGTGTGTGTGTGAGAGAGAGAGAGTGAAATCCTCACTGTCAAATGACCGCTGATTGTGACAAATCTCTATTTTTATACAATGCTTTTCTCAGGACTGAATACGAAGTAATTATGTTGGTTTAGTTCTGCAAATTGAAAGCAAATAAATGGCCAAATAAAGGAATTGCACATGGAAAGCAGCTGCAGCCACAAGCACTGTCCCATATCCTGCTGTTTATAGCATCAGCGCACCACAAAACCACCAGCCGACTGACTCTGAGAATATTCAGCATTCGGATTAATGCAGAAACTGAAGAGAAGTACATTTCATGTTGGCAGTATATCAGTTATTTTAGAAAAAGCTTATTCTCATGAATAGTGTAAATTTTTTTTCTTTGTTTAATTCATCAAATTGCTGTTGCGGTTGGTTATTGATGCTGCTACAGGAGCTTGCAGTATCTTGTATCTTCAGAACACAATTTAAGATATTTTTGATTATATCAGAGAGCTATCTGACCCTCCATAAACAGCAATGCAACTGATCCCAGAGCCAGAAACCTAGCAAAAACATCGGCATAACAGTCTATGTGACATCAGTGGATCGACTTCAGTTTTGCCGCTCTCCGAGAACACTTTTTTTTTTGGTGCAAAGAAAACAAAAAGAGCATAATTTCCCCTGTGACTTAGATCTTCCACCATTTTAGAGAGTATCACAACCATAGCGTCGCAAAACTGAAGTTGATCTACTGATGCAACATACATTTGTACAATTTGTCTAAACCCCAGTGACGAGTAGGTTTAGGGGCTAGATTAGGTGTAGGTCTTTCGCACAAATTCATGCCAAAGTGCAACTTATAAAAGACATACGATTTAGCAAATACGTGTGAGGATTTTGTACTAATTAGTCACCTGACCTCGTAAAATATGTATGAATTGCTGTCAGACTGGGCTGAAATAACCTATAGCAGCTGTATGCAGGTGGAGCTGGGGAAGGTGGAGTTTCTAGAGTTTCAGGGAAAAAGTACATTGTTGAAGACTTTCAGACCCCCTGCTATCAAATCTCATGTTTAGTTCAATATTACTAGTTTCTTTGTAATTGTTTGTACATTTCTGAGTGAAAAATGTTTGTACAACCTAGTTTTGACAGTGCATATCATACGATGTATAAAATGTGAACAGTGTCCTCAGAATTCCAAAAACATTTTCCAAAGCTCAATCATCATTCATTATAAGCTGAAAAGCTGAGTGACTAATTTACCTAGCGAAACAGCTTTTAAAGTCTTAACATGTTACAGTGGATGAAAATGATAGTTGTAATGAAAACAAGCTTTGATTGGAAACGTCAAGCTCTTCTGTCACCTCTTTTGTTTGTTGAATGTGGAATAATGAAATAAATCAGCGTCTCCAGTTGGCCTTTTAACTCATGCTAAAGGAATACTGTAAAAGCGCCACATCCTCTTTTACAAGTCCTTCAGGAGCGAGCCAAGCAGAAATAATGATCCAAAGAGTCTTACGTTTGTTTAAACTATGTGCCCTGTATAAACCTCCTCCTGGCCACACAAAAGCAGCCTCTCTTTTGTACTGCGTTTAACCGCTTTGTGTGAGGATGGAGTTTTATTGGGTGTTAAAACAATGCATTTATATTTCATCCCAAACGAAGGTTTTCCTTCACATTACGTCCAAATGTGTTGTGTTCATTAGAGACATGGCAGGTGTGTTCGACTCCTTCACAGCTCTGTCACACACTTGCTTATATTAAACAAAGTCTCGCTGCTTTGAGTTTAGCCCTGATCTGTTTCTCCATTTGGAGAGTTCAGGTGAAAATAATATCCCGGGTCAGAAGTTGATCATCAACAAGAGGGGTCAAAGCGTTTCCCTGAAACTCAGAGCTGTTTATGTTCAGTCAGTGTTCAGAGCACTCACTCACGCCTGTGAGAATGAACAGTAGAAAACGGCATGACATGCTATGCAACATATAGTTGCCATGTGTTTAAATGCTTTTTTATGAAATGCTGGAGTGTGAAACTAATTTTTTATGTGACATTTGCAGCATTTAGAGAGGCAAAGTCAGAAAGCGTTTCATTACAGCCGTGGTTGGTTTCTGTGGCAGGACTTCAAACATGTTCTTGATATTTAAAGAGCAGAGTGACCAATAGTACTTTACCGGTATGTATATAAGAAACAAAGCATGGAAATTAACACTTATTTCTGTTTTTTGTCCATACAGTGAAAAGTTGTTTTTACTTTTATTATAAGGACAAAAATATATGCCTGTGCCAACATTTACTCTGTTGCATTTTGCATGTTTCACAGCAGTGATAAAGTGAAAGTGGAGCAGGCATGGTCAGTTTGTCCAAAACCAATAGTGCTAACAATATCAAATGTGAGATAAAAAACACATTTGCTCAAGCCATCATACCATTTTAATTTTCTTCATCAAGCTCTTTTATCATGACTCTTGTTTAACTGACTCATACCAGAGAGCTTCACAGCCCAAGTATAATGCTGCACCGGGTGCGTTACCCGGCAAGTTTGCTGGATCTGAAGAGCCAAGTATGGAGCTGGTTATGAGACACAAACAACACAATTTGTTGGTTTATTAATCATGCACTGTGCAACATGTTGTTGTAACTTTTAATGTGCTTTTTATTGTCATGCTAAGTTCATTTTAAGTGATATGTAAGCCAGCAGGTTGCTATTGCAGATTAAAGCCCGACAGGCTTATCGGCAGCCCAACACAAAGTGGAGAGCTGTCGTATAAGACTGAAGGGCTTTATTCTGTGATAACAACCTGATGACTGTATATTCTTCTGTTTAAAACACGGCTTCTTGTCCCAAAAGTAAATAGTACGATTATGAATAAATAATATAATATAATAATAAATAATTGTTTTAACCGGGGAGTTGGTTGAGTCATCTTCTATCCACCGCTTTTGCTTTTTCCGTACATGTGGAAGTCCTCCGTTTTAACTGGTGGTTAAGCATTTTAAAGCCACAGCATTGTGCCAATCTGTCAGCAACAGGGGAGCTATATTATTATTAATGGTCAAGATAATGCGTAGTAACCGGATGAGCCTGTGTTATTAGTTTTACCGGTTGTTATCTGGGAATAACAAACCTTGAAATGTGGCGACTGACCAATCAGAATCGAATATTCCATGAAGCAGTGTAATAAAATAGTTTATCCAGTTGCGCGTTTACTTTTTTAGCCGCCTCATTTTTATCTTTTTATTTTTTTAAGGGACAGTGCACATTCATTTACATGCACACTTGACCATCATGTACATGTCCATTGTTAGGGATACACCAAAATGAAAATTCTTGGCCGAGAATAAAATAAGATTTTTTTCTAATTAGCATTTTTTTGCCCTATATATTTTGCCAATTTATTTCCACAATTGCATAAATTAAATGTTTTGTCTAGCAAAACAACAATTTAATAATATTTACATAACACTAAACATTTCTTAAATATGCGTAGAACTATACCAACAAAGCACAATTTAACTTAAAATGAATAAGTTAGAATGTTTTTTTTTTAGATGCTCTTCTGTATCATCCATGTATTTTTTACTATACAAATAAATGCAGCCTTGCTGAGCAGAAGAGAATTCTGAATTCAAAACTTAAAGAAAACATTACAGATCCCAAACTGGGGCCTGTTCCATAAAACAAGTTTACCAAATAAGTCAGGCTTTTGGCAGATACCCTGACTTATTTCAAACCAAATTAACTGGGAATAAGACAGACTAACTGAAATAAACCTGGCTTATTTGGTAAACTTGTTTTATGGAACAGGGCCCTGGAGTGTTTTTATTTATTTATTTTTTTACTTATTTGTCATTATTATTGGCTTACTTACTTTTTTTTACTTGTTATTTGATTTTAAATTAATGAGCGGCTGATGAGTAAAATGTTAAAGCGCAGATTTGGACTTTAACCTTGGCTAACAAGCAGTTAAACTGCAAATAGGCTACATGCAGCTTGTGCATGTATTAGAAAACATAATGGTCTACAGTTTATTTACTAATCATTTGGGGTAATTTTGCGAATTTAGTCATCAACCAGCAACAGCCACCTCTTCCCATCGGAGACGTGCGATGCAGTGCTAAACAGTCTCTCTCTGTTGGTGCTGTTGATTGTAGCATCTTGCTCGGATACTTTTAAATGGTTTTACAATGCCGACATGTTTTCTGTGATTACATCACATTATTGTTTGGCATAATTATTCTTGGTTATTTTGGTTGCCAAACATTCGGTGCATCCCTATCCATTATGTACAGAAATTTAAGTGCCGATAAAAAAAAAAAAGTTCAGTAGCATGCAATGTTTTTATGTTGTGAAGTTATTATTCAGCTCTATCCAGTTCAAATGCTCCTGTACTGTCGAATGCGGATGGTTTGATTGATCTTTACTGCTCTGGTGTAAGTGTGGATGATCTCTGCGCTCTCAGAGCTTCTGCTTTGCTGTTTCCTCGTGTGATTTAACACACACTGGATTCCACTGGCAGGAGTTCTGCTTGTGTTGGAGGTTGAGGATAAATTAAAGAAAGTGAAGAGCTGATAAGCTGGCTGCACACGCGTCACCGTGCTCTTCAGTTTCCACACACAGACACTCCGTCGTACGTGTGACCACGGCTCTCATCCTTGAGTGTGTGTGCATGCAGAGAAACGGCATCTGTGTGTGTGTTTGTGTGCATTTTCCACAAAACTCCGCACACTGAGTTCTTCATCTGCCTGTTGAAGTGAGAAGAAGCACGTGTGCGGTGAATATATAAGGCTATACGCTTATAAGGTAGTGCTATATTAGCTGTGTTGGAGTGGAAATAGCCTGTGTGTTATCAAACTGCAGAATAATCTTGGTTTACAACTTTCTCTGGCGAAGCGCTAGAACATTGCGCTGTTTAAGAAAATATAATGCTAGTGACCTTCACTCTGCCATTTCTTCTGGAATACTGCATTTTTTACTGTTTACTAATCACAGCTGCTTGCCAATTAGACAAACAGGACTCTCCATATTAGTACTTTTCTATTTAGACCTCTTCTAAACTTACATTTGGAATTTGTTCCTTAGAAATTAGAGCTATTTTTTCTATTGTAATAATACATTTCAGACATGAGAATCAAATGATCCTGACGTCAGGGGTTCATGTTCCTGCGAAGGCTATCACTGTAATCTAAACATCATTTACTCTTCTGCAATCAGACCAATGATGAAACAACACTTTGTAGAACGGGCCAAAATTAACACTGAATGTGAGTGCAAGAATTTGCATATTAAAGAAAAGTTCACCAAATAAGAATAAAAATTATCTAAATATGTGTAACGGTTCACAAAAATCACGGTTGGGTTCGATACGATACAGTAGTGTCACGGTTCGGTATGTTTTCGATACGGCAAAAATACAATAAAAAAGAGAATTTCTTAGATTTTTTTCCCCCACATTTTTATTTATTAAAACTAACATAATATGACCTTGTTTTGTTTTTCCCCCCTTTTCTTTTACTTTGAACAACAATAAAGAAGTGTTTAGGAAAAGTCAGCCTGGGATGGTATTTATTGATTAATTAAAACTTTTAAAAAAGTAGATTTGAGCCATTTCAAATGGTGAAAGCTGAACGTCCCGTGTTCGTCGACCGTGCGCTCCATCCACTGACATCCAGGGCGCCGTTTCTTCCTGCGGGACAATCCGCGTGAGACGAGACGACAGGGGAGAGATCCACTTTTTAATTTGTGGTGTATGTGTCACCAAAGGCTTGGGGGTAGTTCACATGCAGCGCGTTTTGTACGCGCAAGCTCTTTATTTTCAACAGAGCCGCGCAGTTTAAAATCCAAAGCAGAAATTAGTTTTTAACTGACAGCGCTTTCATAGTTGCCAAGTAACAGCAGACGCTACAGGCGTCCCTTATGTTACATTTAATGCTAAAGGATCGTTAACGCCAATACAAACATTATTTTAGTGTGTTAGAGCAGAAAGATGCAGCTCTGGTTAAACAGCTGGATGCTGGCTTGAAATGGCAAAGGAAAATGCCTAACGTTACCTCAATGCCGCGGGGATCGTTTGTAATGTGTGTGTTTCTGGTTCTCATCTGTTTGGGGGTGGGAGGAGCAGACGCGGGTTGCCTGTCACGTCGTTTGCGCTGCCTTGTTGAATGTAGCACTGAATACATTATATTTTACACAGTTTATTCTCTTTCTTTCTTTTTTTTCTGAATCGTTCGGTTCGTATGCATACCGAACCGAAAGCCTCGTACCTTTATATGATTAAAGATATATTCATGCAAATACTTTCATAATATATGCAGTAGCCTACGTGTGTGTCTTTATATATACATATTAAATAAACACAGTACAAACACATATTATGTAATGTAACTTTTTAATGTAACCCTGTTGCACGTTTCAAAGAGGAATGTTCACTGAGTGGTGCTAAAACACATGTTCAATACGTGACCCCTTGCACATTTATTACATTGATACAGGTATGTAGAGCGGTGGTTCAGAATTGAAATATCCAGGACTGTTGCTAAAAGTTAATGCTCTATCATGTTGGAAATATGCCCTACACCAAATCCAACCCTAAACCTACCTGATAGTGTTAACAAATGTAAACCTGATATAAAACACATATGCTGATGCAACCGTGTCATTTCAGCTTCCTTTTCATCAGATTTGAAGTGTTTTGTTGAAGTGTAGTTACACAGGATTGAAATAAATAAAAGGTGTCACAGTTTTACTGCCTCTAATGTTAAGTTATTTTGGAAACTGCAGTGATATGTACTTGTTGGTACATATTTTATGTCTCGCTAAAAGGTGCACCCAGGTACTTTTATGCCATGAGACCAGGTGATAATAATTTTTGAGTGAAACATCCCTTTAAGCCATCAAAATCAATGAACAATTAGAAAGTACAAATGTTTTAGTGCAAATATACTCAATTCACCAAGACTGAACCCTGATTTACAGCTCACACATACAGCTGTAGTTCCTGTGACTGATTTACGGCATGTGCTAATGCTGGAGGATGTGGATTGTTCTGTAGATATGGAGTGATCTATGGATGTCGTGGGAGGTGGAGTTGACGAAGGCCGAGTCGGCAGCTCAAGTCTGCATATTACACGTGAAGGAAAGCCTGTTTGAAATGAACGTTCAAACAAATGTTCTCCAAACACCAGGGTGGAAAAAATGGCAACTCTTCAAAGGTGCAGAGTGCTTTTGTTCTTTTCTTTGCACTGACTCCAGCAATATTCACAAATGAATTTCAGCAGGTCTTTCCACTTATGGTCCTCGTCAGAGCGTGGCTCTCCTGTAATGTGTCACTTCACTGTTTGTTTGTCGGATTCCACTGGTGTGCATCAGAGTGTCGCCGCTCACTTTCCATTTTTACTCATCGCAGGCAGGCGCTCTTTCTTAGGCTTTCGTTTCATCAGGTAATCGCTCTGGCCATGAAAGAAATCAGTGTGAGATTTCCAAGACAAAAACATGCACTCTATCTGTTGAAATATCACAGTGTTCTCTCCTTTGGGCTCGATTACTGATTTCGCAAGCTTCACATTTCATATTTCCATTACAAATGAATGCAGAAATGTATGAAAGGAAACACGTCCCCTGCCCTTAAATGGATAGTGGACATTAGTTGTCTATATATTAAAATTAGTGTTCGAGGGATAGTTTACCCTAACCCTAACATGAATGAAAATTTGAGTTTGCAGATAAGTGCATTTTACTGTAACAT
Source organism: Enteromius fasciolatus (assembly GCA_032361145.1). Lineage (NCBI taxonomy): Eukaryota > Metazoa > Chordata > Actinopteri > Cypriniformes > Cyprinidae > Enteromius > Enteromius fasciolatus. The sequence goes on along the minus strand of JAUMHR010000062.1, from coordinate 502,727 downwards.
GAAATTCTATTTGCAACCCATTTTTTATCTGTAGTCTGATGTATTTCAACACGCTCTTTCCCGGTTTAATATCGTAAAGCTTCTTTGACACAATTTGCATTGTAAACAGTACTATAAATAATGGTAACTTGACTTGGCCACTCAGAGAAACTTTCTAAAGCATTAGAAAAATCGGTATATCATTCATATTAAGAACAGGAATTCGCATTTCGAGTTTGTGTTGACTAAGAAATGACACTATTAATGGCACTACTGTCTTTGTCCAAAAAAAATATTTGTCTCATATTTGATGAAGTTTCCATCAATCATTGTGCTATTTTACCGATCATCTCTGTGGTCCAGGCGTCAGCAGGCAGAGAATGTGCTCAGTGCTTCTCATAATGACTATGAGCCGTTGCCGTTTCCTCTCTCTGTTTACTAATGGAGAGCACATTACTTCACTCTTTAAACAGCTGACGGGAGGCATTTACCTCGCTCACCGACCGTGACTCCACCATCCACTGATATCACAGAGATTTGGTGTAAAATCTGCCACTAAAACAAGGCACAAGAACGCTAAAAATAAAACATGCTGTTTATTTCCTGGCTGGTTGATTTGATGTGTGTTTGAAAAAGGCCTGTCAGTCACTTCAAATATGTAATCACAAGGAATAATTTTCCGATCACGTTTTTGATTGGAAAAAGTGACCTTTGTGTAATTATTAGGTTTGGATGCTGTGTGTGGCTCCATCAAATCACACAGAACAGAATGAAAGACTTTTGACATCAAAGTAAATAAATGTTAAAACTAAACATATTTAAACACGTGCATTCGTGTTTTAACCCTAACTGGACATTTTAAGCTCTCAGTAATCCTTAGTCAATCCCTGCACCGGCTGGTTTGAGTGTGAATATGAGTGCATGTCTGGAAGTGTTTCAGAGACCTCTTTTTAAGAAGCCTTCTATAAATGTAACATGACTTTATTTTTGTATGCTGGTTTATTATGTTAAGAGCATGACTCAAAAATAAATACAGTTTTAACATTTTTAACAATTTTTCTCATGCATTAAGTGGATTTTGGGTTGGGATGAATTTCCAGTGAAGTGTGATTATTGTGATACCCTGATTGGTGAGTCATGCTCTAATGGGTTTTCATAATGACTGTTGAACTGCCTCAGGCAAACCCTTTCCTAATTTTCACCATCTTTTCAGGTTCTCAGGTTATAGGATAACTGAACTCAAACAGTCCTGTCAATTAAATCATTAGTAATAGTCAGTGCTTAACTTATGTAATTTTGAATCATTCTGTCTGAGATGCAGTAGGCAGGTGTTTAGTCTGTGATTAATATGAGATTCTTCTCCAGCTTAGAGCCAACCGGTTTCACTCCAGAAGCATTATGGCACTTCTGGTGCCTAAACAAGACTTTGTCAGGGGCTGCTGTCAGTGCGTTCGTAAATACCCTGCATGAAAACCCTCTAATCTGTTTTTTAATTGTCAAAAAATTAGCTGAAACAGTCAGTGATACAATAAAAAAGAATAAAATTACAAAAATATTAGCACCTGCTTTAAAAGAAAGCAGAATGTGACATTGTGTTTTTATAATCATTAAAAAATCAACATTAAAAACTTAACTCAAATTATGTTATGCACACTATAGTCATTAAATCATCTCCAAGAGGAATTGGGCCTACTGGTGGTTCAGTAACCAATGAAACTTGTTCATCTGCGGATGAGGAGATGCACAGCCCCGAGGAGGCAGTAGCTTCTTTGTCGCCCCATTATGAGGAGCTTGTGGAGGTGATGACTCGTGCCGTTGCCAAATTAAAAATCGAATGGCCGGACGAGGTTAAAGCCGAGCCGCGCAGCAGCAAGCTCGATGAGCGCTTCCTGCGACCTCGGCCACCACCTCCGAAACGGAGCCTTCCGTTTTTCCCCGATCTCCATGCCGAGGTAGTGAGTTCGTGGGAAAGACCGTATTCTGCTCGTCTTTTTGTCCCATCCTCGGGAACGTTGCAAGCATGAGAAAGCATGGACGATGCCGCGGATTGAACAGACGCTTGCGGGCTGTCTGTCCCCCGCCTCGGCATCGTCCTTGAAGGCTACGTCCCTTCCCACCAGACCGTCTTCGGTCCTGGTTGGGAAGGGGTACTCAGCGGCAGGTCAGGCTGCTGCATGTCTGCATACAACTGCAGTATTGCAGTCATACCAGGCTGACCTTTTCAGCAGTTCCTCCCTCTGGCGCCAGAACCGAAGAGCTCTTGGTCTGTTTTGGTCCACCTAAGAAAGATTTTCCAGCGACCAAACAGACCATAAGCAGATGGATAGTGGATGCGATTAACCTATCTTATGAGTCCTCTGGCCTCCCACCCTTGTTGGGAGTCAGAGCTCATTCGACTCGTGGGATTGTGGCTTCCAAGGCCATTATTTTGGGAGTCCACTTGGAGGAGATCTGTGCGGTGGCGGGGTGGTCCACCCCTCACACTTTCGTTTGGTTCTATGGTCTAGACCTACGAACTACTCCTGGTGCTGCTGTGCTTGGTGAGAAGGCACACACACTGAGCAGGATTTGACAGTGCGGGGAAGTTGGCATCTCGTTCCCCATAGCGTCTTCTGGACACGGCTCGAGTTCCAGAAGAGGAATGTCTTAGGTTATGCCGTTCTCCAACTCACGGGGTCGCTAGGCTCAATCAGCTGGTTCTCCCCTCTCATCCAGAGGCCAGCCCCGAGAGGCTATCTCCCTTAGTAGGTTTTCTGGCAGCGTGGAAACTACTTCCGAAAATACCTTGTTGGGTCCTGAAGACTGTAGAAGGAGGTTACAGAATTCAATTCGGGAAACCTCCACTGCGCTTTGCGGGTGTATTACCGACACTCGTGTGCGCCGAGCAGGCTCTGGTGATGGAGCAAGAAGTACAGACATTGTTAAGAAAGGAGGCCATCGAGGTTGTCCCTCAACACGAAGTTCAGTCCGGGTTCTACAGCCGGTACTTCATTGTTCCCAAGAAGAGCTACGGCCCATTTTAGATCTGAAGTGGAAACTTTTCACTTCCTGGTGTAGAGAGCGTCAGCAGGATCCAGTTAACTGCCCGGTCAGTACAGTGCTGGACTTCCTGCAGGCTAGATTCTCCACTAGGGTCACCCACTCCACCCTAAAGGTTTATGTGGCCGCAGTATCAGCGCCTCAATGGGTGGACATTCAGTGGGTAGGGACTGGTAATACGTTTCCTCCGAGGTGCATTGAGGTTAAGGCCTCCGGCACGCTCCAGAATCCCGTCATGGGATCTGACTGTGGTGTTACAGGCCCTCTGTAGGCCGCCTTTTGAGTCTATCGAGGAAATCTCAGATTTGCTCGCTTGCTCATTATCAAAACTGCAGTTTTGCTAGCTTTATGCTCTCTGAAGAGAGTGGGGGACCTTCAAGCTCTCTCGGTGGCTCCTTCCCACCTCGACTTCACTCCGTGCAAGGTTTTTCTATACCCTTATGTCCACAGGACGGCACTGTGGCGCCAGAACCGAAGAGCTCTTGGCCTGTTTTGGTCCACCTAAGAAAGCGAAAATTTTCCAGCGACCAAACAGACCATAAGCAGATGGATAGTGGATGCGATTAACCTATCTTATGAGTCCTCTGGCCTC
>JAUMHR010000062.1:452680-462825 GCA_032361145.1 Enteromius fasciolatus | reverse complement strand
ACGGGATTTCGAGGACGGCTTCCATGTCCGGAACAGTGCAGGGCGAGGCATTTTCAACCTTAATGGCTGTGACTAGGCATGACGAGGACTTCGATACGGCCTCCTTAGCCGTGACAGAGCAGAACGAGACGTCACTGGTGGCAGACAGACAGGGGTAACACACATAACAGTTGGTGGTGGTGTGCCTTCTGCTGGAGCTCGAGGGCACTCTGGCCGGTGATCGTAACAGATTGTTTCGTGATTTCTTGATTATAAATCTGTATTTTTAACAACTAAATGTTTAGTAAAAAGGCTAAACATTCCTTACTAACTACTTATGAGGTTATAAAATAAATGTTAACTGAAAAAAATGTGTATATATATATATATGTATATAAGATACTTGCAAGTACAAAAAAAAAAGAATATATACAAATTAAAACTATTTAAGTATCTCAATGACAATAAAATTGTCATTGAGATTGGCCGATGCTTCATATTTTCGTAATATGTATTGCACATTTCTATAAGTTTGGCAGTCTGGATTTTTCCAGCCGCAATTAGATGGATGTGATCATTTGTGTTGGCTTTCCTTTTATTTTCTTTTAATACTTTTTCATGTATTAATAGCTACGTAATTGAATATCTCATCAGATATAGGTTATGATGCGAGGTTGTCATATGTGAATTTCTCTCATTAGATGTGCAGGTCTGTGAGTGCTGAGCTGGATGTGGTATTCATTAAAGTGTAATGCGGTGAATCACTCAAACACTGCCTTACATTTCTTTTGAAAGCTGCCTATCCCAAAAGCCAAAGCAAACACGGGAGATGGGGTCATATTTTTAAAGGTTTCCACTGACATACCAGCAGCTCTGGGAATCAGCTACAACACAAACAACAAAATACCGCTTTCATATTGAAATTTCTGCAAGATCCAGCGTCTATCAGAGGGCATCAGCTCCAGAGAGATCAGACGACCAATAGATGCGTTTGACTAATTACACTGACGAATAAAACATCTTAGTCTGAGAACAATGCATTCTTTTTTCTGAAGATGGAGCTTCTGTTGTGTGTTTGAGTGACAGCACTGGCTCGTCCAATGGTGTGTGTTTGTGGGCGGGGCCAAGCAAACACAAAACGCTCCCATATGGTTTGCATTTGGTTTTCTTTTAGAGAATCAAATAATAATGTTCTGGGAATGTTCTCTGTCGCTTCTTTATTTGCAACCTAAAACTAACCTCCCCGGACGTTACATGAAGGTTAATAACCTAAAGAGAGCCTACACAGAACATTAGAACAGAACATGTTTTTTTTAAAGATAGCCTATATGAAATGTCCAATGGGTTTCTTTTGGGATTTATTTTTAGAACCATGTCTACTAAGTTTTCATATATCATCATAATATCATAATCTATCATAATTATTTAGGTAGCACACATATTCTGAATGCCTTTGGCAGAATTCAAATGAGCCATTTTAATCTAGATTAATTTAAAAAATGAATCCTTAATTTTATAAAAAATTGATCTATGCCCACCCCTAATATATATATATAATTTTGAAAATAGTACAAGCCAGTACTAATATGTTTATGTTTTAAATTTTTCACCTTCAAATTCAAACCTTTAAGCTCTTACCATTTCAAATGGTGAAACACGTCTGTCCTCAAAAATGTTGGAAATGATGTGAATGTGTAAATAAATTAAACCTCACACACGGTGCGTTCCCAAACACATGTTAAACTCGCAGCACATGCAGTGAGTTACTGTGATCTTAGTAAAACATCATTTTTAAAATAAAAAAATGTGAACAAAACTATAGTAAATAATTAATAAAATAAAACATTTAAATACTTCACCTGTGTATAAATGTGCTTTGTGTTTAGTGTTTCTCATTGAAACTCAAAAGACGTAAAACTTTTCAACTTTTGTTTTTGTTTCATATAATCTTTAATTCCATGCAACTGTTTACACTTTTATTTTGGAGGTAGTAATGACATATATTTCTCGGTGCACACCAGCAGTGTTTGTGCCGTGGACTGACTCACAGTAATGGAGTGTTCAGAGAGATAAGCATGAGAGGTTCTGTAAAGTATGCAGCCAGTCAAACTCTGCCTGTCATCATACTAGAGGTGAAAACACTGAACATAACACACATTCATCTGAACAGCATCTCACACCTCATACTATAACACACACACATTCTTATGTGTGTGGTTTATGGGGCCATTTGTGAAAGTTTAATTAAATAATTAATTGTTTTCATATTTCTTCATGTAATCAAACAACTGTGTAATCATGCTGATATCTACCAGTTACTTTTTTGTATGTTATTTTTTTCTACATTTTTGCTATATGTCAGAAATAAAGGCACAAAAGCTGTGAAAAGGTACCGCCTCAGTGACAGCTTTTGTACATTAGTGTAGGACACTATAACCATATTACCTATACTTAACAAATACCTTACTGTTAATAAGCTGCAAATTAGTAGTTGATTAAGGAAAGGATCTTTAATGGCTTGTTAATAGCAACAATTGGACCTTAAAATAAAGTGTGACCATTTCCGTAAATAAATTCAGATAAATACAGCCCAGTTTGTGATGTGTTTGTAGACTGTGCAGCGGTTAGTAATCATGGTCTCAGCAACTGAGCTTCAGAGTCAGTCTGACCGCAGTGATAATGTTTACAGTATATCTCCAGCTCTTTTCAGTGGAAGAGCTTTGAGAGAAAGTGAGATCACCTGAACTGTAAACTCTAAGAACGAAGTTAAGTGGGACTTTAAGAGCACAGCCATTTAACCTCCAAACTCTGCTTAAAATAAAGCCATTACGAGCAAATTCAAACATTCTTATCTGTCTGTCTTTTAGTTTAATGAGTTTTAGGAGGAATAACATTTTGAAATGCATTCGGTGGATGCTTTTCTCTAACACAGCATGCATTGCAGTTCATGGGAATCAAATCCATGATATTGTTGTTGCAAGCACCATGCTCTACAATTTTAGCTGCAGTAATGCCGTAACAGTATATAGAGTCTCATTAGGGATTAAAAAAAAAAAAACTGAATGCAAGTTTGTAGAATGTGGTTTTATCAAGCCAACATAAGCTCCAAAACAAGTGGCCGATAGCTATTCTGTCAAGCATGTGTCGCGCTGGCGTAATGCGATCGTTTGCTTGTTCAAAAGTATTATCAGAGACCATTTTCTCATGGGTGTTAAGAGCAAACATATGCCTTTGCGTGTTTATTCAGGTTTTCAATCTGAAAAGAAAGCACAAATGCTGAAGACGTAATGTAGCGAATCAGTGCGGTGATAAGCCACGTCATTTCCTACTGATGGCTCGTAATCATCAGCGCCTCTGACATTTGCAGTGAACACAGAACAGTAGAAGCTGCCATTGTTTTTTAAGTCGTGAAGGTACCGGAGATTTGGACCGGAGTTGTTAGCTCCTAGTTATTCTCACAGGGTCGGCTCCTTCATCTCCGTCAGACAAACACAGGCCGCTTTATGGCATGTGACACTGTGGGAACCTGCCTGGACCAACACAAATACAGCCTTGGTCTTTCCTCTTCAGGAGGAAAAATGGAGCGCTTGACAGCATGTTTCAGTCTGGGCCGTTTGGAGGTGTTTGGATCAATCCAAGACACGAAAAGCCAAATATTTGCACTATTCAAAACTCAATCCCTTTTGATGCAGTGCTGCTGCGGTGTGACGGGAGACTGACACTTCCTGTCAGAATAAAGGTCAGAGGTCACAGAGATGCAGTGAGTTAACAAAGCTGTTCATATTTCATCTACAGGAAACATAGAAGGCTTCACATTAAACCGTGATATTTCCTAGAAGTTTGTTTTGAGAGGTGCATTGAGCATACTGTGGGTTAGTTAAGAGCTCCAGAAACTTTCCAGAAAGATTATTCTGGATTAATTTTGAAATGAATCTAGATTAATTTAGATTAAAATGGGTCGTTTGTATTCTGCCAATGGCATTTAGAATATGTGTGTCGTTAGAGAATGTTTTGTTTCATAGACGTACTTGGTGAGTTTAATCCCATCCCAATCTGCCATGTCTGTGTTTTTCTCTCAAAACGCCTTGTGTTTTAGCCAACGCGATATGCCATAACTCCTCTTACCACACGCACGTTTAATATATTTTGATATACAAAATAAATAAATACAAATAAAGAGCCAGATCACGTAAACTGTTAAGACTGACTATTGTAATATCAGTATCGCGTAAGATTACGTTCTTTCCTGCACTCGGTTACATATGTTTTAATTATCAAAATTAAACATGGGTTTACTACAAATAAAAAACATAATAGTTTAACTAAAGTAACCACACATTAACATGGTTTACTGTACAAGCCGCTAAAATCCTGCCAAAGCTAACCCCCCACGATGATATGGAAGCCTACCTCCAAATGTTTGAGACTACTGCGGCCATGAGGGTTGGCTGCAAGAGGACTGACCACTAGAGCTGGCTCCTCTGCTAATCGAGGAGCTGATCGATATGTAGATGTGAAGAGGGAAATCCTGGGCCATTTGGGTTATCAGCGATATGTGCTGCCCAATATTTCTTTGAGTGGGAATACAATCCCCGTTTGCAAGCCGTGCCCAGGTGGCTGAACTCACACGGCTTGCACACCATTGGCTCCTAGAAGGGAACCTGAGAGCTGAACAGGTGGCAGAGCTGGTGGTGATCGACCTGCTTCATTCCCTTCCTCAATGTCACCGACAGATGGTTGGTATGAGGAATCCCAGCACCACCCGTGAGCTCATCGAGGCCATCAAGCTGGCGGATGCTGCCCAACACTGGAAGACCAGGGGGCACCAGAGAGCACCACGCAACCAATCAGTAGGTCGGCGACTTCCCCATGGGATGAACCGATGCCAACGGAGGTCCCTGCACCTCCCATGTGGAGTTGGCTGGCAGGCTGCATTGTACACTGCGACCTGGAAGTCAACAGAAAACCATTCGGTGCCCTCCTCTACTCTGGCAGCGTGGTTTAGCCTAATAAGGTCCCAGTTTGCCAGCCCCAGAGGGAGCCACCGAAGATGGAGGCCGGCTTGAGGACCACGCCAGCACCCTGTCCTTCTGGCCATGGACAACGGGAGAGATGGCGAGTCCCCCTCCCAAAAAAATAACGTTTTCTATGACATATTTCAACAGGTGATGGGAGGGGGCTCATTCACAAAGAAACAACACGAGTACGAGTCTGAGTAATCAAGGGCAAGGAAGCTCAGCCTGGTCCCCATCCTCTCTCGCACTTTGTGGTCCAAAATGACCTGCTGTATTGTGTCGCTCAGTGAAGGGGGGAGGAAAAATTGTTACTGGTGGTACCCCGGACGAACTGGCTCATTCACACCCTTGGCAGGTCATCTTGGGGCAGGGAATACCACCTAACGGGTCTGTGACTGTTTCCACTGTCCGGGCCTGGAGGCAGAAGTAACAATATCTTTGTGGAAGCTTTTATTTTTCAAGATGAATAAAAAGTAAAAACAAAACAAAAAAAAACAGCATTTATTTGAAATAGAAATCAAAAATGGTTCCTTTTTGGTGAACAAATTCACAGAAGAGAAGTTCATGTGTACCCTTGCCAGATGCTTTCTTACCAAAGTGACAAAGCGATGCACAAATTACGTTCCTGACAAACAGCAGAACAGGCTGAGAAGATCAAACTCCAGCAACTGAAGATATAAAAAGACCTCAAACGCAATTCAGTTGCTAACCAATTGAATACCTTGGCAAGATGCTACTGCAGAATACAATGGATGATTCCCTAAAGACAAAAAAAAGAGAAAGATTAAACGTGAGTCACACAGACAAATGTGAAGCACAAGTTTAATGTTCGCCATAAACAGGGGGAACGTCTGACACTGTCTAGCATCTCCAGAACATTCACACAAAACACGGACATCCACATCTTACAAATGTAGCATGACGCCCTTCAAGAGGTTTTATATATAATCTATGGTAAAAACATAAGTCTACACTCACAAGACACACGCCAAACACATTCCTCAACATATACAGTAGTCTTCAGACTAAACACGCATGTTACATGGAGTTCATCTGATCCAAACATGTACAACTCTTTCTTTCCAATCATAAATCAAACTATAACAGCAGATCTCAGATTTGTTCTTCCAGATCGAGAGGAGACACGGCATGAATCTGCTATTTTTCATACGTGTTTTTGTTTTCACTGAAAGCAGTAGCAGTGGATTCTGATAGGATTAATGTATATTTATTTGGACTGATGGAATTTTAATTTGTGGCTGAGGTTTTGCAGACAACATATAAAACAGCATAATTTATAAATATTTTTTGAGGGCTCTTAAGAGTGTAGAAAGAGCTTTTTTTCCTGCCTGCTGTTTTTCACATCTCTGCTCAGGATAGTAACTAGTACAAGGCTATATAAGGTCTAATTTATCACTTAAACAGAGATAATAGACATTAAAAATATTATTTTGGGGTTTTTTTTACAAACCTTTTAATTTAAATATGCGTTCAATTTTATCATGTCCTCAATGCAAAGTAATCAACTTCCACTAGAAATATATATAACCATGAAATCATTAAAACCTCAAGATTCTTAATTATGTTATGGACTAGGCTAAACTTCATGTAATCATACATATATATTATGTGAAAGTATATTTATTTTTGTATAATTTTCCTAAACCCTAAACTCACTTTCCACCCTGTTAGGATGTACTTCCTCTGCTTCCAAAATAGACTACAGTTCCACTGAGATAATTTTCAAGAAGTGATATTGTTTATTTTATCCCGCTGGAATTTAACTGTGCGAGTGGAGGTGAATGTCACCTCACTCTTACCTTTTTTAGGTTTTTGAAATGTTCTCCTGCTTGTCCCACTGTTAAAGTTCCACCCTGTAGGCTATATTATGGAGAATATTTGTCCGATCAAAAAAAAAAAAAAAAACATCTGACATAGTTATAAACGTTATATTAATCTTAGAGAGTTAAATGTTGAACACTGTAAAAACTACAGCTAATTTAACTCACAATATTCCACCCTGTTAGGTTTTTGTAGACTGTGGCATGTGAATCTAATAGAGTGGAAATTCTAATAGATTACCGAGCTTGGCCAATATGTGTTCCATATATCACTATTTTGGTAGAATGCTAAAAACATGTGTCTTACACACACACACACATTGTACTGATTTTAATAACTTTAATGTATTTGAATTGTGCATTAAAAAAACTAGGAATATACAATTACTGTATCTGTGTCTGTGGGTGTGTAATTCAAATAATATATATATAATTCAAATAAAACATGAAATACATATATTTTTTATTCAGTTTGTTTATAGTGAAGTCATTCATGCATTAATTCACACATTTCTTTATCCCAGCCTTGTAGACAAAAGTCAAGTCTCAAAACCTTAACAGCCTCAAATACACAAGATAATAACAATAATCCAGATAAATGGATACTCCAGCCTCTTGTTTGTGTCTTCTGCAGTTCAGAGCAGATCTCAATTAATATTACCGTTCAATATTTAAGAAAAAGCAACGCGTGTGAAAGCTCTGGCATCTCTGATAACGTTTGATTAGGGCTGATAAAACTGATGAATCATGTGATGCAGATTATATTAATATGTGAATTCCTGATGAGGTTCTCAACAAAGCTCTTTGTTAAAGGAGTCATAACCTCTAAGAATGTTGAAAGACCCAGACAAGCTTTTCTTCACATACCAAGAAAGAGAAACATTTCCTGAGCGTAGCTCACAGACGGCTGTTGCAGAGCTGTTGTGAGTGTTTACCTGTGGACGTGTGCGTCTGTGAGACAGCAGCAGCACGACAGTAAGCAGAGACGGGTCATTAACGATTACAGCGCGAACTGAGACAGAGACCGTCCAGCTGCTTTTCTGCCTCTGTCTCTGTCGCTGTGTAGTGCGTACAAAGTAAAGAAAAAGGTTAGTAGTAGTAGTACAAAATATAATTATAATAATTCTAACTAGTTTAGGTGTAGTTCCTTCATGTCTGATTGGCAGGTCTTTCCAACCATCAGGTATTTCCCAATTTCGTCACCATATCCCCATCTGTTTCATTTTTCACAGCAAGTGTCATGACGGAAACCCAGATCCACAATAATGTTATAAGAAATACTGTTTTTGTGTCACAAAATGTCATTTTAAGAAGCTCAAGGGCGTCAGTGTGCATTCAGAGATAATGAACCCGCCAAGAGCGCCTCACCTCGGCCAGATCTTCTGGAATTTGCCACTGGCTCTGTTGTCTCTATAGTGGTTAAACATGGGATATGATTCGTTTTGGAAAAAACAACAGACAGTCTGTGATCTCATTAATCTACTATTTGTTTCAGGGCTAATAGGGCAAAATATCATTTTGTTATATTTAGTATAACTTTAACTTTAATGCTGTATATCAGAGTGCTGCCGTTGTACTTTTGACTGAATTGCTTTGCAACTTCCTGTTTATTAAAATATTATTATTCAAAAAATATTTTGCTAACACTTTACAATAAGCTGTCATTTGTTAACATTAGTTAAGGTATTAACTAACATGAACAAACAATGAACAATACATGTATTACAGTATTTAGTAATATTTGTTAACATCAGTTCATAAAAATGCAATCATTCAGTGTTAGTTCATATTAGTTCACAGTGCGTTAACTAATGTTAACAAACACAACTTGTGATTTTAATAGTGATTAGTAAATGCTGAAATTAACATTAACTAATATTAATAAAGGCTGTAAAAGTATTGTTCATTCTTAGTTCATGTTAACTAATGTTGTTAACTAATGTTAACTAATAAACCTTATTGTAAATGATAGTATTTAATAATAGTAGTTAGCATTGGTAAATGGTCCCATTGTTCTGCCATTGTAAACAAGGAGGTTATTTCAACAAGACATTGTAAATGCACTGAACAGCTCTGTCATCAGAAATCCCCCTTAACAGATGAAAGCATAGTCAAAGTCAAAGAAGCTTTAATGTCACTTCAACTGTATGTAGCAGATGCAGTACACAGTGAGGTGAAATTACGTTCCTCCCAGACCAGAGGTGCTACACAGAAGAACAGAAATGCAGACATACATGGAGCTAAACATGGAGGAAGATTTAAATAAATAATTTAGACTTTAAAGTTGTAAGGCTAAAGACTTTAGACTAAAGGTATACTTAAAAACTATGCTAATCTATGTGCAAAAATCCTAACACATACAAGTGCACAGAAGATAGACAAGACAGTGCAAACAACAACATAATAGTCCGACCAAGACAGTTTGGTGCATAAATAGATGATATAGATGGCTGGGGAACAGAGATGGACAATGTATCAAAAGAAAGGTTACAGAGGTATAAATATAAGTCCAGATTGAGATGATGATGACAAAAAGTGACATGTGTGCAAAAGAGCATTTTAGTGTGGTAGTATATGTATGACTGTGTCTGACTATGTCCAGCATAGTCTAGGTTTCTGTCTGTGTATGTGTGTGTGTGTGTGTGCGTATGTATAGCCTGGTCAGCTCAGTACTCTGTTGAGATACCTGATTGCCTGGGGGAAGAAACTGTTTAACAGTCTAGTTGTGCAGGCCAGAAAGCTTCTGTACCTCTTTCTGGATGGCAGGAGGGTGAAGAGTGTGTGAGGGGTGGGTGGGATCATCCACAATGCTGTTGGCTTTGCGGATGCAGCGTGTGGAGTAAATGTCTGTGATAGAGGGAAGAGAGACTCCGATGATCTTTTCAGCTGTCCTCACTATACGCTGAAGGGTCTTGCGATCTAAGACGGTGCAATTCCCAAACCAGACAGTGATGCAGCTGCTCAGGATGCTCTCAATGGTCCCTCTGTAGAAGGTGGTCAGGATGGGAGGTGGAAGATGAGCCTTTCTCAGCTTACGCAGAAAGCAGAGACACTGCTGGGCTTTCCTGGTGATGGAGCTGGTGTTTAGTGACCACCTTCGTACAACCACCATAGTACGGCAAAGATCTCAAGAGACATTCAAACTAATGTTTTATTGTGAATATGAGACTGAACTGAAGAAATGCTGTTTCAGATGCAGGTAATCCAACGCACTCATTCTCTCTCTCTCATAATACTCTATCCCCCAGTTTCACAGACAAGGCTTAAGCTAGTCCCAGACTAAATTGCATGTTTGAGCTGTCTCAGATGA
>JAUMHR010000062.1:438014-449354 GCA_032361145.1 Enteromius fasciolatus | reverse complement strand
TCACGTGGTTTTAGACAAATCGTACGAATTAGTACGAATTGGCACAAATTTGGCACCTCGTACGAATATGTACGAATCGCTCGTGAGATTGTGTTGTTATATCCAACAAAGCATGGATCTTTTCTTTTAGTCACAATGTGACTTTTAAACTTGTACTTGTGAAGTTAAACTTGTGACTTACTTGTAACTGCAACTTTGTCTTGAAATTACAACACTGTTTCATGTATTGTGACTTCATATTTCTCTATAACGTTATGCAACTTTTTGCAAATGTGAACATTTTTAGCAATAGTTCTTTTATACCCTACAATTTCTTATCTGACAAAATGACTTTATGACTTTGTTTCTCACAATTGCAACTTTTTTTTTTACAACTATCCATAAGTCTCACAATAGCGATTTTATAACATTAAAGTCAACAATTATGACTTTAAACCTTACAATTCAGGCACCATATCTCACAATGTGAAGATTTCTTGCAATAGTAATTTTGCAAATATCTTGCAATGTGACTATAAATCGCACAAAGCAACTTTCTTTTAATTTACTTTTAATTTTTACAATTGTGACTATTTTTCACAATTCCGACTTTTTTTACCTGACAAGACGACTAAATCTCGCAGAGCTACTTTGTTTATAGTAATTGCGACTATATTTCTCTTTATATTTTACACAATATGACTTTAAATCGTGCATACGTGACTTGATGTGAGAAACTCTCTGCAGAGATCGTCTTTAGTTTGCGATGTTGTGGCGACGCGCGGTCATCGTTCAGATTAGCAGCAGATGAATGCATTACACAGTAAATAAGGAGAACGAATGAGCACTACCATGAAAACCCTGCGGCTCAACTTCTATATTTAATTCCATATTTGTACACTTTTGATTAAACTGATTTGAAAGGCCTGAACAGCGGCACATCACTCGATCCTAGATGTTCTTACAGCTAATTGCACGAAAGCCCGGCCAAGAGCAGCGCTTCAGTGCCAGGACTTGTTTAATGCGGGCCGGAGAAACAGCGTAGCCCTGACCAATGTTTTGACAGCCTGTAGGAGCCGGAGGAAGGGCTGCTTGTTTTCCGAGTGGAGAATCCAACACTACTGATAAGATAACGTGTATCGACTGAGTGATTGGCAACACGTTACCACACTTAACAGATAATATGGGAATCAAAGTATTAAAGTCTCCCAGACTTCAAATGAAGATCATTTTGCCACTAATTACGACCACATGTTAATTTGAGATTGCTCAGGGTTTGTTTGTGCATATGTATGTGTGTGTAAGAGAGCTGAAGGAGGTGGGACTCAGTCGAGCCTCCTCGGCTTTAAGACCCTCCCAGCAGCACCGCATATCAGTTTCTCTCTCATGGAGCAGAGAATCAGTTCTGTATGGGACCAAAGCGCTTGAGCGCGTGAATGCATGCGGATAGTGTGTGCTATGAGAGGTTGAAGCGACACACTTGATGCTTTGACACTGGAACAAAATGACTCTACTGGGATCTGAACACTCCATTCTGATTCGTAGCAAGTTTAAATCAGGTGAGATCTTTGTTTCACGTCCAAAAGAAATGCCTTTAGGAAACTTAATAGAAAGCGTTGATTATTTACCAATGCATGATGCGTTCTTACAGAATCTTTATTTGTCTTTATTCTGGAATATGAAGCTATTTTTGTCGTGTACCCGTTGGTTGCTGCATACACTTTTAGCCTCACTGCTTCCAGAAGCCTCAAGTGCTTTGATACAGGGGTCAAAGGTCATCAGGTACCACTTAACCTGTGCAAAAACATGATTTTCTTGTTGTCCAGTACAATTATCTAAACATTCTTAGATATACTTATTTGATGATGTTGAGATATTAACAAATGCATGGAAATTACATAAGTTCATTACTAAAAAAATGTCAGCGGGGTCAGATAAATATATATATTTTTTTTTTCTTCTCTTGTTTTTAAGCATAAATTCACTTCTTTTTGATCATTATATGTTCATTTTTGATTTTCAAGTAAATGTATCCTAATTTTAAGAATGTTTAGATATTTGTATTGGAAAAATACAATACTGAGAAAGAAAATCATTTGGTGTAAACAGCTTGATTTTGAATTACTTCACACTTGTACTGTTTACTACTATCCACTCTTTGTGTTTCTTTCAAACTATTTCTCTGTTCATCTACTAAAGCTGCTCAGCACACTACATACATGTACTGTGAACAATGCTGCCACCTTTCTGATGAAAGCGTTACTGAATAACCACAATGTCAGAGTCTCTGAATATTTTCTTTGCTTCTGTTGACCAACCATCAAGATTTACAGCCCAGGAATCAAACTCTAGCTTAGCTCTCCTCTCGAACTCTGTGTTTGATTTCATAGCAGCGCTCTGGTTTGGCACAGTAACAGCTTACCGCTCGAAAATTGACAAAATTGAGCTCTTCCTTCAGCAAAGGGAAATGAGCTCTATGCTCAAGGGAAGTAGAGATCCAAGGCATGCACACAGTGGCATGATGGGAAAACTTAAACATTGGCGTGTTGCGAACAGCACACATTAGCGGTCTGATGCAGCACAGATGTGAGGTTTGCAGCTGTGTGTGTTGGCTGTTCGGCGAGCAAGTTTGTGTGTGTGTGTGTGTGTGTGTGTGATTGAGCTGTTCTGATAGGAATCATACAGTATGTTCCCTGTGGACGTGTTTGACTCATTGAGGTTCTTCAACAGGACATGGGCAGCCATGAGATTACATAACCTGTTTAAATGCTTTCTATACTCGTGCATCTGAGGTCAAGGGCTGAAATGTTGTCACTGGCTTTTAAAGAGGATTACAGACACGTTTAACTTGTTAAAGCTTCCAGGCAACTGAAGGCTGTTAATGCTTTTGGGTGACTATAGATGTTTTTAATATGAACAGCATACACATAAGAGCTTACTACAAGTGTTCTGTTGTTGTGTTTAGTAAAAAAAATTGGTAACACTTTATATTAGATGGCTTTATCTACTATGTGCTTAAATTAAAATAATAAGTTCAATGTACTTATTGTATTTATATTGTATCGCAAAACAGCAGCTATTGAGGTAGGATACAGGTAAAGTTAGGAACGGGTTTGTTTATATGGCTATATACCAAATGATTAATTTAAATAAAGAAAGTAAATAGTAGTTGAGGCCACTTTATATTAACTGCGACCAAAAAATTACCTGGCTATTATAGTACTGAATGTTACTAATGTTACTAACATACTATTGAATGTTCTATAGAGACAAACCTGCCATGTTTATACTATTAATATGTGAAAACATTTAAATATGAGTGTAAAAGCTATGGTTCACAGTAGTGTAAATGAAGAAATGAACTACACAGTACATGCATGTGGAAAAAATGGCAAAAAATCTGGTCAATAATTGATTAATATCCTCATGCTAGAAAGGGCCTGAACATTGATTGTGATCAGTCCTGCCTTTTCAAGGTGTTTAGTTGGTAAAAGCCCTTACACTGTTTTTACAAACATTTCTATAGAGGTATGGTTATATTTAAACCATATTTATTTGAAAAAAATCTGATTTAAATGATAGAAATGAACTTACTGTAAAAGTTTCATATGAGTACGTAACAGTGCGTTCGTATGAAATAAATAAAAAACTTCAAATAAACCTGCATTAATTGCCACAAATTAAAAAAAGGGTCTGAACAATGATTAACAATAGTTTGACATGGCATTGGCATGAAACAACTTACCAGTTATTGCTGGTTTCTGGTTCTCTGTGTTTGTGCGTGCATGAAAACACAAAAGCGTTTGGCCTTACAATCTCTTAAAAATGGGGGGTTTGCCATAGTAGAACCATTTTGTGTTCCAAAAAGAACCTTTCAGTGAACTGTTCTGAAAGGAAAGTCCATTTGTTTTTCTAAAGGGCCATTTCCAGTTAAAAAAAAGAGCATTTCATAGAATGGAAAAATTCCACAAGAGGTCAGTTATTAAAAGAACCTTTATCTAGTGTGAAAAAATGTAAATAATCTAAAGAACCTTTTCCACTGCAGAGAACCTTTAGTGGCTCCGTGGAACCACAGATGCCATGCAGAACCTTTATTTTTAGCGTATATAAAGTGCTTCATGTCTGAACTCTAAGTTCTGCTTGAGACGCGTCACCATGTGCCTCAGAGTCTGTCTGAATGTGCATGTGTCACGGCTGCCTGTGTCATGTCAAGATTACAGCCTTGCTATTTACAGGCAATGCAGTTAACGTCAAAGTTCAGGGCATTTGTCATGCAGCTCGTGACATTTGAGTTTAATAGACGTACACAAGCCAAACAAGACAAAGTGCGAGTTTAAATAGGGATATTCTAACATAGCATGTGCATTGTCAAACTGCGAAGGCTAATTAATACGTAATTGTTCTCATTAGAGCAAATTATACAGGGTACAAGTTGTTTTTGCAGGTATATGCCTCGAAGACAATGGCTCCAGCTATTTTTGTGCTATTGAGTCAGATCATCTGGTTTTGATTGTGGAGGGTTATGTGATCCAGTTTGTCTGCAAAGCTGTGATAATTCTTATTGAGGGCAATCACTAAGGGCAATCATGGGTCTGGTGCTTTCTTTGCCCTGCTAAAATGTGTCACATTGCCAGAAGGCATCTTTCCATTTCAGGCTTTTATGAACTCACCTGTTTCTGGAGAGCAAGCGTGAGGTCCAGTGACTGTTCTTGTAGCGAACAAACAGCATTAAAAGTTTGATCTAGATTGGTCCAGATTGAGTTTCGCTCCATCCGCCAAAAGCAGACTGGCACTGCTTGTCTCGCTTCATATCAGCAATCATGCGAGAGCTGGCAGTGTTGTTTGTGCGTGCGAGGTTGTGTCGGTGTGCCAGAGCTCGACATCATTAGATTTCTCTTGTTTGTCCACATACTTGCAGTGCATGACAGTTGCTGGCGCTGGACACAGAAGCGCAGGTCGTGCGACCTAAACAAAAGCAGATGTATGCAGATAGCTGATGCATGATCTCAGCACTACGAACACGCAGCCATCAGTCAGTCCGCCTGCTTTTGTGTCGACAACACAATTATGCAGCTGGTTGATTGATAGCCATGATAAATGGAAGAACGAATGGCCAATCAAATGAACTTTGACAAGTACAAGAACTGTTGACCAGCGTTCGTGTTGTCGAAAAATGTCTAGCGAGCAAGAATGCTGTTGCTCTGTAATTGTGAGTGTAATGTTGCTGTTATACAGTTCAGTAAACATCACTGAGTAACTTACATTTTTAGACACAATATTGCCATGTGCTTTGTTTATTTTTCCTTCGCTGATGAAAATACTTCCAGATGAGGTAAAAATACAATCAAAACAGTCATTAAATGAATCGCTCGAGTGAGTGATTCAATGACTCTCTCGTAAAGACAATTCCTGAATAATTCAGTGTTTTGAACAAATCGCTTGAGTGAATGATTCATTAATTCATTCATAAAACTAATCAAACAGTGCTTTAGAATCGAATTATTCAATGAGTTTCTCATAAAGTTCACATCAAGGGCGATAACTAGAAAACGATATAGCTTTAAAAATGGTTCTCAGTTTCAAAGAATTGCAGAGTCCACACCGCAACCAGAATGATAAAGGCACAAAATAGCATTATGTTGGACAAATTGCTTGAGTGAATGATTCAGTGACTTCCTCAGAATGACAATCGCTTGTTTTGTTCCTGAATGAATCAGTGTTTAGAACAAATGTCTTGAGTGAATGATTCAATGACTTGCTCATAAAGACAGTTATGCTTTGTCCAAATTGCACAACCCACAATTTACCCACAATTGCAATATTTAAAAATTTTTAAATTTTAAATCATTGCATTTCAAAAATCAACTGTCTGTTCAGTAGTCATGACCTAAATTTGTGGTGCCTTGTGTTCATGAATTAACCAATGTTTTTTAATTCATGTTTTGCATAGTACTGTCAAAAGATTAATCACAATTAATCTCATCCAAAATAAAAGTTTTGGTCCCACTTTCTATCAGGTGGCCTTAACTACTAGTGTATGTACTTATATTTAAATTTATAATTTGTTGCAGTGCACTTATTGTGTACATACATGTTTTTACATTATATTTTTAAAATCGCTATATGTTGTAATTACATCTGTAAATAATTTCTGTAATCACATTTATAAACCCATCCCTTGCACTTTAACCTACCCATACCACCAAACCTTACCCATATACCACATCTTTAGCAGCAAAAGTGGTTTACAGATTATACAATGTTTTTTTGTTTTGTTTTTCTTCACATAATATATGTGTGTATGCTGTGTATATTTATACTTAAACTTTTAAGTATAAACTTTTTTTGGATGCGATTAATGGTTGTACTGCACTCATTTTGAATAAATCACTTTAGTAAGTAGCTCTAAATAAGTGCTTTAGAAGCATTTCAATTGAATTAAATGATTCAGTGGCTCACTCATAATGACAGTTAATGGTATTGTTTCTGGTAACGAATCAGTAAATGAATCAATGTTTTTAACTGAAACATTCTTAACACTAATGCTTCTACTAACATCTGTCTGGAACACGCAAACACAGACAGATTGATACAAATAACCAAATGTCCCATTGCTGTTGAACTAAAGGTCTGTTCAAACAGAAATTATAAAAAAGCAAAGCCATTTTCTTTTCGCTTATTCTCTTTGCTCTTACAGTAGATTATGCACAGACATAATACACGGACACTCGTGCAGTGACAGGGTAGATTGCCGTGATGAGAGACACACCACCCAAAACAAAGACAAAAATGAGGCAACAGACCCACAAATATTTCTTAAAACAGGATGTAGGTCTATGATAAACACAGCTCCTGGCTTTAAACAAATCTTCCTTCAGTGTGTGGTCCTCCTGAAGTCTGAGAGGAGGGAGGCACTCATAAACGTAAGAGGTGGCCCTTTAATGTGTGTGTGTGTGTGTAGCTCATCTGCTTGTCCGTACAGGATGATGTGTTCCTTCTCCGGACACAGATTTCTGTCTGATTTGTGGAGTTTCACTCGTGATGAGTCATTATCTGTTTCCTCCTCCACCCACAGTCCTGCAGCTGAGACTCCAGCAGAGGAGGACGCGAGAGCAGCTCGCTGACCAGGGCATCATGCCTCGTGAGTAACACCAGCACTCCTCTGACCACATCACACTGCATTATGGGTACCTGACAAATGACCGAAGCGCTTTCATGGCGCCAGCAAAGCGTCACGTGAGCTGAAGATCTGCACTGCAGTCACAAACTCACACCTGTTAACATTTACATAGAAGAACCGCTGGATCTGGCACACACACACACACCGGGCACAGAACGCTCTCAGAGAGTTTATCTGCCCATTCAAACAGCTGAGAGGAACGATAATAAACAGATGATCAGGCAAAGCAGCTTCGCTTTATAACCTGAAAATGAGAGCAAGGACATTCTGCATGCTTCAGTTTCAAGTTTTTTTTGTAGTTTTCAAGCCATCATCATTAACAAGTGTGCCAACAATAAAAATAAATGAATAAAAATGTTCTTTTTGCATTGATGCAACTTCTATACCATTTTTAAAGAAAAGCTTTTATTAATGACTATTTCAAATGGACCCATCTAGTAAATCTCACTAACCTTAAATGTAGACATTGTTATATAGTCTTAAACACTATTGAAAATACGTGTACAGTATATAATGATAAAACACAACATTATTTAATCATAAGTATCATATTTCATTATTTGTTTGTTTGGGTTTTATTGATCTGTTAATGCATTTTACAGCCTGAACAGCATTTGTTTTGCATTAAAAGGTGCTTGACTCCATGACATCATTTCCTGTGTTTGTTTGTTTCATGGAAAACTACTTGCGCTTAAGTGATGAATTTAATTCAGACATCACAGAACAGCAACTTTCACAGCCCAATCTCACAGCGTATTTTACAAGTTTGTGCAAATTCATAAGATTCATAAGCTGAATCGTACATATTTTACAAGTTGCCAATTCCTATTCATTTGTAAGAATGACCTACACCGAACTCCACCCCTAAACCTACCCATCACCGAGGATTAGACAAACGTTAACGATATATGAGTGTGGCATAGTGTCAATTTAACCAGCTCGTAAAATACGTATTTATGAGTTATTACTGAATAAAAGACCACTGAGTATATTTAAAACACTGTAAGATGATTCACAGTTAAACACAAAGATATTACAGAAAACCGCTTTTAAATATCCTGCAGCCTTACTGGAGACTTTAGATTTAGGTTTCATAAATATACCAGTATCTCTATTCAAATAAAGTCATAACTGTATATTTTGCTTGCAATGAATTGAACTGTTGACCGGTGTGCGTGGATGATTCAGCCGCTGGAGTCTGGATTTCAGCAGGTCTGCTGGAGATAAACCACACAGATCTGTGGTCTGAGCTCCTAAAAAAAGCTTTCAATGGCTGTTTATCTTTTAACAGCAGACAACAGGTCGGCAAACTCAGATAAACCCTTTTTTTAAGCATTTAAATAGGTGCTGATCTAAATACATGTGGGAAAGCATAGCTATAGAGAAAGTGTTTAGAAAATGCTTTTATGTGCATGTCATGTTTTACGGCAAATGTTCTAGTGTTTGTTTTATTAACGTAAGGCGGTATTTTGTGAGGAGTACAGAAAGCAGATCTAATGCTGAGAGCTGGAGCTCTCTCATAAATCAGAATGCACCTTACATTTCAAAGGCTGGAATTATGCAATTGCTTGCATTCTTCAGAGAAGGTGATATTTCAATTTTCACACATATGCGGCGTGTGTACATTTCTCTGAGCACATCTGCTCTTTATTAGACGGCGAGCCGCCGCCGCTCTTCACAGCCGTTGAATCGTTGAAACAAAAAGTAATGTATTTTTGACTGACAGAGACAAAAAGTAAAGACTGTGAGCGATTAGAGCAAAAAGTGAAAGAAGTCCAACAAATCAAGATCGTTTAAAGGACAGAAACATCATTTTAAATTAAATTGGCATTAAATTATGTATATTGTAAGGCGTGTAGATACAATATTATTCATGCCATGGCCTGCATTCAACAACTAAATCATGGAATTATTATATTATTATTATTATTATAGAAGACCTGGAATAGTAAACAGAATTTGTCTTTTCATCTCTTTAGGTTACATTTACTTGAGATACAAAATTTGACAATATATTAGGAAATAGTTTCAGATTATGTTTAAATAGAATGGATAGTATTTTTCATATTCTTATTGCCTTTAAAAAAACAACATTTAAAAACACAGTTAACTAAATAAAATAAAAAATACATGCTTTTTAATGTATGCTTCAAAATTCCAACAAAATGTAATTAATTTAATTATATAGAATGAAAATATAATAATTTATTATTAATAAAAAATAAATACATAAAATAATATTAATATTAAATATTATTTTTAATAAAGATTCTAAAGATTTTATATAAATATATATTTTGCAGAGGATGTCTGACAGGTGAAAATAGCATGAAAAATATGTGATTGATTGCAAAATGTGTCCTGTATACCTTTCTGTGTGCTTTATTTAGACACGGTTGAGATGTTTTTGTGTTGAAATAATCATTAGCAATCGTTTAAAGTTGTAATGTTTGATTAATGTCCATTTTTCTTTGTGTTTTTCCTGCTCCATGTGATCTAGATTCTAGTATGCAATAAAAGTCTCCAGTGAGACACACCTGAGTCTGTAGAAAACACTATAAATGTTCCAATAATAAAACAATAAGCGAGCTGTGTGTTAAATATCAACATCAGACCTCAGATTACCCAACAGCTGTGCTGATCAACAACAAAATAATCACACATTTTCCTGAAGAAAACACGAGTGATGCTAATCTGAGTCAAAACATATAGGCTAATGTTGTGGTTCGCTGCCTATTGGTGATATTTTGGATTTAGTTTGTGATTAAGTTTAATAGCAATGTTTAGCAAGCAGCAGTAAAACAAAATGCAGAACCGAGTGTGTCTCAGTCAGACGTTTGACTCAGGACTATAATTCAGCTTCAGCAGAGAAACACGAGCCAAGTCAGACGCTGGCAGAGATGCTTTATGTACGATTCATCGACAGTGTGTTCACAGATAAACCATCACATTTACTCGATTTCTCATTTGTTTTTCCAGCCTTGAAGAGTCCGGCTGCGTTCCACGAACAGAGGAAAAGTCTTGAGCGATCCAAGGTTAGAAGAACCAAACATTGATAGAGCAAAGAATCCTTCACAACCAAAGTCACGCGGCACACACCATCAACAACTGCCTGCCGCCCCAGAAATCATTTTAACTGAGAAATGATTAGAAATAGCATAGTTAACTACCTGTGTTGCTCAAATCAAGTAATATTTATTTGTACTTTATAAAATACAGCTCGTGTCAAAGCAAAAGTCATTTTCATGGATCATAACCAGTGCTGTCAAACAATTAATCACGATGAATCGCATCCAAAAATAAAGGTTTTTGTGTATGTGGATACCTGTGTGCATTTATTATTTATATATCAATACAAACACATGCGTGTATAGTATATAAGAAAGATATGTTATGTTTATATATAAAATATATTTATATATAATCTAAAATATAAGAATATAAATATATATACATGTAAATGTTATCAAAATAAATACTGTATGTGTGTGTATTATTTATATACATATATATATATATATAGACATAATAAATATTCACATATATATTATGTACACATAAACATAAACAATTTTGGATTCCATTAATCATGATTAATCATTTGACAGCACTAATCATAACTATTTCATAAATATAATGGCCTAAAAATAGAAACTGAATAGAAAATATGAAACTGGTTTAATTCAGGTCAGCTCTACAGAATTATTGTAAAATGTAAAAATCTTTAATTTTTTTAATGTTGCAGACTGGAGATTATTTAAAACACAAAATCAGAAGTCGACCAGAGAAATCAGAGCTTGTCAACATGCGTATTCTACAAGGTAAGAGCTTTCAAAAATCAATCAATCAATAAATAACCAGAACACTAAATACAAAAATATTTATATTTCACAAATAATTACAAAGAAATAGCAAATAACACACTGAACTGAGTAGTACTTTGTAAAGCATGCTCTAATATTCTATATTTAGAATAATTTTTACAGTGTAAATACACAGCGAATGATAACATGATAAGACTGTGAGTGTGTGATGTTGTGGTTTTTACAGTGCAGTGTGACAGGATCGCTGCATCATGTGTGTGTGTGTGTGTGCGGGTTTTTTTGGTTTATGAGGACACAAATGTGTATAATGACATGGGTATGACAGGTATTACAATATGTAGGTGTTTTATGAGGACA
>JAUMHR010000062.1:395080-419559 GCA_032361145.1 Enteromius fasciolatus | reverse complement strand
AATAACCCAAAATGATTGTCTTGATGATGTCATGCATAAGACTTTTTTTTCCTGTCCTGGACTCGGTCTTGACTCGGACTCAAACCTCTTTGGACTCGGTCTTGACTTGGACTCGACAAAGGTGGTCTTGACTACAGCCCTGGTTGAAGGTTGCGCAGTGGTGTGGAATGAATGCGAGACAGTGAATGGCTGAGTATTGGTTTTATTCTAGCATTGAGCCCATCGTGTGTTCAGATCGAACGGAGCAGAATGGCAATAAACCGCTGACCCGCAGGCAAACACGCTCATCATATTCATACCATCGCCAGCCCTTGTACTTGTTAACTGTGACGTGTATAAGACAAAGATCTGTCAGAGGTTAATATATACCCAAACCTGAACATATAGTACGCTGTATCCCTGCACATGTCCTTTTACAATTTTTACAGATTTCTCACCGTACACGTAAAATATTTTCACAGTGATTTTTTTCTGTACATAGTTTCCTCTCTCGATACAATATAATAATACACATCGCCCTTAAAATTATTTCAGCCCACATTCACGATGTGCCACTACTAGGTCTTAAACTGCAATTGAGGAGATTTTGGAAACAGGAAAGTGGATTTCTTGACGGTAACATACATCAGTTTCCGTCATCGAAACACGAAACTATCTGTACGCTATCCGGCGTACATCATTACGTTTGATGAACGCAGTACATCTTTTAAAATAAGTGGCCTATGAATGGATTATCAACCGTATCCCACACAAACCAACCAAACTCGTGCCAGATCCTCTATAAACATGCTTAAAGTGAGCTTGTGGGAAATCTGATTTGATGACGTGGAGTCTGTATAAATACACATTTACAGTGACAAGCAGCGCCTGCATTCAGACACCAGACTGGATTCTCTTTGATGAAGTGAAAACCATTTGGATCATCGTGACATTATATTGCATACCGAGCGAGTAAAGCTACTTTAACACACGTCACTGATGCAGAACAACACCTTTGCATACCGTTTCATTAAATAAAGAGAGTGACGCGCTGTGTCTGTACACGCATGAAGAAAAACACCAGCACGGATTTTTTTCCTCCTCTTACGATTCATTTTGGTAAGCACATCAACTTATCTGATGGTCTTTGTCTTAAATGAGCAAATTCAAGTTTTGCTTATTTATATTTTAAATGATTCCCCACACACACATTACATACCAACGTAGCACGATGCAATGAAATCAGAAGGTCGTTTTGCTAAAGCTTGGTTACACACCGTGGCTTTTAAATGAGAGCCGATTCTTATTGCACAAGATGTTTTTTGGGGAGGTATTTCTCTTTGAACGCAATCATGTGTTCACGCTGAAGTGAAGGTACAATTGCGATGTCTAGCAGAAATACTCAGACCCTTAACCAGGACTTGCATTTCACAAAGGAGGACTAATCCTACTCCCAACGTTTGTCCTCCGACTGCGTACAGAAGCGAAGCCACATTACGGTGCAAAAAGTGGCACGAGCGTTTGAATGTGGCACCTTGAAGTAGAGTTTCATGTCAAAACGTTGAGAGTAGGATGTGCTGCGGTAAATGCAGTGAAATGAGAGCTGGTGAAGGGTCATGTGTTTCGTATGAGGCGATGTATGTACACCAAATGGTGGCCGGACCGTCTTGTGTTCCCAACAGGCCGCTCACCATCAGTCAACATACATGGGTGAACCGGGAGATGCCGGCATTTGATCCAGAATCCTACACACGTAACTGGCCACGTCCACGATCCGCTCCTCGTACATCAGGATGAACGGATGCTTCTGCAGGAACAGCACAAACACAGCACCATTACAGCAACATAAACACACGGCATGAAGCAAGGTTTCAGTTTTAGCCGATACACATCATTATTTTCATGCTATAGTGAATAACTAATAAATCGCTCGTATTGCGACACTATTATGTCAAGTTACCGTAATTTCTCTAGTGCTTTAGTGTTTCAATAAAGACATGAATAAACCGGTAAATCTTGCAAAATCTAATACATAATAATATCTATTAATATTAATGCTATGCATTTTATTATTTTATTAAAAAAGAAAAACTGAAATATCACATGGTCATAAGTATTCAGCACCTGACTTATATATTACTACTATATAGTACGCGAAAAACAGTATGCGAGGCGAGTAGTATGTCCGAATTCATAGCATTCGAAATTCAGTAAGCGAGAAGTACCAGGATGACCTACTGCTTCCACTTGAATTCTATAGTAGGCATACCATGGACACTTTCCTATCCCATAAGGCTCCGGGAGGCGTCATATTCGAAAAATGGCGGAAAGCGGTGACGTGGCTCATTTTAAGTGTAAGCACCTCAGGAAAAAAATGTTGTTTATTGTGATTAAATTACACTTGTTTAACCAAGTCTAAATAAATGAATGACTTATTGAAAGTTTAAATTTTGGCGCTGTTGTGACAACGCATGACACGTGACAACATCAATATGGCGGATGTAGTACGTCTGAGTTCCATTCATACTACCCACTACATAGAACGTACTGTTTAACGGTTGGGTAGTACGTTTAATTTTAAATGTAGTACCTACTTAAGCAGTATGTGATGGTTGAGATGCTTCTACACCTTCATTTGAGTCCAGCTGTGTTTGATTATAATGATTGGGCTTGATTAGGAAAGCCACACACCTGTCTATATAAGACCTTACAGCTCACAATGCATGACAGAGCAAATGAGAATCATGAGGTCAAATCCAGGTGTAAAAAACTTGTTGCATCTCTCCCAAAAAGACTTGTGGCTGTATTCGATCAAAAGGGTGCTTCTACTAAATACTGAGCACTGAATACTTATGACCATGTGATATTTCAGCTTTTCTTTTTTAATAAATCTGCAAAAATGTCAACAATTCTGTGTTTTTCAGTCAATATGGAGTGCTGTGTGTACATTAATGAGGAAATAAAATTAACTTAAATGATTTTAGCAAATGGCTGCAATATAACAAAGGCTGAAATTTAAGGGGGATTAAAAACGAGAAAATTTAATAGTACAAGGTCAATTTTTCAATACATTTTTTTCAAGTAAAATCAATAAGATAAAAAGCAAACAAAGAAACAAATACAAATATACTAATGCTAATAATAATGTAAAATATATTGTAATACCTTTTTAAAATAATTCCTGTAACAATACCATTATATTTTTTAGTTATTAAAACAACTACATATGTTTTATACATTAAATATCTAATATTTAATTTAATATTCTAATATCGCATCCTAAAAATTATAAAACCATAAAAATATAACTACACAAATTAAACTCTATTCAAGTAAAATCAATAAGTTAACAAACAGAGGTTTGACGTACCAGCAGTTCTCTGTACTTTGGCCTTTTTGACTCATCCTTTGTAAGGCTAGAACACACATGATCAAACAAACACGCATCACATGACCGCTTAGCAAAGAAACCTGCTTTTTTAACACACATATCCATCAAAGCACTGGAAAATTACCCAGCCACATGTGAACGCACCATAGATTGACGAACTGGATGAATTTGGGTGAAAACTGTCTCTCCTCGGAGTTGCTGAGCTGCGGCGGGTCTCCCTTCACTACCTGCGTCAGCTGATCAAACACGCTGTTCCATTTGGGGTACGGGAAGCGCCCCGTCGCCAGCTCATACTGCATCACAAACACAAACACGCTGTTACAGCAGGAGCTGGTGCTTTAGTACTACCGCCGCTGAATCTGTGGGTTAACTAGGTGCAAATATTACAAAAAAATGTGTTAAAATAATTCACTGATGTATGAAGGAGTCTATTAGAATGCCGTAATATGAGCCTACAATACAAGATATTAGCCCAAAAAATAAATGATGGCTCTTAAATTTATATCATATGAAGTAGTTTAGCAATGCAGTTCAATAAACAAACCAAGCCATAGCCAACTTGTGCGTCTTAAAGTGACACACAGAATTAAACACAATGAGTGAGTTTATGATATGACTTAACGCCACCTACTGGAGTTTCAGTATAGTTGTAGTCTCAAAGCATGATTTTATATATACGTTTCAATTTCCGTAATCATTAAAAAAGCATTAATATCCATTTATTATCATAATGTTACAAAATATTTCTGCCTAAAGGCGTTTTCTTGTAACGTCTATGCAATGCTTTTCACCTTAAACACAGTAGTGACTTAAAATGATTCCTGTGGGGGAATTCATTTTAAATTATTCATTTTAAACCACATGTATGTGAGGGAAAAGAAGAGAGAATGGCTAGAAACGAACCAGCGTGATTCCCAAACTCCACACATCCGAGCGGACGTCATAGCCCTGTCTGGAGGCGCTGGGGTCGATCCGTTCAGGCTACAAAAACACAATAACATCATCATGTTTTAAGCGCACATCGTGTTTGTTAGAGGAGCAGAATATGATGCTCACAGCCATGTAGGGTCTACAGCCAGCATCTCTGGTCTTGGCGATGGAGTCGACCAGCTGCCCGCTGATGCCAAAATCACACAGCTTAATGTTGCCGTTTCTATCCAGGAGAATGTTGGAGGGTTTGATGTCTGAAAAACACGGTACAAGAAACAATTCAAGCCTTCTCTTCAGATAATGACACTGAGGCTCAGAAAACTCACTGTATTCAAAAAGCTACAATTGATATAATGGCATAATTGCTTCATCCAGCTGTAAACGTGTGGATGCTTGGCCACTCACCTCTGTGGATTATTTTCAAGTTTTCTTTCAAGTGATTCAGTGCTTTCACAGTCTACGAAAAATAAAAAATAAAAAAAGTGAACAAGACTACAACCACATGAATAAAAATATTAAATGTATCAAATGTTACAATTATATTAATAATACTATGCTTTAATAGTATTTATTATCATTTAATAAATGTTATTAAAACTAAATATTAGTATAATAATTTATTATAATCATTACTTATATTTATTATTATTATTATTATTATTAACATTATATACACCGCTATATAGTAAAAGTATTATTGCTACTATCATTAACGTATTATATTTCATTAGTTATAAAAGAAACTAATTATTATTTATAATAATAGTATGTATTATATATATTACATGTACTATTTCACAAACTGTATTAAAACTAAATATCATAGTAAACATTAAAATAACATCAACAATAATACGTATTGTGTTAACCAATAACCATTTTGTTCTAATAACAAATATTATTTTAATAATTATTTCTAACTAATACTAATAATAAACATTGTTGTTATTATTACTACAATTTATAGATTTTTATATTTTGTTATAAATGATCATATAATAATGTATTAATTTCTAAAAATTTTACTATAACAAAAATATTGTTGGCACGCATATTATTATTATCCCTAGTAAAAAACTTTTTTGATTATAATTTTTTAATGAGAATACTAAAAATACGAATAAAAAAATATAAACGCATTGTTTTACACATTATAAGAAACTTACTGTTATTATTACTACAATACATAAGCTTTGGTTAATATATGAGATAAGTGACTCACTGCTAATGTAATTTTGCCTAATATTTCCTCTGGAATCACATCATCTAATGCACAATATACATATTTGTAGAATTTGTCGAGGGAGGTAGACATTAGTTCCATACATATCCAGCAGTCGCCCTGAAGATAGACACAAACACAGTCCTGTTAGCAAACAGCAAACACATCAACACATAATCCTGAGAGGAGCGTGTTTGTGGCACCTCTCTGAACAGGGCTCCGTAGAACTGGACGATATACGGGCAGTCGCTGCTCCTCATCACTACATCTAAATCCATCAGAAGCTGTTTCTGCTCCTTCTCATCCACCGTGGAGCGAATCCGCTGCAGTGAAGACGAGAAGACTGAGGTCAGATTCATTGCTCCTCAGAAATCCTTTCTTACAAAACAATTCTCAAATCGTTTATGAAAACCACATTCAATTTGATTTTTATTTGTTTATTTCAGGGGCCTGTTCCATAAAACAAGTTTACCAAATAAGCCAGGATTATTTCAGTTAGTCTGACTTATTGTCAATTAATTTGCTTTAAAATAAGTCAGACTATCTGCCATAAGCCTGGCTTCTTTGCTAAACTCGTTTAAAACAGGCCCCAGGTTTGACAGTCTCAATCCACCCCTGCAGTGACATATGTCTGTCTCTAGGTGGCGCATTCACATATTTGATAACATCATGACAACCATGTGGACTACATTTAAAACCATTTTCCTCTTAGTTATATTAAATCTGTCGGGCAGGGATTTATCTACACGGTGTATTATCGCTGTCCACTTTCAGTGACATTGGTTCCTGACGTATCTATTTGTTTGTTCTCAGAGTTTTTAAAAACAACTTTATTAAAGCATTAAAAGCCATAATGCTTTTCTGACTTTCAACATTTCTGACTTTGATCTGAAATCTGAAAAGAAGACAAAGATACAAGTCTGGAAACTACAATCCCATGAAGCATAGCAAATTATTATTTTTTTTTTTTAATGATGGTGATTCCTATTCATTTAAAAATGATTTCACCCTTTACATATATAGTTAAAACTACAGTATTTTTTGTAAGAATTATTTTTCAATATACATATGTACACAAATATTTCATTATTATAATATTATAAAATGATTAATTTAGGGTAAAAAATGGGGCCAAGTGCACCCCAGGGTAAACTGCACCACAGTTTTTAAATAACTAAAGAAAATAAATAAATAAATTTGCCCCAGCTAAAGGTGCACAGTAAATAATATGATAATTAATAGATGGCGGACTTTTCCATTTGTTTACAATGCATGGTTAGATTCACATGGTAAATATAATTTATTATGTTGGGTGTCCACAGATATAACACATATTTAGAATAAAACTATTGATATTTAAGAATCACATCATATAATAAAATATTATCAGTTATGCAAACATATTCCAATATTATTGGATCTCCTTCAATACTTTCAGAATCTTAGCTTGTTAAAATTATTTTGTTTCTAACATATTTTAATGACAATGAAATATTTAATCTTTTACTTTTTCATATTTTTGGGGCCTTTTAGGTGGAAACATGGGTAATGTAGTTTTTCGCCATGAATTCTGCTAATCTGCAATTATTTAAAACAGAAGCTGACAAAGTTCAAACTAAACGATGCACAATTGATTAACATTATCTTGGAGCACATCTGACATTAATTGTTTTGTCAGTTATTGCTAACAAATGATTATATCTATTTTCCCTATGGAGAAAATTAATAGAGCTCCTATTTTCTATATCTATAACTGTTGTGCTCCATTTCTGTATCTATTAGAATCTCTACAGTTTTATTTAATCTGGTTAAAAACTAAAATACATAAATGAAATGATGTCTCTATTGGATTTTCGAATGTTCCCAGACACCAGTCTGGATAAGTCTGATATTTTAAGAACGGATTATGAAGCACATATAATGTGAATCACCTTGACCGCCATAATCTGTCCGCTGGGTTTGTGCACCATATTGTTGACAGATCCGTACGCCCCTCTCCCGATCTCCCCCAGGTCCTTGAGGTCCTCTGCCGTGAAGTCACAATGTTGCTCTGGAGAAATCTTTAGCTTCCCTGAGGACTCGATGCTGTGCGTCCGCAGCCGCTCTCTGTAACACACACGAGTCAAAAACTGATGAAACTGCCCCACCACACAGAACTGCAGAAATCATGGCTGTTGCCAAACAGGTTTCCCAAACTCTGCCCGTCTGTAATTGGTCGGTAAAACAGATTGCCCCTCCCACAAACTCATGCTATTGGCTGACTGGAGTGTCAGGATACAAACAGCAGTGTTTCAGCACCATTTTCTCTGCATATTCTACATAAAAGACACATGTGACCTTTAACAAACATTAGCAATGAATGAACTCTCACATGTGTGGATTCTGGAACGGAGGGTTAGCTGTCGTGATGGGGAGCCGTGCGGTCGGTTTGACTGGTGGATTCGCAAAGTTTAACTTAAGTGCTTTGCGCTTGCCTGTAAAAGAAAAAAAACCTGTTAACTTCAGATGGCTTTGCTAAGTGTAAAGGAAACCTTTTTGAAATTTTTTTGTATTAAAAACAACAATTAATTAATCAGAAAGCATACAGAAAGAAAGGAATATGGAAATAACTGAAATATGGAAATACAGAAAACAGCTCAAACTGTGTGGCTTGGTTAAGTGACGTTTATTTATCTTCTGCTCAGGCAAGAACTAGTTATGATTTCTTCAAAAGAAATGTCTAAATTGTTTAAGATATTTCATTCATGTGTGGTCATTCACCAGCACAGAAAACCAGCTTACTTTGGGTTACTCCAGACAGATTGATCTGAAATCCTAAAGAAAAAAAAAACTGTTGAAAATCCATGCAAATGATGATAAATGTATGGATGCTTATTTTCATCATGGAATAAATTAATTAAAAAGGTAATTGTGACTTTTAATCTCATAGTTATAACTTTTTCTCATAGTTCAAACTAATATATATATATATATAAACAATTTCACTGTGCAGAGAAGCAAAAAGAATCCAAACTGGGATGTATAAATGTAAAAAAAAAAAAAAAATAATTTATACATTTTTTTTCATGGTGAAAACAGATATGCGAGATATAAAATCAATTTATTAAATAATGAGAAATTTTACATAAAAGTCACAGTGACCTCTTTCATTCTGGGGTGGAAACAAGCTTCTGTATAAACTGAACTGATGATGGTGTAAATAAGCATGATGTGTATCAGAGCTGCTTTACCTGTTTCGTTCTGACACCTCCAGCATGTGCTGGAATCTGAGGAGGAGAAATCATTCATTTACTAATAACACAATCAATCAGACCACAGTCAGACTCAATCGTATGAAACAAAAGCCATAAAAATTGTTGGTGTTAACTGGAATAAAAAAAAACTTGATGTACTAAAATATCTCAAAATGATTTTTTTTCTTAAAAAATCTACATTTAAAAAAAAAAAGCAAAAACTAATAATAAAAGTGAAAAATAAATAAAATTAACTAAAAATTAGAAAATATAAACATTTTAAAACTCAATGCAACATTTTTCATTTTTACAATTTTTTCCATAATGTACTACAATAACTGAAATACTGAAACTTTAAAAAATATATCAAATAGATGTCTTTAAAACACATAAAACTAAAACTATAGCAGCATTATAATTAGGCCTAACTAAAACTATAACTGAAATAAATGTTAACTAAAATAAATTGAATTAAAATAATAAAATATAAAAAAACAAATCTAACAAAAATAAGAAACACAAATTACTAAAACATTAAAATTTAAATTTAAGAAGAAAAAAAAACATACATAGATATATATGAAACTACTTGTATATATTTTTTGCTTAAATGTATAACTACACTGCACTGTTTTTCAACACTTAACCTACAACAAAATGTCCACAACAATTTAAAAGTGATGCATTGATCAGCATTATCTATGAAACCTCAGTGTGATTAATAATTCTGTTACAGCGGTGCTAAACAGCAAGAGTCGTGTAGACTAGAGAACCCTAGTGAGCTATCCTTATATACATAGCAGTTTTGGCCATCAGAGCAGCACATTTAGCATAGATATGATGCCTAGAAAGGCTGCATGAACCACTGCACAGGCCTACAGCCTCAGCACAACAATCCAGCTCCAAAAGCAGCAGCGCAAACTCACGCAGACGCCTCTGAGAGACATTATCATGGAGCTTCGCGTTCATGTGACACTGTAAACACTGGAGCGCGCGGCCTAAACGCGTTCGCGCCGCACCACTGAATAACGGCTCGTTAGTCGCTTCACGCTGTGTTTGAGTCTCTTACCCTGCATGTTGCTCATTGTCGTTAAGTGTGGCGTGTGTAAGGCGGATCCCGCAGCGCTAGTTGGTGAATTGGTGCTGGGACTGGGAGTCGCCATTGTGGATCTGTTTGACTCCAGCAGCGCTTGCACTGCAGTGAGGCAGATTGACCCTTCGGACACTGGATTCACGCTGGACACTCAACACACGCGACTACTGCAGCGAACCGACAGGCTTTCCGCACCCCATTCGGTTTAGTTTAGAAGCGAGGGGGTTAAACGGTCGTAAGGCGGGACAGGACAGCCAGCTTCGGTTAGCAGTACCCAGACTCTCGCTGCTGCTGCTGCTGCTGCTGGGCGCCAGCGCTGCCTCTGCGGTTGCCAGGTGCACGAAAACTCCCCGGTCAAGGGGATTAATGAATCAAGAGTCAGCCGAAAAATAAAATGTTCTGTGTAACATAATGAGATTTTAAAATATTTCTGCATACAATATAACATATGTTTAGTTTATTGCATGTAATGCACAGTGCCGCTATATTTTTTTTCTCTTTTGTTGCTTTTTTTCTTGGTCTGTTGATACATTACATTTTAAAATATTAATTTTATCCTATACATTCAGCATGTGTATAATGAAATGTAATAGCATATAGTTGTAGCCTACTAAAATAGCATCTAGTCTAAATTTAGTTTTAATTGTAGCCTATATAAAATGAACACTTCATATTTTGTTACTGAACATTGCTGTTATTCCCGTTTCTTTCTTCTTTTTTTCTATTGCTACATTAATATAAATTAATATTTCATAAAAGTAGCCTATACATATATGCATTTTACTGTGTGAGTGCATACTTTTATTGTGCAGTAACGTACGTGGGCTATTTATTTTTTTCTAATGTATTCATTCATGAGATTCATCCATCTGTCGTGTTCACGTTAGTTATCGCTTGTTTCTAATATTAAAGGACATGCTCACAGATTCTCAACCATTATTACAGTGTCGTAATGTGTATTATTTTTACGTTTCACCTGCACCAATATATTACCGTTGATATGTCGGTAAACGTCTGTCGGATGACATAAAAAGCGTCACTTTTGACAGCTTTAGGACTTTTGTAGCTATAAAAAAACTACCGATCGTACTACTTCCGCATTTTCTCTCCCGGAAAATCGGATCGAGCCCAGTGCATTATGGGAGCTGTATTTTTTTCTACTTAAAAAAAAACAACAAAAAACGTATGGCCATGTCTTGCGTTCCTGCTACATCTTACCAGCAATGATGTAACCCTATTAAGGGTTAATTGGTTATTCCTACGTACATTAACATATTTCAGGGTTAATAAAAATCAGATTTAACACTTTATACAGAAGGGTGTTTGTTTATTATTTTACATTCCATCCTTCATTGACAATATCTTCTCTCCTGTCAGTTCATACATGCTTTCTTCCACTCATGGATATTTGAGAACCATGTCTGATATCCTTCCGTTGCCCTTCAGAACCATCTGGTCCTCATAGACATAAACAGTCCCGAATGCATTACTGTCAGGATGTGTTTCAATCACCCCCTCCAGTGTGATGTGGTGAACGCCGGACTCATCCATGTAATATCCGCCATCATGATCATGTCCTGCCATGAAGCAAACCACGCTCTTATGAGAGCGCAGCACGGACTGCATCGCGTCATAGTTCCAGGCCAGACAGATGGGGTCTGTAGCATACGGGTGAACGGGAAGATGACCTACACAAGCACACAAAATATACTGCGATTGTCAAAAGTTTGGAAACATTATGAATTTGAAGTCTCTTCTGCTCAATTCTTTACTTAAAGATACAGGAAACATGTAGAATTTGAAAAATAACTGACTATATGTAATTTATTCCTGAGATCAAAGCTACTTTTTCATTTGCTGTTTCAGATTTTTTGTGGAAACCATTATAAATGATCACTGCTTTTATTCATCGAGGACACATTAACCTGACAAAAAGTGACAGTAAAGGCATTTCTAACACTTAACAGTGTTTCCACACTGGAGACTGTAGTAATGATGCTGAAAATTCAGCTTTGATCACAGGAATAAATTACATTTTACAATATTTTCACATTGAAACATCTATTTTAAAATTGCAATAATATTTCACAATTTTAACTATTTTTGTCAAATAAATGTAGCCTTGCTGAGCAGAAGAGACTTCATTAGAAGCATTAAATAAAGTTTTGCAGCTTTTTGAAAGTTCTGAGACCTGAGAAGACCAAGCAGCAAATATACTTACTAAAGACAGTTACCCTCTCCAGTTTCTGGTCAGCAAGAGTTAAAACTTCGTCAAGCCACAGCAGCTGCTCTTGGCTGAATCCGCCATTAAATTTCACAAACCTTTGCTCCAAGCCATAACATACTGTAAGACAGCACAAAAACAAGCTGTACCCAATCTGTATTTTAATTCACCCCCATCGGTGAAATATATCACCATGACTAATTTTATGCAATAAACATGAACAGACATGTATAATTCTAAATAATGCACTAATGTATTTCTCAAGTCATGTCTTGTTCAGACACATTTTCCAGGATTCATTCTATCACTTGCTCACAGATGAATGCTCTGCGGTGAATGGGTGCCGTCACTGAGAGTCCAAACAGCTGATAAAAACACAAGAAACCATGAGTAATCCACACCACTCCAGTCCAACATTTTGTGAAGCCAAAATAATATAATAGCTATACAAGTCCAAAATCCGTAATAATGCTTCCTATAATCCAAATCAACACTTATCAGCTGTTTGGACTTTCATTCTGTCGGCACCAATTCACTGCATTAATGAGCAGGTGTTGGATTGCTAAATTTTTCCAAATTTTATAAAGAAAAAACATAATCTACATCTTGAATTTGCTACATTAGATTTCTGATTTGATCACATTTATCTGACTTTTTTATTTTATTTTTTATTGTCCAAATTATAATCTTAAATAAAATCTATTTTGACTTGTATAACAAAACCTACCTTTTCACATGTTGCTTTTAAATTTAAATTTAAATATGCTTTAGCTGCAGCCTACACTTTTCCATATTGCTAGTCTTATTAGCTAAATATAATTCATTTTCATTTGAATTGCTCCAAATGTATTATTATTATTGATTTATTCTCGGTTACACTTCATTTTGATAGTCCACTTAAGACATTCTACTAACTATAAGTAACCCTGTAACTACATGTTAACTAATTCTCATCAATTTGCAACTTCATGTCTACCAACTCTCAGAGTAGACTGTTAGGGTAGGTTTAGGGTTAGTAGATTAAGTTGAGATATAGTTGCAAGGTTTCTGATAGTATGTTGTATGATCTAAATAAAGTGTTAGAAAATACTGTAATGTCTGCTAGTTAACATGTAGTTGCAAAGTTACTGAAGTGGACTATCAAAATAAAATGTTACCTTATTTTTTAACTTTATTCTGTTTGGCTGCAGCACCTGGAGGCTGGTTGAGATCAGTGTTGCTGTTGTGTTCCAGCAGGAGTTTCATTGATCGTTTGTGTTTCTCGCTGCTCTCGTCTCTCCCGATCATGCTGACGTCATACGCGTCCAGAAGCACAAACCGAAACCCGGGGGCAGGGCTGAACTCGTATGCATAAATGTCGTCTACTAGTAGGTCACTTCCACCTCCGGCTTTCGCCGCGCTGTTGAGAGGGGAAGCGAGTAGAGTTTCCCTGCAGAAGTTGTAAAACTCATGATTGCCCCACACATGATGCACTTCCGCCGAGCTCTTGTCAAACTCCCCAATTACGCTGACTAGAGCCTGCTCCGAAGCGCTTCGGCTCTTATTAAACCCATCAATGATGTCTCCCAGCTGAAGGATGCACCTGACGCTCTGCTCTTCCCAGCGGCGCGTCGCGTTGCGCAGCAGCTGGAGGCTGTTCCTGTAGAAGCGTTTGCGCGTTCTCAGATAATTCAGGCCATCATCTATATCTGCGTACTGTATGTCCGCGATGATCCCGAACGCAAACACCGGCGGTGCACGATCCTCCATCGTTGTTCTCCTGTATATAGAGATGACGTTTTTATTGCATTCTTTTAAACAATTAACATAGAAAGTCGATTATCAATTAGGCTAAAGGCCGTATTTGTTATAAAAAAAAAGAAAAGCCCATGGGGGAAAACATCTGTATGAAGAAACATGCACTTCATGTTATAAATCATTCAAAGGACAGATTTAAGGCTTTACAATAATAAAAAAGATTGTATTTATTTATTAGCTTTGTTACTTTCTGTGTCTTTTAAGTAGCTAGTGACCTTGGCTATTTCTATTTTGAAGATAAACAAAATTTAGCAGGATGGATCCTATGAGCGATCTTGTACCAAAGGCCCCAAGTTTAGCAATAAAGATGAGTCTGCAGATTTGAAAAGTCTGGTTCTAGTTGACCTCTTGAAACTGATCTCCAAAAGCCTGTATGGAACAGGGGAGAGACATTTCTTAGACAATTATTATTACAAATCTTGTCTTTTAAATGTATATCTCCCAACTCAAGACTGAAATCTATAAGTCGGGCTTTTGTTTGCATGTTTTATTTTTTTTAACCTTAATACTTTCTAGCAATTTAATAAGTTCTGACGAAATTAATTACAGTCAATTACATGTACTCTTTGAAAGGTCAGGTACATAAAATTAAGGTTTTTCCTAAAAATGGAGAATAAGATTATAGGCCTACACTTAATCTAATACTATATTTAAAATTTAATGGATACAAAATTATATTACGATATTATTAATTTGAGAAATGTATTTGTGGTATTAATTAAATGTAATTTTATTATTAACCATCCTCCCATAAAACTGATTTCAAATTTTCATAAAACATATTATCATGGATGGTTATTTACAAACAAACACAATAATATCACAGACATTTCAATAATAAAATAAAAATAAATACATCTCTTTTATCTTTTGATTATTATTATTATTATTTTATTTTTAACTTTTATACAAATATGGTCATTCACACCTTGGTTAATTGAATTAAAAAGTGATAGTTTTTTCATAATGTTGTTTATTTTCCAAATAAAATTATATATACTTTTAATAATATAATACTTAATTAATAATCATTATTAATAATCATTAATAATATATTTTAAAATATATATGGCTAGTCTGTGCATAGATTAGCTTTAGATTTTTCAGACATTCAAGAACAAGTCTCTCATTAACCAGCTATTATTTTATTTATTTATTTATTCTCATAAAGGGGAATAATTAAAGTTTATTCTTTATTTTTGTTCTTTACATATCTTAATTCCTAAATAAGTCTGCGCACTTTCCGATCGAGATTAGGCAACATCTTTCTATATAGATACTTTGGATGGGTTGTGGGCCCTGATTCTCACCTGGTTGCAAGATTGCACAAAAAGTTGCACCTAGTATCATTACATTTAGCAGCTGTCAGCGTTGCGCCATATTGAAATGGTCAAAGCCGGTCAACACTTCAGAGCAAGTGTCCTGTGTGTTTGTAACCCTAGTAATACGGGTGTATTATCTATGTCAATGACATCAGCAGACGATTTTTATAAACTAACATATTACAACAAGATGAAGTCGATCGTTAATATATAAAAGATACTGTAGTTTAAAACCTTTACACCGAGTTAATACATAATTAAACAACAGCGAAACACACGTTCTTACCCGTGAAAATGTATCCAGTTTCTTCAGGAAGTTACCTTTCATCGGTTTTCAGATCAGGATGCTGCGCAACATTGTATCAACTCATTGATTTGTATTTGGAGTGACGACATTTCGACCGTTCCACAACAGTGGACGCGTCAACTTCTGTGGAGCAGTCCAATGCTCCTGGACCGTTTGTTGCGTAGTTCCGCTGAATAAATATATAATTAATTTACTAGTAATCCTGGACATACATCATAAACACCGTAGCCTATATATAGTGAGAGTTTGACAAGATGTAATCATAGCTAGCGCGTGAAAGCGAATGTTTGACGTCAGTTGACAGGTAGTGGATCGTACCATGTCGCTTTTGCGGGGGTGTCAGAACAAATACTGTAATCCACAAACTGTACTAAACACTACTCAATACTATGGAAGAACACGGAATAAAAGAAAAGCATATTTTTAATTCTGTGGCCGAGAAGGGCATTCATACATTATAATAAAGACGTATTTATAATACATCTGTTACAACACGCCCCTTTAGGTGCA
The DNA here is from genome assembly GCA_032361145.1 of Enteromius fasciolatus. Taxonomy (NCBI): domain Eukaryota; kingdom Metazoa; phylum Chordata; class Actinopteri; order Cypriniformes; family Cyprinidae; genus Enteromius; species Enteromius fasciolatus. The sequence continues at coordinate 403,551 of JAUMHR010000062.1, read as the reverse complement.
TTTCACAATAACACTGTCTGACCGCGAGATGGAGACAACAGACTACTGGAAAAATATGAATATGTTTCCACTCGGTGTCTGTAGCTCCTCTTGATTGTTACATCATTTGGAGTTTTTTAACAGATAACTCAATATTCATTTCAGGAGGGGGAAAGTACCCTTTGCTTCTCTATGACACACTCATCACAAAGACTTTATAGAAACTGTGCTTCATTTGCATGAACAAAATTCACTGCCAACAGCGAAGAAAGAAAAATAGGCTCGTTTGTAAAATATTATATTTAAGATAAGCCATAGTCTAGCAATAGCTAATAAGACTACAAAAACAAATGGCTACTGTTATATGCAACATTTGTCAACAAAGTTTCAATTCAACAGTTAAATAATTAATTTATATTAAAATTAACGCAGAATTTGCCAATATAAAATATAATATAAAAATCCCTATATATATATATAAAAAATATAAATGCGCCTATTTGTCTTCACTGTTAAAGTGTTTTCCCCCATCACTCGTTGCATGAAATCTAATCCAGTATTTCTTATTTTATGCAAGCAGGCTGTATTTATGCACTTTTCTGGTCAAAACCTTTTATAATGTAACACATGCTTCCTACTAAATGCACAATATTTTGTTTTTCTAAAATTATACTCTGATTGTAATAAGGGCGTCCCCATATTTCATCAGTAGAACTTCTGGACTGTCGCAGTTCTTTGTGCTCTCCTGTATTAGATCAGAGTGACACAGATCAGGCTTTTCGGAATGAGGCAATGCCGTGAATGAGCTCTGCTGTCTCTGAAGATGATGTGTGAGGAGTGGGTGTGTTCACTCCAGTGCCACGCGCTGAGATCCTGACCGCGTTCACATTACAGTCCACTCCGGCCAGGAGCATCACGAACTTGAGCTCGCGGACGAGTGTGGAGTCACCCGGATTACGATTGTGGATTCGCAGTTTGGGGATTCGATACGCCACCTGAGGAGTTTACGATGTCAGGCTCGTTCTGTCGAAGTTTATACGCCTTTAACGGGGATCAGCATCAGCAGGGACTGAAGTTTGAGGCAGGAGAAGTGATCAGAGTGACACAAGCTCTGGACGGAGGCTGGTGGGAGGGAGAGAAGGACGGAGTCAAGGGATGGTTTCCCTCAACTTACGTGCAGGTGGAGGTAAGATCGTCATCACAGGTGTGTGTGTGTGTGTGTGTGTGTGTGTGTGTGCGTGTGTGTGCGTATCATGTCAGAAATACCAGAAACGTTATATTAACTCTATTTCACCCGTAATGTCACTTTTTTTAAGCGTTTATGTTTTTTTTGTGGTTGCAACATTATTTAAAGGTTACATAAACGTTCTTAGAACGTTCATTAGGCTACAATACGATATTTAGGATGTTCTGAGAATGTTATTTTAAGAGTTAACATTGTCATCTCCATGACAATGTTAACACCATCGTTCTGCTAAACTTTTATTTAAAGGTTATATCAAATATCATTAAAGAATAAACATGAAAAGATTTGTGAAATATTTGTCAGTTGTTGCTTTACTGATCCAGTGGGAGAAAAAAAAACTTTTCTGAGTAATTTTAGGGTGTTCAGGGTGAAATCTGTGATTCAGTCGATACCATAATGTCACTCTTGAGACTCGTGGGAGCGTTTCCTCGCCTATCGAAACGTTTCGAACCGGTTCTGTATGATGAAGAGGGGCTTGAGTTTCCCTCACGGTGGGCTTCTGTCTCTGCACAGTACTTCCTCGTTTCTTAAACTCGGCCTTTGTATTGGTCACCATGAAACTTACTATTGTTTTCACTGAATTAAACGTTACGCAATAAGAAACCAACAGCATTTTTGAGAGACAGTTTTCGTAGGATCTGGAGTGGGTTGGTCTGAGACTAATGATATTGACCACGTTACTAGACTCAGTAAAAGTGTTTACTGTACAAGGCCCCTTCAGTGCTCAAGAAACTTTACAAAAAGCATAAATATAGTGCGTTCATCACATTCCGTCATAAATGGCGCTATTAAGGGAATCTAAACTTGCCTCGATTTAAAAATGATTCCAGCCAACAAAAAAATGTGAAATTACATGACGAGTGCGACATGTCTGTTTTTCAAGTTAGGCTATTTAGCAATATATGTAAACACAACAATTGCGGTGCATGCAAGAGTTAAAGATATGGCCAAAATATTAGAGTATGAGGTTTTTATTTCAGAATAACTAGGCTATATATGACATTATAGTTATTAAAAGTTAAATATATTACATTATAGTTATTAAAAAATTAAAACGATGCAAATAACAAAGTTAAACAAATACTAACCCATAACTCTAACCTAAACCAGAACCACTGATAAGTCAGTCCATTCATGATTTTCACAAAGTATGAACTTTTTATGACAGGTGATCATGATTGAGCTGACCAACGAAATCATCTGAGGTGCGGAGTTCGATAGATAGATAGAAAGATAGATAGATAGATAGATAGATAGACAGATAGATAGATAGATAGGTCCTTTTTTGGCTTTCATTAGAATCGGAACATCTGAATAGTTCCTCTGGTCTGTTCACCTTTACACTTTCTCATTTCCTGTGTTTGGTATCAAACCAGATGTGCAAATGCTATGTATGAAATGTAGCATCTCTATAAATATCTGGATATAAACTTGCCCTGCTCTCCACTAACCTTTATATCATGCTTGTTTTTAACCGATATAAACGGTTCTGTACAAACATCAGCTGCTCGATGGATGTGTGACAGCAGATTCACATGCATGACAGTGAGAAGATTCACAGCAGATCAATAGCTCAACGCCATATGAACAGCTATTTTGTTATTAAAGGAACAGTTCAGGCAAAAATTGAAAATGTTCTGGAAATGTCCTTACCCTCAGGCTCTCAAAGATGTAGATGAGTTTGTTTCTGCATCAGATTTGGAGAACTGTAGCATCGCATCACGTGTTTCCCAATGGACCCCCTGCAGTGAATGGGTGCCGTCATAATGAGAGCTGAAACAGCTGATAACAACATCGCAATAATACACACCACTCCAGTCCATCAGTTGATGATTCAAGAAAAAAAAGTAATATATTATATTGTTTTCAAAGTGGTTTGGTCTGCATAAGAGAAGAAATCTGCACAGATCAAGCACTGTTTTCAAGCCAGAAGATTAAAAGACAAAAAAAATATATCTGGGTGTATTTTGATGTGAAAGACAACAGGTTATGATTATGGACTTATATTTTAGTTAAAAACATCTAACAATGATGGATTTGTGTCTTCTTAAGATATTAAATGATGGACTGCAGTGCTGTGGATTATTGTGGTGTTTTTATCAGCTGTTAAGACTCTTATTCTGACGGCACCCATTCACTGCAGTGGGGAGCAAGTGATGCGATGCTACACTTTTCCAAATTTGACGAAGAAACAAACTCATCTACATCTTGAATGGCTTTAGACTGAGCACATGTTCACAAAATATTACATTTTGGGCAAACTATTGCTTTAAAGCTTTTGTTTATAAGCATTTATTTCATCTAACGACAACACACATATTTGTTTCTTGAATTAAACAAAGTTTGAGCAAATACATGAGCCGGATGATCTGTTAATAGATTATCTGTTCATATAAATTGTCCACCTGCTATAACAGACTAATCAATAAAGCATTAGTGTCAGTGACTGACGGTGACAAACACTGAAAGAATCTCTGGAAGGATTACAGGACGTCTGACAGGCTTTCATTAAGAATGGAAATGTTGTGAATTTGGTCAGACATTCGTTCTGAGAGAGAGAGAGACATAAACGAGGTGAAATACAGAGAGAAACTGTACAAAACAGGCCTTGTTATCAGTCACACTGATAACTATTGTTTGCCATCTCAGTCTGTGGGAGTTTCGTGCTTCTCATCTGAGATCGACTGTGACGCTCCAAGTTTTACATCTGGAGGATCAAAACAAAGTCCAGAGAGCCATTCAGTCATGCAGCGGCATGTTGGTTTACATGCTTTCTCTGTGTTTGAGTCCAGAAGAGATGTCTCACCCTCTTCAGTGCTGTAACCTCCGCTCAAAATGATAGTCCGTACAGAGAGCTGTCTCTCTCGCTGATTGATCCTCTTCAAGATCCTCTTTATTACTTTATATACTTTTTACCTTATTTAACTAAACAAGCATATTTTGTCATAAGATGGGCGTTAGTGAAATTGTCCAGGTTGGACAGGCCGCTGAAGCTAAGCGTCAGTCTGGAGTTAAAGCAGCGCTCTGTCACTGAGGGCTGTTAATGTTAAGTGTGAAAGTGATATGATGGATGAGTGAATAATAGGAAACAGGCACTTCCCTTATTTGCCCTGATGAGCTGAAACTGCTGACAGCGTAAAACAGGGGGGGAAACTCCTGGCTCAAACACACTGTGGGAGTTTGCTTTCTAAAGCAACAGAAAACGTTAAACTCATCACCAAGAAAGTTCTTAGCCATTTATTGCATTTTTATTACTTCATTAGTTTACATTATTTTTTGTATTAATTTGTTGTCTAGAATTATTGTAAATGAATGATTTGATTATTACTACATATATATTTTCCAATAAATAATAATAGTAATTACAATAAACAGCAGTATTTTAAATAATAAGGTCATTAATAACATTAAAAGCAATAATACATATTAATATAAAAATAAAGGGACAGAACTAAACATGCGCCGCTTGTCATTAAAGGGATAGTTCACTCAAATATTATAGTTGTGTCATTATTTACTCGCATGTTGTCCCAAACCTGTATTAATTTCTTTCTTGTGCTAAACACAAAATAAGATATCTTGAATAACCAAACAGTAGCTGGTCCTCATTGAATTTAATATAATGTTCAACAGAAAAACGAAACTCATTCAGATAAAAACGAGCAAAATTATGTATATAGTGTAGAAGTGTATAGTGTTTCACCTTTCATGTTTGTTAATTCAATACTGCTGAACACACCTACTCTTCCTGAAAAACAAAAGCACTGTTTGTTTTATTCATATTATGTTTATTTGTAATGTGTATCTATTCGAATAACAAAGATCAAATGACAACGATTTATATATTTGCATTTTTACCTAAATATCTGCCCTTCTTTATTTTGTATTTTGTTACCTTGAAAGACTTTGTTTTTAATAAAAAAAAAAGGCTAATTAGTTTGTCTGTACTGCTCAGACAACTTGTAAAATGGTTAAATCAATGACAAAGAATCATGATTAAATATGATATTTAAAAAAACTACTTAAAAAGAATTGGGATAAAAATCGTGAATCGTGATTTCCCCAGAAAAAATCGGGATATGATATTTTTTCCATATCACCAACCCCTATATATATATATATATCTATATATATATATATAGATAGATAGATAGATAGATAGATACACACACACACAATTTTATTATTATTACATGTTTTATTTTCATTAAATATTATTATTATTTATTACCTATTATTATGGCTAATAATAATTATTATTAATATTATAAATATAACACCACCACCACCAGTAATGGTAGTTTTGTTTTATTTTTTAAGACTGAATAAGATTGCTTTTAAATGTGTATAACAAGAAGAATCAAAGTCCCTTCAAGAGAAGAGTTCATTCAGCACGAGCCATCGGGCCCTGAAGTGCTCTGTGTTTATCCAGTGCTGTCACACACATATGTTGGGTGGATCCGCTGGTTTTTGTAAGGGCCAGGAAAGCCTGACTCACACAGAGCGGCTCATTCATGATCACTGTGATTCTCTGAACATGAAGTCAAACATGCAGATCTGAACTGATGGAGTCACTGACTCAAGATCACGTCTGACTCTCTCAACACTGGAAATACCTTAATATTCAGTAATAGACGCATGAAAGTAAGTCTCAGATCCACAAGACTGAGCGTTCAAAGCAGTCTTTCCCGGTGTGTTTGACGGACCTTCCTGATTTTCTGAACACGACGCCAGAGCCTGAATGAGACATGAAGAAGCGTGTCATGCAGACTCAAAAAGTGCAGGATTTCTACAAACACTTACAGTCAAAGACCAGAGGCCTCTGATGGTATACTGCTATCATGTCCACAGGGACTGAAAGCATGCATGTTGAGAGCATAAGGGTCCGTATTTACCGCTATTGATCTGGATTGTTGAGGTTCTGTTCGTGTCCACAGGCACATTTGGCATCTGATGTAAACGTCCTCAGGGTGTTCAGCCATCTGAAATATGCATTATTTAATTACACATATGTCGCAAAAAGCCGGCACATCAACCAAAGCATGGGGGGGTCTGAGCTCAAACTATAAGAAAACAGTGCTGGAAATAAAATAAACACTAAAAATTGTTTACATTTAATACAAACGTATTTAAGGTATTGACTGAATAACTAAAATTAAAATATGTAGACATTAAAAAAAGAGAGAAACAAAAAATAAAAAAAGGATATCATAAGGAAGTGTGAACTCGTGGAATAAAAAGAAACACAGAATAGAAATAAAATAAAGTATGGAAGTGCTAGAGGGTCAGTAGGAACAAGTAGGTAGGTTTGAGAAGCAAGCACATAATAGATGTTAGTGTTGGAAGATCAAATTATACATATAATAAATAATAAGAAAACAAGTAGTTACTTCATTTGACAAAATAGCTACTTTAGTGCACTTTTCTTTCTTCTGTGGAACACGGACATGTGATTACTGTGAAATAAACTCCTGTAGTGTTGTGAGGAGGACAGAAAGTGTTGATGGAGTGAACGATTTGGCCAAGTTGTCTGCTTCTACATACCATGTTTGATTTAGCATCACGAGATGGAAAGCACGCTGACATCTGGCACCGAAGCCTTCCCACACATTTCCAGCATTCTCAACTGGATGAAATTACGAGTGGGAAAACCTCAATGAGCTAAACGCTGGAGAAAGCTGCCAGCAGCTCCAGCACAGCAGAGATTCAGATCCTACAACGACCAGCAACACACCCTACATCCCTCACTCTCTGTGACAGAAACAACCAAAACATCTCCAACATCAATACCAATCCAAAACATACATTCAACATCTTTATGCTATCCATTTCAACTAAAATTCTCATAAATTCTTTACATTTTTGTGAAAAAGTTTTGAATATTTACCTCTTTTCTATTAATTAAAATAAATATAAATTATTTTCCATTTTATATTTTAAAAAATATGCAATTTTTTTTCAATATTGACACAATTTTTTATTTTATTCTATTATTCTATTAAATTTATAAGAACAAAAAAAGAGAATTATCTGATTAATTAAAATTAATTAATAATTAATTAATTAATTAAATGATTGTCCATATTTATGATACCTACATATATATTTCTATCAAACCAGCATAAATATTAGCTACTCAAAAAATATTATTGCATAAACTTTCACTTTCACTGTCAATAGAGAAATTCAGTGCCAAAAGTGTGTGACTAAAAATTAAACACTAGAAAAAAATATTTATATATCAGGTCAAAGTTAATTTGATACGTTTTTATTATTATTTTGTAAATGAATGAGAAAAAAAATAATATAAATAATAATTTAAATAAATAAATGCATGCATGTGTCTTGAAGTATTTGCAAAGTTCCGTTCCCTTACTAAAAACTATGCTTTTATTATGACACTGCAATGACATGAACTAATTCTGTGGAACATTTTCATAACCTAAAGAACCTTTTTCCAATATAAAGAACCCTTGGCGGTTTTAGGCCATCAATGCCTAAAAAGGAACTTGATTTTTAAGTGTAGCTGTCGAAGGTGACTATCTATGCTTGTGAAAGTGTTTCGGTGGAAACAGATGGACGGTGTATTTTAGCACTGAACATGTTTTTATCCAGCGAAGCTCTTTTGAAGTGCTGAAATCATTTATCCCTCTTGTGTTGTAGAATCTGTCTTCGATGTCTCCTCTGGACGAGCCGCTGCCCAGAGACTGGAAGAGTTACATGTCCCCACAGGGACGAAGATACTACGTCAACACCGTCAGCAACGGTAAGAAACTCCAAACGCCTTGCGCAAAACTTTTTAAACAACCTGGTCTCATAAAAATATCTTTTTGTGCAACACCATTTTTATGCGGCTGTGTGTACGTTTCACCACAAAGAGAAATGTCCACTGAGTAGCACTAAAACACAGGTTTAATACGTGACCCCTGGTACGTTTTTATTATGTTGATATAGGAACATATTGCTGTGTTTTTATTATGTAAATTATCCGTGAACTGTAGCTAAAAGTTAATGCTCTATCATGTTGGTACACCAGATCCAACCCTGAACCTCCCTGATAGTGTTAACAAATGCAAAACTGATATAAAAATGCATTTGTTGATAAAACGCGTCATTTCAACTTCCTTTTACATAGATTTGAAATGTTTTGTTAAAGAGGGTTTGATCCGGAGCTCATCTCTGTACTCTGTGAGCTACCAAACAAACCTACCGTCTATGAAAACGCACATAAATATAAATATATATA
>JAUMHR010000062.1:377105-392339 GCA_032361145.1 Enteromius fasciolatus | reverse complement strand
ACGCGCGAATGAAGCGAATTGTACGCGCGAATGAAGCGAGTAAACTCAAAATGTTCACGCGTCTAACTTCGCGCGAAAAGCGCGATTTATTCGCGCAATTCGCGTCCGGTGTGAACGCACCTTAAGATGTACACTTAGAATTGTGAGATACAAACGTACAATTGCCAAAAAAATAATAATAATAATAATTAAGTATGAATTGTAATGTAAAAAGTTACAACCATCTATTATTATTCCATGGTAAAAAAAAAAAAGGCAGAATTGTTAGATAAAAAGTCACAATTATATAATGTTTTACTTTTTATTTAGTGGCAAAATAGGCTTCCATAGATTAATGTCACTGAATTTTGCAAAAAAGTAGCAATTGTTATCAAACAGGTTTCCTGAACACTGCCATTGGTCAAGACAACTGATAGCCCCGCCCCAAACTCAACACCATTGGTTGAGCCAGTGTTGTAGTTGCTGGGTGGGTTGAGATGCTGATTAAATCCCCTCAGAAACATTCTTTTCATTACATTTACACTTTTCTGGGAAACTGATCCAAAAATAAATTAATCTGTTATCTAAACCTTTCAACCTTGACAGAAATTAATACCATTAATGCTTTAAAAATCGCAACAAATTTCCATAGATGCGTCAGTTTCAACCTGTTCATAAGAACTGAATGCAATGATCAACAAAGAAATTAAAAAATATATATACTAAACCTTAGTTTTAGGCAAAATCGAGCAGTTATGTTTGATTACTAAGACTAAATTCACTGCCAGTAGTCAAACTTTGCATTTGCTGCCATGTACTAAGATGAAATCTGTTTCCTAATCGTTTGATTGCACGCTCATGACTCGTGCAGTAGCTGGAGGAACAACAGAGCCAATACAGATGGTGCTAAATTAAAGATGAACTACAGAACGCAAAAACTAGGCCATTATTCATCGCCCATAGAGCCGAAGCACAACATTGGTCACAGATTGGAGGACCATGACACAGGCCCTTTCTGGCCAGAAGATCAGTCCCTGCTGAGCTCAAACTACAAAAATACTGTAGATGTCGAGCCCAGTCCTGCCGTCCAAACGCTCACAGCTCATCTGAAGTAAATAATTAGACTAATCAGCTTCTCAGATGCTCGTTGCTTAGTAACCGGCTTCTCTGTTTCATAGTTCGCCAGGCTGTTTCCGAACTTCACAATGCCATATGCAGAGAGGACAGATGGATTAAAATGCAATACATCGAATCAGATGCATGTACTGCAGAGCATGGAACTGTATACGCATGGCTAATGTAGATTATTTTCATCACATTCTCTCTCGTCTTCACATCTTTGCCTTTGCTCTGCTCTTAATTTGTGCCATTTGGGTTCAGCTGAAGCCTTTAGTGGTAGATCCAAGAAATAATGAAGTACTTTTCATCACTTAAAGTTCAGGCTAGTTCTGCATGCTGAAGCAGAAACACAATAATTGTTATCAAATGATGTATGATTTAAATCACTGTAAATGACACAAGACTGATGCTCAAAGCAGTACATCTCTGTCGGTGGTTACTAAAACTGTTGTTTTTTTTTTGGAAAGGAGGATTGATTTGTGTCTGTCTGTGAATATCTGATATGGCCACTGCGAGAGCACTAAGTTATTATTGATGTGCCGTTTATTGAGCATTACCTCCCAACAGAAGAAAACAGATGATGTAATTAACAGGAAATGGCTTGATTTTGCTCTTGTTTTTCCAGAGACAACATGGGAGCGGCCATCGAGCACGCCTGGCACCCCGAAAACACCAGTGAAACACAAAAACTCTGTCCCGACAGGTGAGGAGATATGAAAATCAGCATCTATATTTAGTTAAAAGTTGCAAAATCAACAAAAAAGCAAACGCAAAATGGCAAACATTTCTGTCACAACATGGCCTTCTCCAGAACCTACATAATCAGCGTGCAATTTAAAACTGCTGTTTTCTGATAACCATCATAAATTGTGGAAATTAAACGATGTGGATAATGCATCCAAACTGAATGGAGAGCATTGACTGTCAGAGCTTTTGGCCAGAGGCGTTTTATCTGGACGGCAGTAAAACCACGGTGGCCTCTGATTACAGATTTCCTGTGTTTCAGTTTTATCTGTGTTGGGAATGCTCTGTGTTCCTCACAGACAGTCTGTGGGAATCTCTAGCAGCGGATAACAGCAGCAGCAGCAGCATATTTTATAGATTTGATTGCTCAGGTTATATATTAAAGGAATAGTTCACCTAAAACTTTAAATTAGCTAAAAATGCGCACACCCTGTAGTGATTCAAGAGTTCGTTTTTCATTAGATTTGGAGAAATGTGGATTATTTGCTCTTTATTGAATGGGTGCCATCAGAATCCAAATACTTGATTAAAACATCACAAGTAATTCATACCATTCATCAGTTAACATCTTGTGAAGCCAAAGCTTGTGTGTTTGTAAGAAACAAATCCAACATTACTAACTTCAAACAGTTGCTTATCGCTAAAATATGAATCAATAAGCCATAAAATCCTCCAGTGAAAAAGGTTGCCTGGTCTGAATCAGGAGAAAAGTTGGCACAATTCAAACACAACAGCTCTAAATAAACATGTGAGTGAAGTTTAATAAGAGAGAATAACACAAGTTTTAAAGGAGGATTTATTATGGGTTATGTACTCATGTTTGAGCAACATTTGGAAGCTAATGGCTTCACCAGATGTTTATTGATGGACTTTATAGATTTTTATTGTGATGTTTTTATCAGCTGTTTGGTCATTCTGATGGCACCCATTCACTGCAGAGGATATGCTGGTGAGCAAGTGATAAAATGCTACAATTTTTCCAAATCTGTTCAGCCTGAAAATGTTTGGAAACAAAGAACCAGTGATTGAGTACGAATGAGTGCCTCAGTATCAACAGCATCCAGTTCCTTAATAAATCTTAGTAAAACTTCAACAAAAAGGAGTGTGAGATACTCACTCATTAAAGATTCACAGCTTCTCTGTGTGAAATCTGTAGAACGGTAAAAGTTAATGATTAACGTCAGTATACAGACCTGCTCTCATCACCAGCCAATCAAACTGTAGTTAGATTTACCTATCTAGGAACAGCCTTTCTAGCTCGACCGCTTCACTGGAAATCCAGAGTGTCAGAGTGAATATTTGTAGATATGGTTGATCGCCTACTGGTCACACATGTCATCTGCAAACTCTCTCATTTAATTTGACATAAAAAACGAATAAAATAAATTAGGCAAAAGTAAAAATAATAATAATCATATTAAGCCGCTATTTCAATTTAGAAATGTTAATAATTTTTGTGATGAAATATGGCTTAATCTGTAATGATGGATTTTATTCAACATCATGGTCAGAACAGGCAGGGTCAAAAACCATGGCAAACAGGTACTGTGTGTTAGAGGAAGAGCACAAGGAAAGTCCAGTAGGCTAGCGGGGTCGATAGAGTGGCAAGCAATGTCCAAAATGGGGCAATACAGAGAGACAGAGAGTCAGTACACAGAGAAAACACATGGAACAAGAACTTGAGTAAACGCTTTGTAGAAGATAATAAGATATCAGGATGGAGCTGATCAATTGTCATGGGAACTAACAGGGGAGCTGAGTGACAAGCGAGTACAGGTAACCAACACTTCACATTAAAAGTCTTAAATTATAACAAGGAAACACAGGCAGAGCTAACACACAGTCCAGGAGGGTGGTGGTGAAGCTGAGGCGGAATAGGGCCAGGTCCCTGTAGAAGTGGACCCGAATCTGACGCATGGAGCAACAGTACATGCTGCGAGTTCATAGGAGGGCCAAGGCTCCGGGGCATGGACCATCTCCGTATTAAACGCGGTGCCGTGATCCTCCTCCGCAACACCCACAGTAAATAAAGAGCCAACAGTCAAAGTCCAAGAAACGAGACAGAGATGAACGTGGATCCTCTCATCTAAGCTGCCGTAACAAAATATCTTGATCAGGATAATATCTGGGAGATCTGAATTATAAGCAATGACTAAGGAGTGTTGAATATGGCTTTCCGGTGATAGTGTGCTTTTAAAGCGGGGACAAGAGGGGGTGGAGCTGATCAGTTGTCATGGGAACTAACAGGGGAGCTGAGGGACAGGTGAGCACAGAGGCGAGAGGTATGCTTCTTTTTAGTTATTTCAGGTTGTTTCAATATGCATTAAATTAATATTTACATTTTTAATATAAAATGAATTTTTTGTGTGCTTTAGATTTAATATTTTTTTAAATACTGACAGTGTTTGAGTTTGAGTAAGAAGTTAACATTTCTTAGGAGTTGTAGATTGTTTCTTCTTTAATTCTACACCAGCTTTTTTACCTTTAAGTTCATCTCAGGCTGTCATTGTGCTCTCAGACTTTACACTCAAGATCACTGTAGTTCAACGCTTGTCCAAAATCTTTTCCTCCTCCATCCATCCACAATCAGCTAATGGAGATTCTACTGTCCCACCTCCGTCCTGAGCTCTGTTTAGTACTCTTGATTTGATTTGCACCGACTATCAGCATTTTACAATGTCTAAAAGCACATCTTAATGATAGATGAGCAGGATAATCCAGCATGTGAACTGCACACTATAGAGCAAATGACATTATGAGCCAGCTGAAGAGAAATGAGTGTCATTGACATGGACTGAGGGAGGAAACGGTAGACATGCTTAGGATGAACATATTTCAGCAGTCTCATCACTCTTCCTAAACAAGTGACCAACTGGAAACTGAGGAGCATTTCAATATGTTTACTTCCTATGATGGATGACTGTAATAAAGTCATCTACACAACAATTAACGGTTAAATCAATAGTTCAAATAAACATTTTCTGAAAATGAAGTCACCCTCAGGCCATCCAAGAAGTAGACGAGTTTGTGTCTTCATCAGATTTGGAGAAATGTAGCATTCCATCACTTGCTGAGCAGTAAATGGGTGCCGTCACAACGAGAGTCCAAAAAGCTGATAAAAACATGGCAATAATCCACAAAAAATCCACACCACTAAAATGACCATAATCCATAATAACACATCCTCCACTGGTCTGAATCAGGAGAGAAATCAGCACACATCAAGCACCGTTTACAAGCCAAAACAGCTCTAAACAAATATGCGGGAGGATTCTGATGTAAGACACAACAGCAGATGGACTTTTCGCTGGGCAAGAGTAGTGTGGATTACTTGTGGATTATTGCAATGTTTTTATCCGATGTTTTGCCTCTCATTCTGACGGCACCCATTCACTACACTGTTGAGCAAATTATGTAATTATCCATTTCTTCTAATCTGATAAAGAATCAATCTAGATCTTGGATGAACTGAGAGCAAGGACGTTTTTTAATTTTGGGTGAACTATTTCCTTTAAATTGTTTCTCAGATGCATTTAAACTAATTGTTAATAACTAGCATCGTGGTTTAGGAATAATGACTTTGAGCAAGGGCTTTTTGCTTTGACATTTGAAATGACCCTCCCTTGATAAAGCAGAATGGAGCAGCTTGTTATCGCACACAAACCATCAGCATGAGAGCAGGATCTTTTGTTCTACAAATACAGTCAGGCTGTTTATAATTAGACCGAGTGCAGGAGGTGCTGTAACACGTCTGGAAGGTTGGAGATATTGTGTCTCAATAAGGAATCACTTTCTTCTTCAGGTACTCTTGTTCTTGGCCCACTGACTGGAGCTACCAGAGGGGTCCACCAGTGTTGTCTGAATGACTCTAATGAGCCGATTTGGTCACCCTTTATATTAGGTGGTCTTAACTACTATGTACTTACATGAAAAAATAAGTACAGTAAGTTGGTGGGATGGGTAGGTTTTTTAAAAATATAAGTACAGTGTAAAAACAGGTATGCACACAATAACTGCACTGTATCAAATTATGAATTAAAATGTAAGTACATAGTAGTTAAGGCCACTTAATATAAAGTGGGACCACAGATTATTTTTAGAGAATCAAAAACATGCACAACCACGCAGTCAGATTCCTGAAGGATTGATTCTTCCTAGTGAATCATAAACAGGGAATCAACCAGTGTAGTCAAATTCCAAGAATGACTCTTATGAACTGATTCTTTTTGGTGATTCAAAAACATATGAAACCAGTGTAGTCTGATTCCAAAACATGAATACGAAAGTGTACAAGAGTGAGTTCTTCTTTTAAGGTAGTGATGTCTGGAAAGCCTCTTTGTGACAAACATTGTGCATTGATTCTGTACCCAATAGCAGCGCAAGCTGTTCATTACGCACTGCTCTGCGTCTTTGTTACACGACCTTGCGAGAGGAAAAGATGTTGATCTCTCCTGGCTCTAAATCAAACTCATCTCGGTGTTTTCTTCCTCTCCAGTGAATGGATTTCATGGTAATGGCAGCCCGTTGCATCAGACTGAGCCATCGCATGTACTGATGCGGAAGACCAGCACAGATCAACAGGTACGGCTGATCTATCACACACTGACTAGTTCTCGTTTATTCATTTAGTGGTTCCTCTGGACCACAAATCTGATTTCATTCCAAAAGTGATGTTATCGTCTCTCCATCTGCATTACTGGAATGAAAACAATAAACTAACAGAGATGTATTCAAGCTGAGACTCTTTGAGCTAGGTACATTTTGTGTTGTATATCAGTTTATGGATGATTCAACATACGATTGATATGATTTCTCTGGAGGGATTATAAAGCAGCTTCTCAATCTGCCAAAATCTAATATTATCCCAAAGGCACTTTTTATCAATCTGCCAGGAAACGAGTTGCGTTTGTAGCATTAAATGGTAATGATAAAATGAGCGCTTCTCAGGAAGAAACGGAAGATGATTTGTCCAGTTTAAGGTCTTTAAAGACCTGTGTACAATCAGCATTTATTACTATTACACTGAATATACTTTCCCTACACCAATCTGTCAATGCTAAGGTTTGGTGCTCCATGGGTTGGTCAGGCGTTTTCTTCCTGTTTAAGTGGGCGTTTTTGGTCAGAATCAGCTGTAATGTGCTTATGCTGTTAATTAAAGGTCTGGCTTTACAAGACTAACTATAAGTAAGACATTCGTAGGCTGCTTCTCCTGAAAACGCCTGTGTGCTGCTCTCAAAACATTGCATCTCGACACAGCAACATTAGATCATGTGAGTTTGGGGGCGGAACTGTGTCAAGCCGACCAATGAAAAACAGGGGGGAGTGTTCAGAAAACCATGTTGCAGTGGCACAATATCACCTTCCATGAGCGTTCACTGAAGGTGCGGCAGATGTCACCTATGAAACCCACTTTTCTTTTCTCTCTCCCTCCTGATGAGCTCAGGGTGGAGGAGGACACACCACATAAACACACACATCACACACACACGCACTTCGCGGCATCACGATGATGTCTGACGCTCAGTTTTGTGTCTTCTGTCAGAGTCCTGGCTCGACTTCACCCAGCAGGAAGCAGGAGTGTGAATCCACAGTAACTGTGAGTACGACAGCTAAACAAACACCGACAAACAAACTGATCTCAGATGCTTAAACTGCATGACAACAAAACACATTCACACAAACAGGAAACCCAAACAAACAATGTTTACTTTCCTAAAGCGTGTTTCTGTTTGTATTTTGAACGAATCTTTAGTGCATGCTTTTTAATGAAAACAAAATGTTATCTTGAAGCAGTTTGTTCAAGCTTGCTCTGATTCTGCAGTGACTTTCCTTTTCCTCTGACATCACGTAAGCCCACCAATAGGCAGATTTTTTTTTAGGCAAGGGGTTCTAAAATGGTTTATTCCTAGATATATGCAACTATATATTTTCATTTATAAAAATTAGCCAAAAAAAAGCTTATTTATACTGTGTGAGAAAAATATCAGCAAAAAATAAATTAATCAATTAATTAATAAATACAAAAAGTTTTTCAGAATAATATTTTTTTGAAATATTTTTAATGCAATAAATGTATTGGAAAATCAATGTTGCAAATCAGCTGATGATTTTACAGTGTTTTGACATGACAGTGTAATGTTTTGTAGACTAATCAGGAACTGTGTTAACACTTGACTCAAGTTAATCAATCGTAGCTTTTATAAAAACACATTAATATAGCGTGTGTATGAAAGGACTACTTTACCCAGTAATGATCCCATGTGAGTAAGATTGATTGGCTTGTTAGTAACATTAGAAGAAAAATCTATATTTATTTTTAAATATTTTTATTTTATTCTATATTCATTTTCAAATCGTTGTGAGAAGATTTATATCATGATGAAATATAACACTTGCACTTCACTCTTTTTCCTACTCTTTTCAACTTGTAAATGTAACTGAGTAAAAGTACAAGTATTGTTTTAACAGACCTGAAGTATAGCAGTGAAACTCTTTCTGAATATACTTGGCACATTATAATATTGTGCCAAATCCTACCAGAATTTGAAAACCCAAATCGATTCCATTGGCTGACAGAACTTGGTGCCTGACTAAAATATTAGGACTTGTAAAAATGGCCCATTTTCTACAATTTGGAACAATTCTTTAGGGTCTTCATTAAAAATCTGTAACATGATAAAATTCCTCAGTAGTAAAAAACTGCTTGTCGGTGTATATCCCTTTAAATGTTAATGAGCTCCCCGCCCCACCCTTTCTTCCATTCTTGCTTTAAATTTGCCATTCTTATTCATCCAGTTATAACTGCTTAAAACGTATTATTCGTTAACAAACACCTTTATAAAATCTCTACAGAGGCAACCTGAATGTAGTGCAGTGGACAGCATGCGACTTGCGTTGTAAATCAATTGAACTTTGTGTCAGTATTATCATAAATAGAACGAGGCAGCAGATTACTTTTAAAGGATTTGTCATGTCGCTCCACGCATTATGTGGATTATTGTTTCTCTTTGCCTTTGTCATTATAGCTGTGATGTAGGCTCTGCTATTGTATTATTTTCTACATGAACTACATCTTTATCGTTATCTTCACAGTATTATCCTTGGTGTGAACAGGCCTTTATACTCACTTCTTTTATTGGTGAAGCTACCAAACAATTTTTTAGCAAAACATGCTTTTTACTGACCCTCATTTACAAAGCAATCTGGTGTAAAATAAACAAAACACATTTAGGTAGATAGGTTCAATTACCTCAATCAATTTAGGAGTCATTCTTGTCTACACTTGCTCTGGCGTCAAACAAATGCAGACTGATAACTCACTCAGGCAGTGTCCATCAACAATCGTGGAAGGGGCCTGTGCAGAACTACACCGTTTTGCTAAGAATCTGTGAACAGCTTAAAAACACCCCCCTACTTTTCTATGTCTTATGTCTTCTATGTCTTTCTCATGTTCTCTAAGTGGGTTTATTTTAAAACACTACCTGTACTAAGTGTTTACGCAAAGAAAGTAGGCGGAACTATTATTCTTGCTGCAGTGTTGCTGTAGGCGCCATGTTCTGGAGACGCTGTGTTTCATTCTGAAAGGCAAACTACTAGAAATCAGTGTTAAGTTGTGTTTCCAACACTGTTCCAGAACACAAATATTAGAGTGTGTTCGGCACATTTACGGAGGACTGATTCCTGAACCTGACAGAGCAGTCTATGCTGGCTGTGCACAGAGACTAGAAAGAGAGGCAATTCTACCTCTGCAAGAACGGTCTGCTGCTGACGACTCACAAACTTTAAGTTACTTATTAAAAGAAGCTGCTACTTACTATTCAACCGTGAGTTTTGAGCAGTGAAGGGTTGTTTCTCCGATCACGACTGCAGACATGGTGTTAGGTTTACGAGGCGTGATGCAACACCACGTGTAAAAAGACAGAACTAAGTCATGATCATCAGTAATTACGTCTCCACTGGATCAACAAATGCCTCGTTTTATTGTTTTAGTGAGATCAGACACTTGCGGTATTCAGCCAATCACAGTGCACTGGATAGCTGGCCAATCAGAGCACACCTCACTTGAACAATGAGCTTTGTACAAATTGACCCGTTTCAGGAGGCGGGGCTTAAAGGAGAAACAAAAATGTACAGTATGTGGAAAATAATGTTTTTTGAACCTTAAACTGCATAAACACCAGATACACAAAATAATGTTTTTTTTAGCAACATCACATGACCCATTTAAAAATATTTGTATTATTATAGGGTGGTTGTGTACACACACTGCCATGCAAAAGTGATGTCCCCTTTAATTATGTAATATGAGATATTATAACCATAGCTATTAATATGAATCAACAGTTCGCTTTCTTTGTGTTTTTATGTATTCGGCAAACACTAAATCTGGGTTGCAAATGTACCAGTGCAACGACACTGACGTTCCTCTGCAGCAGGTGTGATTATCATAGTTGCATCTGGCTTGTGCAACACAAACAGATCAGAAACACACACCTGTGATGCAATAGAGATCAATGATGAAACCGCATCCAGCAGGAGAACGCCTCGAGTTTCTGAGGATACAAGTTACGTCTGTAAACAAGTGCACTGCATTTGACGTAGATAAGGAATATCAGCTGTTCAGTTTTGATAAGCGCATCATTTATGTACATTTTTGAAATTACGTTAAACTGCAAGTCAGATTAAACCTCATTTGGTGTGTAACTGCTTGATGGTCTTAACTTGACTGCTTTGCGTGGAACGACCATAAGACGCAGCACAACGGCAATGCAGTCTCAGAGGAGTCTAGTTATAAATAAACGTACTGACTCGTTCTTCAGTGAACAATCTGCATGAGTTTTACAGCATTGCTGCAGGATAGACTCGTATTATCCTGACTGTCACACATGAGTCACTGTCTGAAGCGTTATCAGAGACACAAAGAGCTATTCATAAGAGTTATCAGGACTTCCAGCGGTTGAAATAATGTAACAATAAGAAAAACTTATTAGTAGTACAGTATTGTGAAATTGTCTATTGTTGAATTCCCATAAATCTGCTATCATTAGGGCTGATACAAATCTAGGCTCTCCACTCTCACCTTTTTTAATAATATATAAATATACAATAATATATAAATTATATATATGTGTGTAAATTAGTGCTGTCAAACAATTAATTCCATCCAAAATAAAAGTTTTTGTTTGCATAATATATGTGCGTTATGTGTATATTGATTATGTATGTATGCAAATATAGATGCATTTAAAATATTTACATGTATATATTCATATAATTTATATATTTAAATATATTTAAAATAAAAACAACATATTTTTCTTTAATATATACTGTACATGCATGTGTGTGTATTTGTATATACAAAATAAATATACACTGTACATATACGTATGTTATAGAAACAAAATTCAACAAAATTAATCGTAGAAACATTTCATTTTGGATGTTCGTAATCGTGATTAATTATTTGACAGCACTAATATAAATGTGTGCATGTATGTTTATATACATATATACTTATTAATATAATATAATTTAATACAAATGTCAATCCAGATATGGATATCTGGTTATGGTCATGCATTTTAGAAATGTTCAAGAACAAACAGAATGTTTCTTTTTTTATAAAGCCCTAAAGTTTTGAGAATAGCTGAATGTTTCTGCGCTCAGAAAGCTGACATCTTCTTTTAAACACCCACTTCCATCTTCCTTTCACATTACTGGGATGTTTGCTGACATGGAGATCAGATAGTTCCCGTTATGCCGACAATGACGCAGACTCGATTCATTAGTCCAGTGTGCCACACTTGATTATCTTCATCAGGGCCGATGCAAACGCGTGTGGAGACTCGTCCTCCTCACCTTATCCAGCTTCAGCATAATAAAGCCTCTGAAAATCTCAGGAGGATCAGTGTGTGGAACTTACGATCATTGTGCAACCAGTCAACGCGTCCAGAAAAATCCAGTTGCAGACAAACCAGAAGTGAGATCGGTTGCAATATGAGGGCAGTTCTGTGCCATTTCCTTATTTGCTGTGATGCAGATCTAAACATTAGGCAACATGGGGAGTGTTATGAGCTCATTCAAACCAAAGGGAATTTCCTTTGCCACCAACACAGAGTCAGCATCATACTTTCCTCTCGTGGACAGCAGCGTCAGACCGTCCACTCAAATCATTCTGCATCTAAACAGGAGAGCCAATATCTGTTTTACAAAGGAAAGACTGATGAAAAATGCTAACATAAAGGGAGAAGCAATATGGTGAAATCACAAGACTTAAGCCTAGTCCTAGACTCAAATGTGGATCTGAGCTGTTTCAGCTGAAGGAAGCTTGCGCTGACTTGTCTGAAAACATGTCATTAAGATGCATATCAGTAATGCTTTGTTCTAAGGCAAGTTTATACAAAATTATTTAAATGTCCTAACTGAACTATGGGCCGAATCCTGGTTTATGCTAAGCCCTGTGTATGAAACAGGTTTCATGTGTGTTTAGCAACAGATGCAGTTTCAAATCTTTGCACTTTTATTAGCTCTTTTTTTTAAGTCTGTTTTTAAGTTTGTTTAGATTTTTGAATAAAGTCATATTTATTTAACTTCATGTAATATAAATGTTTTAGTTAAAATTATTAATAATAACCCTGGCATATAGAAAATTGACTTTTAATATTTTCTAGTGCTGTCAAATGATTAATCGTGATTAGTTGCATCAAAAAGAAAGTTTTTGTTTACACAATATATGCGTGTGTGCTGTTTATATTTATTATGTATAAATAAAAACACACACATACAGCTTATATATATTTACATGTATTTACGTGTGTATATTTATAAATGAGATCATGTATAAATATATTTAATTTATAAATGTGACATTTTTCTTAAATCTATACATGCATGTGTACTTATATATACACAATACTCATACATATATTATATATACACGTACACATACATATATTATTTAAATTAAAACTTTTATTTTGGATGTGATTGATCGAAATTAATCAACACTAATATTTAACGCAGTGACGCTTCGTTGTACAGTAGGTCTGCAGTGTGTTCGATAAAAACTCCCAAAATATTTTGCATAAACAAACAAATAATCCCAAGCCTAAGATAAAGATAAACTGCGTAGACCTTCAAAGCATCAAATATGAGACGGTCAGTAGGTTTCTGCATACTGACAAGAAGTGTTACAGCTCCAGTCCTTCTGTTTTCTCTGTTGAAAGTGCACAAGCAGCTGCTGGAGCTCCACACTGAGCTGTAATTGATCAACAGCTGCTGCTTATCGAGTGTGTTTACAGTACAGGACAGATCATCATACGAGGAGCTCATGCATTCACATTACAAGCTGCTTTAACTCTTAAAGGGGCGGTTGACTGCTTCTTTCTAGGCTTTAGGAGGTGCGGTGAAACATGTCTTTATACATATATTGCTCATTGTCCGAAAACAGGGTTTGGTTGTATTCTCTACCAGTCATGAATCAACAGACTTTTAACACTTTCTATGAAGCCTGTATTTCTAATACACTCTAATGGTATTCTTAAGGCATTATAATTAATGCACAACACATTATAAATAACTTTATCATTTCCTGAATGTTCAGAAGAACAGTTTTAAGAATATTTACGAATTTGTGGTTATAGCTTTTAAGAGTATGATCGTTTATAACATACAATAAACACAATTCGGCAACTTAAGTTACAATGGATTTAGTTATAATGCATTTGAAGTCTCACATCTTGCCTGTTACTTATGTTACCTTACTTACAAAGTCTGGCATAGTAGAAAAGTGTTTACTTTCTCGTGGAGAGTCGCTCGTCTTAAGTTTAGAATCACTGGTGTACCAGCATGACATCACATAACGTGAGCCAATCACATATCATCTTGCCGGACTTTGGCCTCACCGTTTTCTCGCTGACGATCGCAAAAGTTGATAAATATATGCATATATATTCAATTGGATTATTTTGATGGTCCCTTTTAGACAGCTGTAGGTAACTCTGCAACTACACATAGCAAGTTAGCCTCAATATTAGCCTCACAGGAAACAGTCGAATAACACTCTAACATAAACTATTTTAAGACATGTTATAGTCCGTTATAAATGAAGTAGATTTAATATGGTGTTCATTGTGTGTTATAAATAATCATACTCCTAAAAATTATAAACACAAGTATGGAAATATTATAATATATTATAATTGTTGTTATGATTATTCATGAGGTGTTATTACACTTAAAGGTGCTCTATGCGATCTTGCAAACACTAGGGGTACAGGATGTGCACCAAAGCAAAAACAAACTTCGTTTGTGAAACTCTGTGTTGTCTTTCGAGACCGGGCTTTTTCCCAGTGTATTCAGAGGGCAGACAGCAAGACGATGAAGGGTGATGCATACGGTTTGAGATAAAATGGGTGACAGAGTTTCTTTATGTATATGGATATGGAGAATTGTAATTATATTATATTAGTCATCACTGATTTTTTTGTGGCAACACTGACTGTCCCACATTAGTTTAGCACATGTTCTCCTAAAGCTTTGCTGGCATCCTTTACTGTCCACTTTTAGTGTTTTGTGAGTAGCTCTGTACTGAGGATTGGAATTGTTTGTCAGCTTCTCGTTCTGTTCTTCACATCCTGCTGCGAGCTGATGATTTCTTTCCCTCTGTAGATCAACTCTGTGACGTTTCCTCTTCCACTGCACATGTCTGAACAGCAGCTGCTCAAACCAGACGAGTGGAGCTACTGCGATTATTTTTGGGTAAGCAAAAACATCTCCCACCACTGACAAACCACAAACGTTGATCACGGAATTTAGAAAAGCCTCACAAACAGTGCAAATGACATGCTTTGCGTATGCTTTTCTCTAGCATCTCTAGTAATCTGCTTTGGCTTGTAGTTTTGAATCCTTGTTCTGCTGCTGTATCACGCTCCCGTGCTCAGGAATCTGCCTTGTGTTTTGTCTGTGGATCCAGGCAGACAGAAAGGACCCGCAGGGAACCGCCAGCATCTCAGGATTCGATGTTCTGCTGCAAAAACAGCTGAAGGGAAGGCAGATGCAGAAAGAGATGGCTGAGTTTGTGCGGGAGAGGTAAACGTTTGTCATCCAGACTGATGGAAATATGTATTCACTCAAACATTAATAACACTTTTCACAATTACAATTAAAAGACAAGTTAAGTATTGAATCAAACATGAATTCTGATGTTTAAAAAAAAGCTGGAAACCTTGAAAAAGTTAAAATATATTTCTTTATAAAAAAGTTTATGGCTATTTATATTAAAAAAATACAGGGAACACTAAAATAACACATCCTAGATCTGAATGAATGAAATATTCTTATTAAATACTTTGTTCTTTACATAGTTAAATGTGCTGACAACAAAATCAC
>JAUMHR010000062.1:364755-377005 GCA_032361145.1 Enteromius fasciolatus | reverse complement strand
AGGCCAAGTGATTAGCACACCTGATTCTGATCATTTGAATGGGTGAGCGAAAACTTTTGGTAATATAGTGTATCATATATATATGGTAATGGTTATTATACATTACTCTGTTCTCCTATTTGATAATGTTCAGTGCTTTGCGACAATCTGTATTGTTAAAAGCGCTATAGAAAATGAAAAAAGAAAAAACTTTATATATATATATATAGAGAGAGAGAGAGAGAGAGAGAGATTTTATTACAAGTATGGCAGTTATAGTCTATGGAAATATGTTTTTTTACAAGTATGGCCATTTATGGGAAAAAAATAGCCTACAAAAAAGGCAAAGTTGTGAAATATTCTGAGGTGTAAAATCACAATTGTGAAATTTAAAGTTTGTTTAAATGTCACAACGCTACATGACAACTGCAATTGCAGGCATAATTGCATAAATTCATAATCCTGTTTGTTGAGGTGGAATGAAACAGCTAGTGTGTGTATGTCTTTTTGCTACTATATTTAATAGCACAGTAGTTGTTGCAGAAAGCATCATTACACTGATCTAGCCGTGTGTGTTTGCTAAGGTCTTGCAGCAAATACATTTATGGGTTCTATTGCATTACCTATGTTGGTGAAATCTTGATATAGCATCTGTCATTTCTGTTGCCTTGACTAAATACATAAAAATACAACAACACAGCACATACAACTTCCTGTAGCTCATTTCCTGTATTTCATTAATGATTCAGTGACACTTCAGTGCATGATTCTTTCTAGCCGTGAACATCTGCTCTCAAACGTTTTAGCACTGAGATTTGGATAGAATGAGCTACAATCGGGGTTCACATGAAGTGTGTTTGTCCCTGAGGAGAATCATTTGAGTCTGGGAAGGAAATGACCTTAGTGTGTGAAAGTCAGAACAGACATCTGGGCTCAGCCTCTTCACATGCTCTGCATGTGCCACAGATCCATGTGCTGCGCTCTGTCAGTCCAGCACAACTTAAATTCATTTATTTATTTGGACAGGATCAGGATTGAGGAGGAATACGCCAAGAACCTGTCGAAGCTCTCGCAGATCCCGCTGGCGGCGCAGGAGGAAGGGTACGTCACCTAGCGTTTGGAGGAAAACACCCTCTTTCTCCTTACAAACTCATGCAGTGACCTTCAGACAAATATAATGCTTTAGAGACTGACTACAGTCATGGCTGAGTGGATTGCAACAGACAATGTGAAACCTCTTCACCCCAAAATGAAAATGTAGTCATCCTCTGGCTTTCCAAGATGTAGATGAGTTTGTTTCTTCATCAGATTTGGAGAAACGCAGCATTACATCACTGGCTCACCAATGGATGCACTGCAGTCAATGGGTGCCGTCAGAATGAGAGCTGATAAAACATCACAAGCAATCCACACCATCATTTAATGACTTGTGAAGCCAAAATCTGCATGCTTCTAAGAAACAAATCCAGCATTAAAGAAGTAGTTCACCCAAAATTGACAACTGCGCTATAAACTACTCACCCCAAGCCATCCTATGTATATATGACTTTCTTGAAACATTTCTCCTGGCTCTTCCAAGCTTGGTAAATCTGGTGGATAGTGGCCCTTATTTTAAAGCTCCACACAGCACTGTGTGTATATATATATGTGTGTGTGTGTGTGTGTTATTTGTGAGAGAGTCAAGTTCCAGTTTCTTGACTGACCTCTGACCTCTAAGTGTATGTCTAAAGTCACATTCTTTCTTATGGTGAAAAAAAAAAAATTAACTTCTCATTTTCGACTTTTAATTCTCATCAATCCTCTTCTGAGTTTACACTACGAGTGGGGCTTATGTTATACATCGAGTCAAAGGTCAGCCAACAAACCAGAACTCGACTCTCCCGCGAACACACATACAAATGTTGCCAGAATCAAAGTCATTTGAGTTATAATTTTAAAATATATCAATATTTTGGTTACAAAAACCCGTCAATCTGCTTCAGAAGACATGTGTTAACAGATATATACGGTTTACGGAGCTTCACAATAATAGCCGTGCGCATTACCAAGCTTGGAGGAGCCATTATACATTTAAAAAAAAACTTGTCTGAAAAAAGAAAATCATATACACCTAGGATGACTTGGAGGTGAGTAAATTATGGGCTAATTTTCCTTCTACGTTGTTGTAAAAGTCATTTTTTAACTAACATATGAGTCCATAATAAGACTTCCTCTAGTGAAAAAGTCCATCTTCTATTATCTCTCACATCAAAATCCTCCAACATATTTGTTTAGAGCTGTTTTGTCTTGTAAACGGTGCTTGATCTGTGCAGATTTCTCTCCTGATTCAGACCAGTGGAGGAAGAGTTATTATGCATTATGCTCATATTTTATATATATATTTTATATATCTTGACGGATTTGTTTCTTTTGGTTTGAGTGGCGTGGATTACTTGTGAATTATTGTGATGTTTTTATCAGCTGTTTGGCCTCTCATTCCGACGGCACCCATTCACTGCAATGCTACATTTCCTCAAATCTGATAAAGAAACAAACTCATCTACATCTCGAGATGGCCCGAGAGTGAGAACATTTTCAGCAAATGCATATTTTTAGGTATACTATCACTTCCACTATCAAGTGTGCATGTTTTTTGCAAATCACCGTCAGCTGCTGTACTCGTTTAGTGTTTGGCATCAGCACAACTGCCAGTGATTTTGCTTTCAGCAGCGAGTCAGTCTGGTAGAGAAGGCTAATTGTTTCATATACAAAGCGAAGCGTGTCATTGAGCACCGCCCACCGTCCCACAGACAGACGGCACAATCCCACCATTCTTCTGACTCTCAGCCCCCGCCGTGTCGTCGCTTGTAACGGCCATTGTTTTTTTTGTCCGTCTCCTACGTCTGCGCTCACAACCTCTCGTTTATTCCTAAATTCACTGCTTGTGTTGCTGCCGTGCAGAAATCATTGTTGCAGAATTGCAGGTCGTGACCTTTTGGCTTTGCACTTTTGCTATTGTATGACTGGCCTCCGGAGCTGATCATGTACTGCATATACTTTATATACTCTGCTGTTAAATTGGGGACCTTTTTTTATATAATAGAATAAATTACTGTTTTATTCATCAAGTATGCATTAAGTTAATCAAAAGTGCCAGTAAAGGCATTTATAATCTTGCAAATGATTTCTATTTCACTTTCTATTCGACTAAAAGTAAAATGTTTAGGTATCCACAAAAATATTTGGCAGCACGACTATTTTCAATATCAATAATAATCAGAAATGTTTCTTCATAATCAGCATATTAGAATGACTTCTGAAGCATCACATGACGGTAATGATGCTGAAAACCCAGTTTTGATCACAGGAATAAATTATATTTTCACATATATTCTCACTTTTTTAAATTGTAATAATATTTTACAATTTTTACCATATTTTTGATCAATAAATGCAGTCCGGCTTAGCAAAAGAACAGTAAATAGTATAAAGATATATGTCGAATGAAAATACTGTCAAATATGTATTGCCCACCTCTCTCAGTAAACAGATTCAACCAGTATTATCTTCCATTACCAACAACGAGAAAGAAAAATACTAATATTCATCCTTGTGGATCTGAGTTTAGATTGTTAAAGTCCACCCACGTCTTTTATTGAAAGTGCTCCTTTGAATCGGTGCGTCAGTCCGAAGGGAAAGGCCTCAGAACGGCTCAGTCTAAACATCCCAAACATCTCAGGAATGAGGCGGTCGAGTCTGATCCGCTCAACTCTCATGACTGCAACATTTCTGTCCAAACAGAGAGAAGAGAAGGAAAAGAGAGAGAAGAGTTACAAAAAATAATATTAATTTATTTTTTCAAATGTTGTATTTAAGAAAAAATGTATTACATTCTTTAATATATTTAATGAGATATATAATTTATTATTTTATTAATATATATATATATATATGCTGTCAAACGATTAATCGTAATTAATTTTTGTTTATATAGAAAATATTTACAAGTATATACATTTATATACTTATATAATATATATATATAAACATAACTTTTTTTAAATATATTTATGCAAGTGTTTGTATTTGATAAATGTAATAATACACATCAAATTTTACATTTAATGTATATTTTTTCCATTTAAATTTGATTAAATATATTGTACCTTTTCATCTTCTCTCAGCACGCTTGGAGAAGCTTGGGCTCAGCTGAAGAAAAGCCTAACAGATGAAGCAGAAGTTCATCTCAAGTTCTCCTCCAAGGTGAGATGTTGCAACAGAAAGATGCAGGACAGCAGTTAAAGCCTGGAGGATTTATTCTGGTCCGGTCTAAACGCACAGCTGGTCTGGAGGAATGTGCTCTGTGCTGATGTTCCGCTCTCTGAAGAATATGAGAGCAGATGTTACACACACACTGTCACTATTACTGTACAAACACATATATGCATCGCTAACACTGAAACAATTAAAAGACATGATGTAGGAGGGTCTTTTTTTACTAAAGTAGTGCTGTGCTGTGATTAGCTTCAGAGTGAAGTGGAAAAGCCTCTGCTGATATTCCGGGAAAACTTCAAAAAGGACATGAAGAAGTTCGACCATCACATGGCGGATATCAGAAAGCAGCTGGCCAGCCGATACACCGCCGCGGAGAAGGTAAACATGATTCATCTCATGTGTCATGTATATGTGGCCATATTTAGTCGCTTCTAAAGTTACAGGGATTTTTCTCATGCATTATTAAAATACCAACAAATTTTCTAAAGATGTGGACCATTTTTCATCTCTGGAGCCCACTGGGTTTCTATATATAATTGTACGCCCTTCAAACCAGTGACCTTCTCATAGAGTAGAGCATTTACTGATCTGGCCAACAGGAGCAAAACTATTTGTGTGACTTTTAAAGGGACAGCGCTCTCATTCCAAACAATACATTGACACGGCAAACAGTTCTGGTTCTTACGTGCCATGTTTGAATATAAGCACAATATGCAAATATAAAAAGTCATAAGCGTATATAAATGGCAGCATTTTCATTTTAGCTCGAACTTTCCCTTTAAGAAAGAGCGTACTATAAAGATCAAGTGATTGTCTTGATTTAAATGGGCTATTGTCATGAGGATTTTCGTTTATAGTTAAGTAAATATACATCTTTGAAGTTCCTTAATTGTTGACATCACTGTAAAGCGTCTGGATCTCAACATGCACCAGCAGATGCTTCTGAACACCCAAAACACATCGCCTCTCATATTTTCACGTTCTTCTTCAGGCACGGAAAGCGCTTGCAGACCGGCAGAAGGACCTGGAGTTAAAAACCCAGCAGCTGGAGGTCAAACTGAGCAGTAAGATCGAGGAAGACATCAAGAAAGCGCGCCGGAAATCCACACAGGCCGGTCAGTGCAGCTTCAGGAAACCTCTCAGCCGCCCATCGCAATACAGGCCTTGGACGCCACACATATGTGACATCCTCTAAAAGCAATCCTGAGACATTATTAGACACCAAAATACACATTCACACAAAATATTACAAATGCAAAATAGCCATTATGACAGCTGGATGCTACTCCAAATGAAGTAGTCAGTGTCATAATGCAGTGGGAAGACGAAATAATCCCGAAATAATGGCTACCAGTTCACATACTATTTTAGAAATAATACAAGTATTCTGTTGTGAACACAATCCTGTTTTTTGTGAGTTTAATAAACAGCAAACCCGGAGGAATGTTTGTGTTTGCTGACATCTAGTGTTACATTGTGGTTAATAATAATAATAATCCATCATGTGAAATTCTAGCATGTCTTCTGTTACACATCAAACGTCACATGCAAAGTTTGTTTTCTCGGTTTTAAATATTGAAGATTACATTTACTTAATTTACTACAAAATTTTAATTATTGCTAGAATTATTGACTTTGTTCTGTAGAAAACTGGAAATGTGTTTCTAACACTGCTCACTTTATCATCCAATCCTTTCTGACAGGAGAGCAAAATAAATGAAGTAGAAAACTAAACCGAAATAAGTGGACATGCTACTTACAAATGTAACCCTGGTTCCTCGAAGAAACGAGACGCTATGGGGAACACCCTCAGCCTGACGGCTTCTGAATCGTGTGTAATCAGACCAATGGAAATGCAAAATTTCATAGGCGGGTGACGTCACCGAACAGGAAGCATGAGAGTGACAATGAATAACAATGAATCTGTGGAATCTCTGGATCGAAACAAAAAAGGATTCCACTTTAAATTTAGTAGCATTCGGTTATTCTTACCAGGTGTAATAATACACTGTGAGCTGCTTCTGGCGCACAAACACCGATGCGGATGATTTCACATGTAAAGCATGAATTATGTGTGTAACCCATGCTCTTTATCTTCAGGTGATGATCTGATGCGGTGTGTTGACCTCTACAATCAGTCCCAGTCCAAGTGGTTTGAGGAGATGGTGACCAGCAGTCTGGTGAGAGACTGACAGACACCAATCACAGCAAATCTTCAGATAACGCCACGTCAAACGAGAGATGGCAGTAGTTCGTTTTTTGGAGAAAACAATGGCTAAATGCCATACTAACACAAGTTAGCTACTCCCAGTTAAATTAGAATTTACAAACATGCAAAGAATTCGATTTTATTTGAATTATTTGTAGTTTAATGACGTGTAATAAAGCTACTCGAAGCTCATGATAAATCAATTTGACTGCTTAACACCACTTAATTAATGGATTTCCACACAAGCTGTTAAGTCTCTTTGGATAAAAGCATCTGCTAAATGCACAAATGTTAATAAATAAACGTTTTGAGACAAACTATGTTAATAATAGATAATAGCAGCACTGTTCTTGAACATAAGGATTCTTGCTATTAAATCAAATTGCGCGAACAACAAATAAACTGATCACTGAAGTGCCAGGGAAAGCATTCCAGATTACAACGACTTTTACGGTAACACTTTACAGTATTTAACATATCTCTAAAGCATCTCTGTTACTGTTAACTTAAAACAGAATAAAGTTGCATCTGTTAGTATTCACTGGACTTGAGCTGACACAAACTAACAGGAGAAATAAATCCTGTAGCCAAGTTTCCATCCAAGGCATTTTTGCGGAAAAATATTTAGCGCTTCAAATATTTTACCGATATAGCTGATGGAAATGCTCATTATCGATAACATTTTGTAAATGTCGACACAGTCTTTTTCCTTTTAGCTTTAGCGCAAAAATCCTATATCGATACTTCAAATGTCGCAAAAAACTGTTTGGAAACACCTTTCGTCGAGAAAAAGTTTTTTTTTGAGGATGACGTCATCACGCATTTTATCGGCCAGTTGGATGGAAACAGGCTGGAGACCACAAATTTCGCACATTTTTTTCCCCGAAAAGTCTCTTTGTCGATAACAAAACAGCGTAAAAACTGGATGGAAACTTGGCTAATGTGTAATGTGCATTGTTTTTCTAATAATTCAACAATTATTCCGCTTATACTACGGTTGCCATACCTCTAGGCATCGATTAGATGATATATTTCTAAGTACTAAGTTTTTTGTAGTACTTAAAACACTGTACATCTCTTAGAAACAGTGAAACTTTAAATTCATTTTCTTCACTAACAGTGCCGCTCTTCCCTCGCTTGTGAGAAGTCAAGTTGTTTTTAAGTTGATGTTAAGGATCAAGGTTAATGTGTCTGCGTCTGAGGGATATGTGCAGGGTTTCCGTACATAACAAAACATAATCCTCATGTAAATGATATGTCGTTTTTCTCAAATGTATTACTATATTTATTTGTTGTGTTGCTGTTGTGAGCATAGCATCTGTGGTTGTAAGACCTTAGAAATAATAGTGATGTGCAACTGTAATGCGGTCTGGAACTAGATGTGCTGTATGCTTCCCTGAAAATAATTGCACACTTTAGAACGTTCATCAGCCAATCAGATTCAAGCATTCATGGCCCTGTAGTCTCATAGCGCTACTGTCTGTATAAGAATGGAGAAGTTGTTTGGTGCAGGACACTGGACAAAATAGAGAAATTCAAAGAAACCTGTGGTTTCAACACTGCTACGAGATGCAAAAAAAAAAAGGATGCGATAAAACTCTGATTTAAAAGCATTTTCTCTTAAAAACTGAAATAAAGTAGAGAATCTCCATACATCTTCTTCCTGACAGGAGCTGGAGCATTTAGAGGTGGAGCGTGTGGAGATGATCAGACAGCATCTGTGTCGGTACACCACGCTACGACACGAAACCGACATGTTCAACCAAAGCGTGAGTTAAACAGCCTCATTCACACTCACTCGTACAGTACGATCGTGATTCGTGAGTAACCACAGCCTGCCGTTTCATCTGCAGACCATAGAGCCGGTGGACAAACTCCTGCGGAGCGTGGACCCCGCCAGAGACAGAGAACTGTGGGTCAAAGAACACAAGACGGGCGAGCTGAGACCGGTGGACATGAGCATCTGAGACCATCTGAAAACTGGCTGAAGAGAAAGCCATGTCTTTCTAATATAGGTTTGATCTCTCGAAAAAAAAAACCTCTGAGGCCTAAACCAGGAAAACAATCACGAAGGTTGAGAGAGAACGGAGGTTGTGTAACACAACCTTCCCACAAATCTGACTGAATGAGCTCTGGAGGTGTCACAAAGACTGTGTGGACATCTGGAGACCTGACGTGTCTGTCGGTATCTACTGATGCAATCATGCTGTTAGGATCGGGCATCGATTGAACTGAGTTCATGTGAAAAAGTACTAATATATACTGTAAATGCTGCTGCTGCATCAACTGATTTCAGTTCTGTGACTAATCAAAGCTCTCGCTTGCCTTAAAGGGACGGTACACTCAAAAACGATCATTCTGTCATCACTCTCATGTTTGTTGAGCACTGAAGAAGATATTTTGAAGGATGCTGGTAACCAACCAGCTGATGGTAACTGTTGATTTCCTTAGGAACGGGAAAAAATGAGAACAGTTGACGGTAGCCATTGACTTCCATAGTATGGAAACAAAGTCATGGAACTAAACAGAGGGTCAGAAATGAGGTTTTCCCAGCTGGAATTGATTTTCAGGGGCATTTTAACTTAATAGTTGCATTTGTGTTGGTTTTAATGTTATACATTTGGATTTAACCAGTTATTTTTAAATTAATCAAAATATTTAAACATTTGATCGTTTCAAGTTATATTTAAATTATATTTTTAAAAACAGGAGCTGATTATTGTCGATTATTGCTTTTAATATTGTAATGATTATTAATTTTAATGAATGGAATACATATACAACTTTTTATGTTTTGCTTCAGCATTACGGAGAAACGGCTTGAGCTTCACATGTCGGCCCATGATGCTACTCTTGTCTAAAATGGAACTAAATAGTGGGCGGTAGCCATTGACTTTCACTGTATAATATGGAACTAAACCATTGACAGTATTAATTAAGTATAGAAAAATAATGAATATGGGATGGTAGCTGATTGGTAGCCATTGACTTCCATAGTATGGGAGAAAATATGAAACTAAACAGCTGTTCAGTTCCTTATTTTTAGTTCCGTACCAGAAACTGGTATTATGTTCAACAAACGTAAGAAACTCTTCTTTGGAACGGCTTGAGGGTTGATAAACAATGACAGAATGTTCAGTTTTGGGTGAACCGTTTATTTCTATTTAACTGCATAATATTATTTATTTCTGAGTAAAATCAGGAAACAGAGAAACAACTGAAATAAATCTCGTTTAGGTGGAGAAGAACATTACATTTTCAAAAAAATGTTTGAATGTAAGACCAGGAACATGGATCAGCAAGTACCGAGCGTCAGTGTTGATTTCAGCTTACGCAGAATATTATACAACTCAGTGCAAAATCATAAACATATCCATATTTGATCTGGTATTATACTGTATGCGAGTAGAGCTGCTCACAGTCTCACACTGCCGTCATGGACTCAGGGTTTACTTCACTTCATACTCAAATAAGAAACAAACACAAGTAAAGATGTTTTATTTTCTGTCTTTTGTTCAAATATACAAAAGTCTCAAACAGTCATTATTTGGGCCCACTATTATTTCCCCAAACCATTTAGTCTACAGTGAGAGAGCTAGAAATAATATGTCACTGATACTGCGCCATGCTTATTTTTATATGAAACCAATTAACACCTTTCCTAAACGATCATCAAGATGCTTAAACTGGATTTTATAGTTAGTTTTTTTTTCTCTTATGCATTTACGCATCTGCGTTACTGATGTACATGTTCAAATCATTCATTCTTTCCCTGTTATACAAGGATGTAAATGAAGAATAACTGCTGAATATCATATGTTTTCTGTCATTTAAATGACATTAAATTGAACATTCAACTAAATAGGGTTTATTCGTTTGCACTAGTCATGTAGCTGTCATTAATAAAAACAAAATGAATGCAAACATGACACTACTGAGCAAGGAAATAATATATACTGATTGTATATCCATTCAATGCATTTCTCATTTTTTCAGAATATAGAATCTTGATTTCATTTCAAAGCAAATGTGTACTTCATAACAGACGACAGTGTAGAGCTAAAACGGAAGGAATGTGTTGGAAATGCGCTCATCCTCAGGTTTCTTTAACAGATTTGGGGAAATGTAGCAATGGATGCTCTGCAGTGAATGGGTGCCGTCAGAATGAGACTCCAAACAACTGATAAAAACATCACAATAATCCACAAGTAAGCCACAACACTCCTGTCTGTTAAAAACAGTGGTCTGGTCTGAATCAGGGGAGAAATCTCAAAAACAGCTCTAAACAAACACATGGGTGGATTTTGATGTGAGAGACAACAGGAAGTGGACTTTTTTACTGGAGGAAGTGCTATTATGGATTCTGGGCTCGCATTTTATTATTGTCTTGATGTACTTGTTTCTTCTAAACACACAACTTTTGTGATGTTTTTATCAACCTTTTTCGCTTTCATTCTGACGGCACCCATTCACTTCGCATCCGTTGGTGAGCAAGTGATGCAATGCTGCATTTCTCCAAACTGGGTGCATGACCTGAGGGTGCATACAGTAATTGGTGGGTGAACTATTCCTTAGACTACATTACAAAATAAACAACGCACTAGACTTTTACAAAATCAAACTAGCACAAAGGTGTAATCAAAACAACAGTTTTCTCGTTTCTTGATAGTAAAGTCATGCTGATGGTAGCAAATATAATACTGAATATAGATAAAAAGATTGATGTGTTTACAGTTATTTTTTAAGACAAAAATGATGAATCCAGAAAAATCTCTGATTCTAATCGATCATGAGTTTCTTGATTGAATTCAAGTACGTGGGAATGAGAGAGCTGATGGACTCGTCGTCGTCAGTGACCTTCTCACCTCTGCCCTCTGACCCCACAGAGCTGGGCGACCTCACCAGGCCGGGAAAGGGAGTGCTGTAACCCTGCATCACACACACACACACACACACACACACACACAAATAGAGCGTTACTGACTCCTGCTGGAGATGGATGGTGTAACATTTATCCTGACAGACACTCACTGAGGAGTAGCCTTTGCCGAAGCTGCCTCTGTTCTTGGTCCTGATCTTGGTGAGCGCAGACTCTGCGATGTCAGCCCGCTCTTCTGCGTCGTCCAGCTCGTGAACCGTCTTCCTGTACTTGGCCAGATTCACGTTCGCCTGCTCCTCCTGTGCATCAGAGAAATACATGCTGTATGTTTGACAGCTTGAGGTGTCACATTTCAAAATAAATTGTTATGAATTACAAGATGTTACAGTCCATAACAATATAATTTAGTTAAAAAGTGTCTGAAAATCATGATTTCTTGTGTATTTTTCCATCATGTATGTGTAATCAAAGTATTTTATAGTACTTTTCTATTGCCAACATTTGTTTATTTCATTTATAAAAACCCTAAATAGTTACTTACTTAATTTTACAAAATTAAATCATTTAAACATTTTTTTTTTCTAAAAAAATATCCTTAAATCTTTAAATTCAAATTTTGTTTGTCACATTCACATACATACACGGTACGACATGAAGTGAAATGTACTGCACGACTGCTCCAGCAAACTGACACATTAAGAAAAAAGTAAAAGTAGAATATAAAAAATAAGTACAGTAAATAAATACGATATAGAATCAGAAGCAACAAAAGCCCGGCAGCGTTGCAACATAACAAGGAGCGCTGAATCGGCCGGCACCGCCTGATGACGTCAGACGCAAGCCACGTACCCTTGACGTCAACACGGCATTCCCTATCACTTCTCCTCAGTCTCGTAACGTATTTCACGCACCCTCTCACCCATTTTTAG